>JALZYL010000028.1:0-311090 GCA_023619815.1 Aspergillus neotritici | reverse complement strand
GGGGGGGGGGGGGGGGGGCGCCCCCGCCGGCCCCGCGGTTAACAAGCTTGTCGAAAGGGATTACCAGTTGCGAGGTTGTACTTATGCCATTCATCGTAGACTCTCCGGTGACAGATGTAGTATCATTCATTCGACATAGCTTTAAAGATACGACTCGACATACTGAAGCGGGGGAGGCTCTGGTGATGGCGCCATTAATTCGGGGAAGCAACTCCCATCGGGTGAAAACAATTTCAGGTCTTTCGCTTTTGATGCTTATCATGACCACAAGTTTCACCAAAGACTGAAGCTCAAGCCAACCGTGGGCATCGAGCGCAAGTCGTCTCACCGACTCAGACAGACCAACCTCTACGACGAGACTCAGGCTTGCATTCGTCGAGGCGGGCGCCCAGCAACAATCTGCTTGTTTTTTCCAACCACCCCCTGTCACCGTTGTCGATCCATACGGCCACACTTCGTCGTCAACATTAAGAGCATGGAGTTTAACAGAAATAAGAGACTTGAAACTTTCTGCCGCAAGCTCGTGGGCGGGATTCGGCACTATTTTGATAAGCAACGTTCTGGTGAGCTCGTGATAGAAGCGTCGATAATATTTCCCTGTCCGTTGGCGGTCATCATCTAATATTGAAAATTCCGCTGGCGGCACAGACGAAAAAACCATTTACTGGTCGCGGGTCTGATCGCGTCGCAGTGCAGTCAGTCTGTGTTCAACGATTTTCTGTAGATTTTGTCGAGTCGTAAACGGGTGCTGCTCCCCCTCTTTTGCTGAACGCATAAAGAAGTCTTGGGAATCAATTTCGAGCGACGAGAGTTCAGATGATAGAGGTTCAGATGACGAACCCCGAGATATGTCTGCGGTATGATAAGAAAGATCCATGATCGCGTGAATGCCTAGGGTCGATGATGGGTGTGAGAGGAAGGGAAGTGAGAGATGTGCAAGAGAACGACTGATGAAATCAGGAAGGCGGCAAGGTCCTTTTTCCCTTCGCACAGGTGACAGTGCCATGACCATGAAATGACGACATGCACGCAGACTTACCGTGTCTTACACAGTATTTAATGTTTCCCTGAACCACGCCGAGCTCTCGCCCCACGTATGCTGAGCATGTCAAACGCTTTGGGCAGTGGTATTTCGGAGAGCCGGCCGGAGAAACCAGAGAGCAGCTACGATGCTGACGCTCTGCAGACATGGGAAATGTTTATGACAGAATTTGGCTATCGAATGAGTCTCTGTTCTTCACGCTGTTATACGTTTATCATTTGTCTTTCTCCGGTCCAGGGTCTTAAGTATTCTCGGATATACTGAGACTAGTATGGGCGCAGAATACTACGTTTGCGGATTTGCAGACGCTGCGGATATACCACGATAATTACTTGATATAGATATTTAGGAAGAATTAGACCCCCGCTAAAAGTAGACTACCACGTCTGAGATCCGTCCGACTGCACAATAGCCGGCTCCGCCGGTTTATCGGCCACCTTGCGCGGATGCTGCTGCATGCCGAGAATCTCCCAAGCGCGACCCATCATGCCGTGCCCGAGGCCCTGGGGGAAGCCGCCGAAGAGGGAGAGCTTGGGGGCGTGTCTGCGAGCGCGCTCGTGGGAGAGCCGGTCTCGCTTTGCGGCGGCTAGGCGGTCTTGTTCGCGTTCGTAGCTGACCATGTCGTCGCGCCATTCGGTCCAGCGCGCGAGGTCCTCCCGCTGCTGGAGCACCTGGTAGCGGAGTTTGGTCTTGGATGGCCGCCAGGCGGTGCGGGGTGTTGTGCTGTCGGGCGCCAGTGTGGACCTGAGGTCGCAGGGCTCCGAGTCGCGGGTGAGTTTGAGGAGGTGCGCGAAGACGTCTCGGCTTTCGGCGGCGGTCTGGTGTGTCTTGGGGTTGGTGGCGGCGGCGGACTGGGTGAGGGGCACGTCGAGCCAGGAGTGCATGTCTGCGGAGCGCTGGATGGAGAAGGGGTCGAGCATGTTGGCGCGGCGGTTCTCTTCGCGCAGGAACCGCACGGCGGCTTGGAGGCTCTCGACCTCTGCGCGGAGGGTTTCGTTCTCGCGCATGGTTGCCAGCGACACGCCCGTGTCGATCACCATGCCGTCCGTGGTGGTGACGCCTGTTGTTCCGGATGCGCGTTTGATTTGGTTGAGTCGCGATTTCATCTCTTCGCGCTCGGTTTCCATGCTCTGGAGCTCCTTGCGTTGCTTCTCGACGAGCCCTTCTAGGCGTTTCTCTTTCTCCTGCATCGACTCGATCTTGCTCTCCAGATCCTTGACCATCGCTGCTTTTTCTTTAGCTTCGCGCATCCGCGACTCGACCAGTTCGACTTTGATGTGCTGCTCCTCGATGATCTTGTCTTTGACGCCCAGAGCGGTGAAAGCTTCGTGGATCTCGTTCTTCATGTGTCGGATTTCTTCGTCCGTGTCGGGAGGGACAATCTTGTTCGAGCGGAGTTCTGCGGCACGCGCAATCCACGGGGATGGCCGTTTCTCGAATTCCGACGTGATAGATAGGTCGGACGAGATTGAGTCCAGCTCCTCGAGGTGGCCACCTAGGGCACGTAGCTTGTTGGTCATGAAGGCAATCGCATCGTTGTTTTCGCTTCCTAGATCGGAAGATTGGGAGTACAGTGACGACAGCTGAGCCATCATGTTCGTTAAGGTTTCTTCCAGAGTAAGTGGTTCCGTGCGGCTTTCGTCGCTAATCAGCGCCACGATACTCTCTCCGATGTGTCGGCTCACGGCGGACAATTCTTGGGCAGCTTCCGAGGTCACCTTGAACGGGCCCGATACATCGTGCGACAACGCCAGAGATCTCGAACGCAGTTCGTCCAGTGACCGGTAAATCTTCCCCATCGCAACTTTCAGGCCACGAGTCTGAGAAACAAAGCCGTCTATCTTACCCAAGAGGTAATTGCTCTCTTCTTCCCCACCTTCTGGGACGCTCATTTTGGACTGGAGCAACGATTTGAGCCGCGCCATTGATGACGCGCAGTTGTCGATGTATAGCTGTGTTAGCATTGAGCGCATACAGAGTTCATCGGCGAACGTCTCCAGGGAAGTTGGAAGGACAGTCTCGGCAAGATGGGACAAGAGCGCGATGGATCTTGACAACTCGGTGGCCCATTTCCTCATGTTCACTTCATTCTTCTTCAGCCCCTCCATCCAAAAATTCAGCGTGCGCTCCACTGGCTCGAGCTCGAAGAATGTCCCCTTGATTGCAGCAAAGTTTTCTTCCGAGCAAGTATCAATGTAAGACTCGAACCGCTCGCAAAGAGCGGATATCCATGACAGTTTCTCGACGAGATCGTAGGCAACATAGATATCCTCAAGCGCGGTAGAAACGGTCGCCTGGTCCGTGATCTTCTCGCGAATGGTGCTATTCATCAACGACGCCTTGAAACTGACGCGCTTGAAACGTAGCAGCGCTAGAACGGAGTACTTCTCGCTCTCGTAGTAATCCGGGAGATATAATTTCACGATTTCCAAATGCTTCGTTGCTTCTTCAAAATCCATACGACTGAGTTCAACATCAATGGTTCTTGTCTGCGCTTTCGAGACCGAATTCTGCAGCTTCAGATTGAGATCCATCATGGCTCGAGAGCGGGTCGTGAGATCAGTGGCCTCCGCTTCGGAAATCTGCTGGGACGCTCGCATGTCTTCCAAGTCTGCCTGCAAAGTTGAGACCAGTTCCCGGAAACGGACCAGCGTGTACTCCAGATCATCGATGACCTCATCCTGCTGGGTGATTTTCCGGGTTTGTTCATTGTAAACGCTTTCCCTGTGCTCAATTTCCTCAAGCAGTTGTTTCTCGGTCTCAACATGGCTGTTCTCGAGCTCGTCGTTGATCTCTTTCAGGTCCTCCAGGTCCTGAATCGCGGCGTTGAGTTCGTTGATCTGCTCCTGGTATCGCAAGTTCTTATCCGCCAGCTCTTCGATCATTTCTTCGGCACCCAACGCAGTCTCTAGCTGCTGTTTGAGATTTTCGACGTTGTTCTCCGACACGAGCAGTTTCTCTTTCGTGGCTTCGTACTGCGACTTAACACTTGCATATTCCTCCAAATCCTGTTCGTACTCTTTGATCTGGTCTCTCAGATCTGTTTCCTGCTGCTGGGTCATATCACGAAGACGTATCAGCGCCTCACGGAGACGCTCGTTTGTCTTCTCCATCTGCAGCCAGCCTTGGCTAGACTTCTCCTCGGGGCTCATGACCTGACCCAGTTCCTCATTCTCCTCGCGCAGGACTTCCACCTCCAACTGCATCTCTTCGACCTTCAGCCGTAAGGTCTCACATTCATGCCTCATAGCGTCCGCGGTCTCTTCAGCCATCTCGCGGTCGAGGGTGGCCATCTCCATGAGAGACTCATGCTCCGCTTCAAGACGCTCGACTTCTTCGAGCCTGGCTTCCGATTCTTTCAGCTTCTTGCGCAATTCACCAATCTCCGCCTGCTGCGGCTGGTACTTGGTCTGTAGCTTATGGATGATGCTTTCAAATTTATCCCGTTCAGACTGCAAATTTTCCAGTGTCTTGAGCTTTTCCCGATCGTCGGCTCGCTTCTTCTCCATCACCCTCAACTTGGTTTTGAGTTCGTCAAGCTCCCTTGTGACGGCAGCACTCTGACTCTGTCGTTGGAATGAAGAGGGCTGACCGCTGGGACGAGAGGCGCCGGGTCGCGAAGAGCTTGGGGCTGACTTGGCTGGTTTGGACACCGAGTCCGCATCATCGCCCAAAATATCTTCTCTTGGAGAGGCTGCCTCGAGATCATCGGACTGCGGGGTCGCTGAACCATCTGCCTCCTCGGACTTATTGGGTGCAGTGGGCCGTAGAGCCGGGCGCCTTGAAGCACCCGTCGCCGACGGAGCAGCCCCTTGAAGGCTTGATCTATTTGTCCTCCCTGCGGGTCCAGATAGCGAAGGTCGAGCGGTCCGGCCTGCAGTTGTGGGAGCGGGCGGCGGGCCCATGGACGACTTCGTACTGATGGAGGTTCGGGGTTTAGCGGGGGCAGCAGATGGTCGCGGAGTGCCACTAAGAGACGAACGACCGGACATAGGCGTGGATGTGCCCGACAGCTGCTTTGTCGGTGACTTAGTAGGCGACTATCCAATAGGCCAGTCAGCAAGGAAACATAGCATGCAATTCCACCATCTACAAGCATACCTTCATTGACAGTCGAGACGCCGCGGTCTTGGGAACCGGGCTCGGGCTAGCAGAGCTCGCACTGTGCCTCTTGGTATTCGCAGCAGACAGCGCGCTGGACTTTTTTAGCCCCGTGCTACCTGAAACGATGCCGCTTTGCGCACGCCCTCTGGTTCCAGGTGGAACAGTACCGGGGGCTTTACCCGCCGGCTTGGTGACGCGCGCGGGCTGCTCAAGAACCGAAGCGACCGCAGACGGCCGGACGAACATGCCAAATCCCGGCTCGCAGTCGAAGTATCGTTCTCCCTGGACGGCGCCATCATTCTTCCCTGTCGGCTCATCCAATTCAATACCTACCCAGTCGCCCGCCGCGAAATGGGTCGCTCCAGCAAACCGGACGGTGGCCCGCCGACCGTCCGTCAGTGAAACCACATAGCCCGGAGAGAGATCGGCCATGGTCAATCATGTATCGTAACCGCCTCTGCGGAAGAGCTGGCTCTGAAAAGCCGGGTCAAGTACGATCTGGGGGAGACGGAGGTGGATCGGATGTTGATGTTGTTTGTCTCCTTAACTTGGCTCCACTCGGAGCCTCAGGAACAACGCGAGTCCGCGCGATGGAGGCCTCAGGCAACAACCCCCCGATAACATACTCCGTCGTCCTACTCCGTCCAGTGTTGCCCCAATTTACGTTCAACAATGGTTACTGACGGATTTTCTATATTGTTTATTTCCATATATTTAAAGAGCGTCAGAATTGGTATGTACTTGATTATTAGAGACTGTGGAATAGGATATATATTGTCTATTCAACTCATAAACCATATGGCCGTTATTCGTTTCCCATTGTACCAAAATGTACACACCATCCAAAACATCAAAACATCTAATCAACGATCTATAGCCGGGGTCTATCAATCCGCCTCGCTATCAGCTCTTAAACAAATCCGGAAAGCAGGTTCTCAGCTCCTCCAGGTCCCGGATCACATATTGCGATGCTTGGGTGGGAGGCAGGGGGAGACTGGGCTCAACAAGGTGGGCGGTGACCCAACCGCGCTTCGCAGCATGTACGCAGTTCAGGTGGGAGTCATCTGTACGACAAATCGTCAGTATCTTGGGAAAGGAAAAGATTGTATGGGCTACATACCGACGAAGTAGGACTTTTGCCCTGGCGTCGCCCCTGCCTCTTTCTCTGCCCTCTCGTACATCGCCTGGTTCGGCTTGCAAATCAAAGGCAGCTGGCCATAATCGCAGTAGGTAACACCATCAAACAGGTCCTCCACCTGCAAGAGCTTAACTACCCGCTTGGCATGATTGACGTATGCGTTCGTCAACAGCCACAGCTTGACTTTGCTGCGATCGATGTCCTTGAGCAATTTCCGCAGTGCCGGGTTCGGTTTCAAGATCGTATCCAATGGCAGTGCATCATCGACTTCGCGGTTGAACTCGAGGGGGTCGATCTTGTGGTGGCGGGTGAGGCCTTCGATAGCAAGACCGTATTCTTTGTAGTACTTCATGTGGAGCATATGGGCGTCTTCGGCGGAGAGGGCAAGGTGTTTTCGGAAGAATTGATCTGGAGAAAGCGTTGATTAGAATTCGAGGACGCACGACCGGAAATAAGACGGTGCTTGACTCACTGATCAACTTTTGCATCTCATCGTGGATATTGCACTCTGTACTCGCTGTTGTTAGCACCCCGCATTTTCCTCACGGATAGCCACCGATGGTGTGGTGTTCCTGACCTCTCGAGTAAAGCTAAAGACAGTGTAAGTCAGCGGATACAAAGAATGGGAAGAGGGTTCTTCGAAACATACACAGTTGTCAATGTCAAAGAAAAAGATGGGCCTAGAATCAGACCCCGACGGTGAGGTTGACATGGTTCGTGGGGTAGACGCTATGCGACTCGCGGGGAACGATAGAGGACGAAAAGCCGAAGGCGATTTGAACAGAGAATAAGGTCGAAAAGTGACACGACAGCCAGAAGATAGCAAAGAAGCCCCCAGAGAAAAGGAACGAGCAGCCAGATGATTCATAGCGAGACAGTCGTCTTGCGCTGGGGAGACCCAGGAACCTCCGCGGATCAAGCCGCGGAGAGGCCTGAGGCGGGATCTGGATCAAGTTTAGCGGCAACGGAGAACCAATCATCAGAGCCCGTGACTTCGGTGGCTGCTCATGGTCATGTGATTTACAGCAGTCTCCGTTCACCGCTTTCCCCCTGCGTTGCTCACCGCCTTCACAGTAATACGGGGCAGTCACGTGGGTCACATGATATCATGTGATCTCAAAACGGCGCTAGTGAAACCTCGAGATGGGAAATCTTGAAGATCGCCATACAAAACCAGCCGACCACGTTCCCAATTAGGCAGTTGGAAAAGTGTTCATTTTTGGGCCGTTGAAAAAAAGTATCTCGGAATTTGGATTTAAGAGCATGGTTCGAATCGTCTCGATGCGCTGATTACAACGGTCCTATTCTTACCATCTATTTCCCCATTCCCGTAGAGATTTGACGGCATAAAGTCGGACGACACAACCGCTAGTAAATTGTATGGCAGCGCGTCCAAGTCACGTGCACTATGGTGAACGGAGAAACCTCGGACGCGGCTCCTAGGCGGTGGCAGAATGGGCGGACCACCGCCAAGTCAGAGCTTGGACTCGGGAACTCAGCTGCGACTCCCATTCTGGAACACGTTTTTCCAGGTCAATTCTCTCAGCCAAAGTGCATGGGAGCGGCTTGATCATGGCAGCTGCTCATCTTCCAGCAGGTAGTCTGGCTCCTGCGCCCCCTACCAATGAGGAAGTGCAGGAGTATGTGAAGATTTTGAAAATAAGTGACGACATTTTCTCTGGGACTCACCCTAGGCTGAAGGTTCCTCAACACCTCGTTCGCAAGACTGCACCTCATCCCCCTGCGTCAGTCCCTACCCAGGTAAAGCCATGTGAGCAACCGGGATCTTCTTTAGCGAATATATCTCAGTCTGCTTCGAATCTAGCGCAGCCAGCCAACTCCCAGGCGACAGGGCCCGTGGACAGCCCGTCGACCGCGACGGCGGGTGCGCGTATGATCCCCAAACCAGTCTCGGAGATCGATCCGATCTTCCTGACCAAGTCGGATGATCTGGTACGGGCGGAGCTGCAGCTGCAACGGCAACGGTTGGAAAGGACACTGCGAGAGCAGTTGGAACAGAGGAAGCAAGAATCAAGAAATAAAGCCTCGCTGCAGGACACCAAGCCGGACTTCGATGTCTCGGATGTGTTGGTGAGAGCATTTGAGATGGTCAAGCCATCGCCTTCGGTCGACGTGCCAGCCACGGGAGCGGCTAGCGACTCGTTCGATGATAACTCATTCTACTCTAGCAGAGCCCCGGACTCTCCACAGCATGGCCCTCCCCAGCCGTCCCTGGCTCCCGCCATGGCTGCAGAGGAGCCGGTGGTGGTTGACTCTCCGGCAGAGAACTACTCAGATGAGTTGCATCGGCTTGAAGCCCTCAACCGCACTGAATCGGATCAGGAAATGCATGATACTTACCCCGTTGCAGACCCCCGACTGCCGCATCGTCTCCAGAGACCGCCTCATCATGCAGAGGCGGCTTTCGAGCCTCATAAGCATCAGGACCCCCAGCAAGCGGTAGAAGCGGTCGAAGAACCCGAGTATTCTCCACCGGCGCCGGGTGTGGCCCCGATGGAAAGACAGGAGGGCCCCGATCTGCAGAGAGATTATCTTAGCAAACAACGAGGTCCTGAGGGCCGGCAGTACGACCGAGCGCGCTACAATCGCAGGTCGATATCGCCTCGAAACGATATTAGGGTTGTACAGAATCATATTACCTCCCCCGCGGCTCCACAGCCGTCCAGGGTTTCTCCTTTGGCCATTGCTAAAGTTCCTTCCGTCCACCAGCTCAAAGATCTTCGCCCCAGCTACGGCCCGGACAACCAAGCCAGTCCAAACCACAGTCCCCAGTCGTTGATGCCGCGGAAGCGTAGAAGGCTGCAGGGGGATAGGGTTCCACCCCGGCAGGCATCGTACCGACCGCAAGCCGGCGGTGCGACCGAGCCGCTCATCAAAGAGGAGCCAGTGTCGCCGCCCCCCTTCGTCGATGCGCCGCCAATGTTCCGCAGCCGCCCTACTCACGAACGACCGGTTTATATTGATGCACCGTCTCCCCGGTACACTCCCGTTTACCAGAGGATGGAGCCACCAAGCCGAGACCCAGCATATGAGGTGGATCCCTATGAGACCCCTGGCGAGCTTGGGGTTCCACGGACCGTTTCGCAACTCGGTGTCAGGCGGTCAATGCGTGATGACCAGGACCTGCGGAGGGTTGCAAGCTTGCAACACGCGCGACAGCCCGACTATCCGCGTGAATATGTTGACCAAGCTAGCCCTCGCGCAATGCGAGCTGCGTCTTATGCAATTGTCGATCCCTCGCCACAGGAGCGAACCAGGTACTATGAAGAGCCACCCCCACCGCAGCCCGCGAGACGCTATATGCCCACGGGGGAGCCGGCGACATCTCCGCGATACCGGGAGGCATACTATGAGGAGGAGCCTCTAAGCCGAATCGTGGCGGCGCCAGCACGGAGGATTATTGTGGACGAGCACGGGAACCAGTACTACGAAGCGAGCCCTCCGCCGAGGGTCCAAGCCATGGCCCCTCCACCAGCAGCTCGGGTACCGAGGAATGAGATCTACGAAGACCGCCCACCGATACATCAGCCCAGCTCTCGTGCGCCCTCGGTCGTGGAAGATCCATACGGCAACCGGAGGTATGTACAGGAGATGCCTCCCCCACCAACTGCTTATCGACGGGTCGCCGACTACACGCGCCCCAGTCTGGGAGCCAGTTTGGGGGAACGACGACAGTACGCCACGCCGATGGATGACCGGGAGCCGTATCCCCGAGCCAACAGCGTCCAGGTCGCCGACTACTCGGTGCGTCGGCCAGTACCATACGTGGAAGAGGCCGAGATGCCCCGCGGGGAACGGATCGTCCGGATACCCAGCGTGCGGCCGCCGACCTCCCGGCACGAGGAGCCTCGGGAAGTGGTCCAGCGGGTGGAGAGTGTGCGACCCGGCGGGCAGGAGATGGGTGTGTACCTGGATGACGGGAGCCGCCGTCCGAGGGAATACATCGAACGGCCGGTGTACGTCTCAGCGCGACCGGTGGCTCGAGAGGAGCGATACTACGATCCTGCCGACCCCGAACGGATGATCCTGGACCGGGGCCGGGATGTCGTCCATCGGGTGCCTCAGCGATACCAGTGATTCTTTGTCTCATTTGCCATGACCTTGATATGGTCTGTGAATATCGCATGTGTTGCGATACAGTTATTAATACTTGTAACTAGCCAACTTCCACCGTACTTAGCTGGTCAGGGATCCCTCATTACGGTGACCTGACAATATATGATATCCATTCTGTTCATTCAATGGAACCTGTGTTTTAGAGCATAATCCCAGCACATCTTAGAAAGTGGTTCTTCAAAAGACGGGCTCTATATCGGAGTTTGCTCCAGGTTGACATCCTAAGGTGACTAAAGCGAACTATTTGCAGAGAGCACGGGGTATTGTAATTCATACTCTTGCTATATATATCCTTGTAACAAAAGCTCCTTCTCGAAATTTGGCATTGATCACTTCGATTCATGTTCATCTTTCTCGGACTTGTGTTCTAGCTGTCCGTCCTAGTTATATATACCCTACTACCTCTTGACACCATCAAATGGATTTAGTCTCATTCTTCACAATAAAGCTACAACCCCGAGACATGCATTTCAAACAGATGAAGAAAAAGAAGAAGAAAAAGAGAAGAAGAAAAAGAGAAGAAGCCTACCTCATCCGACTAGCAATATCCCTCGCGACATAAATCTGCCCATAAGAATCCGTAACATCAACAAACATCCTCAGAATCCTCTTCGTGCGGGCATCCAAGCCCGTCTCATTCTCCAGCCGATCCAGCGCCGCCATACAACACTCCCGCTCATACTCCGCAACCCACATCAACTCATCTTTCATTTCCTGCTCAACCTGCCCAACAGTCTTCACCACACCCGCAGTAGCCCCCTTCACCCCCACCTCGCAAAACTCCGGAAAGTTAACGCTATTCAGATTCTTCTCCGCGCGGTCCCGCGCAATACTCCCGTAGTCGTTGTACTGCCGACACATGGTCGCCAGATGCCTGCACATGTCCTCCGCGAGGTACCGCTGACGGGGTCCCTTGAAGGCTGGCTCGCCGGGTTTGGCGATCAGACAGCTGAGGAAGTGGAAGGAGTAGGGACAGCTGGTGTGGTCTGCTGAGGTGGAGCGCACCCAGGAGTAGTAGGAAGAGCGGGGGGAGGCGAATTCAGTGGTGCGGTCTGGGGCGAGGGTCTGGGCGCGGAAGCGCGCGTTGTCTTGTGCGTGGGCGAGGTGCGCGAGGATGAAGACTTTGAGCTCGCGGCGGAGGGTGCGCTGCACGGAGGGAGGGGAGCGCGTGATGGCTGGGTGAGTGAGGATGTAGGTGATGAAGCGGTGGAGGACTTGCTCTACGTAGTGCATGTCTGGTTTGTCGGTGTTGAGCGAGACGGGGTGGTCGTAGACTTTATGGGGATGGGTTGCTGGCCTGTCAACGTCGGAGAAGAGGGCCTGGTTGGGGGAGGAGTCGCAGAGGCGCTCGATAAGGGCGGAGACGGCGTCGAGCTGGTCCATTAGGTGCTCTTCGACGACGGCTTCGAGGAACTCGTCGGCTTGGTAGTTGAGCATGGAGATGACCATCATCTCCCACATGAGGTCGGGCTCGAGGGCCCCGTCGTGGAGGCTGTTGGACATGGTCCACGTTTGAGGGATATACTGCAGGTATTTGTCTTCTTCCATGTTGGTGCGCGGGAAGATATCGAGTCTTCTGGCGGCGAGTCGTGGGAACCACAGAGAGCCTTCGATCAGGGAGAAACACAGGCGCCAGCTGGGCTCGTGCGCGAATAGCGGCAGACACGAGTAGAACTGGGCGAACTTGGAGATGGCCTTGGAGGGGATGTTGACGAGGCTGTCGCCTGTGGCAGTCCAGGTAAAGGTTGGGGCTTGGACGGCGGAGATGCAGTAGGCGTTGGACAGGACGGCCGAGCTATATGAGACTTTTTCTACCC
The DNA here is from genome assembly GCA_023619815.1 of Aspergillus neotritici. NCBI lineage: Eukaryota > Fungi > Ascomycota > Eurotiomycetes > Eurotiales > Aspergillaceae > Aspergillus > Aspergillus neotritici. The sequence continues at coordinate 298,852 of JALZYL010000028.1, read as the reverse complement.
AGATGGTCTCGCCCTTGTCCCACTGGCTGATGTTGGCTTCAAGGAATGCCCGTCCGTACACGAGACTCGTCTGCAGTTTTTCACCTAATAGTGTCGCTAGCGGCGAGTTGGACCCAGCCGCCAGCGTCAGAGTCGCGTAGGCTGTTATCTCGCAAGATCCGTTGTGCCAGGCTCCGGTTGACTGCTGTTCTTGAATGGTTTGCACCAAGATCTCCCACAGAACGATGTGGACTTTGTGGAGGAGATCCTTGGAGAGAGCCTGCAGCGATCCGTTCTGCCACAGCTGGAGCAAGACAGTCAACGCGTTCGCGAGTAGCATTCGAGGGTAGATATCACAAGTGTTCTGGGAGTGTAAGCAGGTTTGCATTGAAAATCAACAGAATCCAAGCTCTCACCCATTTGTCTCTCATATCACCACTACTGTGCAGGTCACAGAGAAACTGCACAGCCAGTTCAATCTCACGGAGGTATTGGTACGGCTCTTCACTGTGGAGAAGAGCACTGAGGATGTTGCAGTTGGCGCTGAAGCTAGGGTTGCGCTCCCCAGCATACGTCCGGAAGTGGTCACCGTTCTTGAATACTTCTATCAACCGATCTGGCCGTACTCGCTTTCCCAGTGTGTTCAGCGAAATGATGGTTTTGGCCGTGTCGTCCGCGTCGGCCATCAGTGTGGGAACTAGAGAGTCAGCTTGTCGAATATAAACGCTGTAGATTGTCTGACACACCAAAACCCAGAACACCATTTTGTTGATGGAAGTGTCTCTCCAAGTATTCAGCTACAATGCTGAGATGCTCTCTGTTCTCGTCGGTGGGGGAGAGGCCGCTCTCCATGAGGGTAGAAATCACCTAGTGACAGTTTAGCAAGATGTCACTCTCGCAGCAAGGATAAGCCCATACCCATGTCAGTTCAAAGATGGTAATGGGAAACGCGCTGGGGACCGCGCCCGACCCCTTGCCTTCACCGAATTCCACAGCAGCGCGAACAAACGCCTCCGCCTCGTCATCCCACCGAGAAGCATGTATAAGATATGCGGCCGTCGAGGACGGCGACGCCATCATACTGCCAAAGTCCAGCCGATGCTTGACTTTATCAAAATCGATTTGCCCCGCAAACGCTTCGAGCGAATGTGTGAGCGTGGTAGGAATGCTGCTGTAAAGAAACTCAGGGACGAACTTCCTCAACTTGGTTTGATTGAGGTTAATAAGCGTCTCCAGACCAGGAAACGTGAAGGTGACGCCCTGGTCGGCGAGTAATCGCAGATGAGTAGGGACGAGGATCTCAAATCCCACATGATCCGTGGACTCAACATCCCACGTCTGCAGCTTCTTTTCCAAGAAGGAGGTCGCGCGATGGATGTGGTCGTCCAGATCACTTTGCAAGATGTTGCCGTGCTCTGGTGTGGACTGATGGTGCTTAAGGGCCAGCAGGCCTGCCATGGTGTTGAGGATCACGTCGATGTCGGATGCTCCGTCGCCCCATCCACCGTCGAGAGCCTGGGAACCGATGAGATATTCAAAGGAGGACGGAAAGAGCCATGTGCGTTTTCCGTCGATCTCTTTGGATATCATTGCCACCCAGGCCGTGTCGTAGCAGCAGGTGGACATGGAGCCCAGCCCGTGCGGACTGGAGCAGCCATCGGCGAGGTTCTTGAGTAGGATGTCAATGCGCGATTGCAACTGTAGCCAGAATGTGGGAGGTCTCATATTGAAGATATAGACAAGATGGGCTTGGTGCACTGAGATTGACAATGGGGGAGTCCAGACACTGAAGCCGGAATGATGCTTGGTTGACTGGTTATTTTCTATCTATTTGTCGGACCCCGCGGAATACAGTCTAATTCTATATAATCTCTTATATCTCATACCAGGGCAATCACTCCCCAATCTCTTGCTTCCCCCCAGCAGGTCTACCGTATAACCCAGAGCGATAACCGGTTGTTACATCGGGGATGGCGGGTATTTTTCAATTACACAATACGAGAATCCGCCGAAGCCCTAGCAGGGTGCCTGTATTACATGTACTGTATGATATACGTGAAAAATTCTGTATTGCACTAAGAAAGCATAACGCATGGTATTCGTATGAGACAAGCCCTAACTTCTCCCCCCCGACGCCCCCTCCCTTCATCAGACAAGGGTATCCAGAATATCCCTCATCAACGGGTTCTCAGGCTGAATATTCCCCAGCAGCTTGACGGCGTAAGCATGCAGTGCCCGGATTGCCTGCTCGGTATAAGCCAGACTCCCCGTTATATTGGCCATCAACGACACCACGTGGCGCTTCAGGTAGTCCTTATCTGTCCTGAGCCGCAGGATTTTGAGAATCTCACTGTGTACATCCCGGCCGCTGTGGATAGCGTGGATGATGGGGTAGGAAAACTTTCCCTCGGTGATATCCTCGCAGAAGCCTTTGGCGGCCTCCATCTGGTTTGGGTTAGCACTGCGTGAGATGAAGGTGCGAGAAGCAATCATACATTTTCAGAAGTTAGGTTCTTGTAGTCATCTTGAATCTGGAAGAGGAGTCCCAGAACATTGGTAAACTCGAGCAAGTCAAGGTCCGAATCGCTCACTGCCATCATCAGCCGGATCGCCAGACGGAAGAGGCCGCCTGTTTTGTTGGAGATCATGTGCAGGTAGTCCGCTTCCGTAGGGACGGAGAAGGTATCTCGCCAGTAGATATCCATGCCTTGTCCCCGATGCAGGTTGACCAGTTCTTCGTTGAAGATAGTAATGAGTTTCAACGACTGTGGCAGGGAGATTAGCAGTGACTGCGCTTCGAAGTAGACGTAGTTTCCGCTGTTGATTGTCGCGGCGATTCCATATACTTCATGGGCCGCTGGTGATCCTCGCCGCAGGGTAGATCCGTCTTGAATGTCGTCGATCCTTTGCGGTCAGCCCGTCGTCCGAAATGGGATACGACGTGACTTACAGAAGGGAAGCATTGTGAAGCATGGTAACAACCCTCTCGATCGTTGCCAGAGAGTGCTTGTCAATCTGAAGCCAAACATTGCACGCAGCCAGAATCTTCCCTCGGAAGTCCTTGCCAGGTAATGATGCGACGTATCGGTAGGGCGCATTGACGGACTTTGCTATGAGCATATGTACATTGTTCCTGGAGGAGGACACTTACCTTATCCAGATATTCCGTCCATGGTTGCTGAAGCGGTGGGAGAAAGTAGTTCATCTCGTCTTCAGATTGGTTGGTGGTCTCTTGATGTTCGGCATGCTCCTCTAGATCCTCAACTGGCAACGAGCCATCAGAGGCTCGGGAGTTTGGAGACGACGAGGTCAGTTCAAACGGGTCCTGCGGAGGACTGCTCTGAAAGTCTTGGATCTCATATTTGCCCACGGGCTGCACCTTGCCCCCATACTCGCACAGCGAGGACGGGCCCTTGCAACTTTCTAGCAGGGCATAGTCCACCTCTTCTGGGGCCGTGATAAAATCATCAATTTGCTGCACATCCATCATGACTGTCGTTAAAAACAAGATTGTTATGGCCTGTCGTGATACGCAAACTGTTGTAAATAGGAAAGTGGGATGTCTGCCTCAATCTCCGCCCCCGTGTCTAGACTGCAATATAAATCCTACGCTGGATACAGAAAGCGGAGACCAGGAAACACGCGGCCAAGTTGTAAACGTCGGCTTACTCGACTCTCCATCTTTGGTACCTTCGCCCTGCCGCTCAATTTCCCGCAAGCCCGGAATCATAGGCGCTAACATATCAAGTTGCATACGAAGAAGGACCCCTGTGGCATTAGGGCAAATAGACATCCACCACCAATGGTAATTAATCGCCGATACTGACTTGTAACCTACAGGGGTCGTAGTTGCAAAAGCCTCCAGGTGTAATGACCGAATACCGTCTTCTTTTTTTCAGTTGGCAATACACTGTCCGATACATTGTCTCAAGATGAAGGTTTACTTGGTCGCCACTCTGACTCAAAGACCGGTACGCTTGTTCAGCGTCTAGGCCTCGTTGGCTTTCTATCTCAGGATCCCTATCCTGGGAGAGTGTATCGGAGTACGCCGAGCAAATGCTTAATTAAGTAGGAGCCGGCTTGCCATTCTGCAGGAGTTGCCGCCTATCATGATGTGTATCATGTCTATACGAGCGAGAGAAGTTTAATATCGCGTTAGCTGCGCTAGAGATTAAAAATAACTACGCTCAAATCAAGCCCTGTGTAGGTGAGTCACACGCTTGTTCCAGATTCCCGAGATAGCAAGGACGGTAACAGTCTAGAGACGGACAGGAAATTTCCTTCTGATCAGCTCTCCATACCGGGTCAGTAACAAAGGAATGGGGCACAAGGCAACGGCAATGAAGGCCAGAGTCGAACAGCCCCAGCCGACATCCAGAGCATTGAACATGGGTGGGCCAGCCAGAGGAATCAACCCCCCCGCTACTGAGCGGAGAAATGTCACCGCTGCCAGAGCGGAGGCAGCGTAGTTGGTAAAGGTGTCTACCATGTAGAGGTTTCCAGGCAGCTATTGACACTATTAATAAAGCTTACAGACTAAATCCTTCTGTATACGTACCGACACACTCATAATACCCAATCCAACAAAGGCGATGCCAACTATCGGCACCATATACTGTAGCTTGTTCTGCGCAGACCACCCGTACCACAACAAGCCGACAGGCACCATTGGAGCACCGTAGCTCATCAGAAGCAATCTGTCTTCGGGCCGTCCTTCACGATTCTCTTTTGCCCCTCTGGCGAGCATGAGCTTGTCGCTATATTGTGTGACGGTAAACGCTGTTACGGCGATTCCCACCCCAAGGGAAAGATATACGACGCCAGACTCCCCGGTGGAAAATCCATACTTCTTCTCGAAGGTAGGGGTGAAGGTAGTAAACATCAGATACATGTAGCCGAAGACAAGAGCCTGGAAACTACCATCTTATGAGCATGATGTGGATCATTGTCCGAGAAGAGGATACATACACGGACAAGGACGCGGTAATAGGGCTGAGAAAGAGCATCTTGGCCGGTCTGACAATTGCCTGGCTGCAGATTTTGCTCAACGGCTCGTCCTTCATTCCAGGCACCTTCAACATCGGCCCTCCCGTATGTTTCTGTATCTTCTTCGCTTTCCACTTGAGGATCGTTGGAGCGTGAGTTTCCCGCAGGACCAGCAATACCAGGACGGAGACTAGACCACCCTGAACATCGTCAGTATAGAAAAAGAAGCGGCGCGCAAAGACGGACAATTATAACTACCAACCAAAACGACCACCTCCAATTGATTCCTTGAGCAAGATACCATCCTGCGATCGGACCGACAACTGGACCGGCCAGAGAACCGGTCGTGAAGATACCCATTGCCTTCCCTCGTCGTTCCCTTGGTATTAAATCCGCGATGACTCCTCCACCGATGGCCACAGGTGCAGCGCCCACGCAGCCTGATAGGAATCGAAAGACCATCAACATAGGCAAGGACGTTGCCAGAGCACACCCGAGTGTGAAAGCGACGAAGAGCGCGTTGCAACTGTTCAGAATGATACTTCTTCCCCAGACCTCCGATGCGGGCCCAAACAGTCTGAAGGGTTAGCTTTGACCCGCGACTTTCCTCCCATCACACTTACAGAGGACCAACCGCATTTCCAAGGACAAAGACGGACACCACAAAGCCTTCCAGTATTGGGTCGGAACTGTGAAACTCGTTCATAATCTGTGCGGTAGCTGGTGCGGATACCGAGGAGGAAAAGGGGCTTGAAGGACCTAGGATTAGTGCTCTATCGTAGTCCTGATTAATAGCACGTACGTCAAAAACCCAAAGATACTGATGAGAATCACAGAGATCAACCTCCTCTTCTCCGACCAGTTCATCGGGTTCTTTGGATCATCCTGGCCATCCCAGTCGACCTCACCGCTAGGCGCCACGACGCCCCTATCATTCCCAGAGAGGCTGGCTAGGGGCACCTCGCTGGATACGTTGAAGATACTGGGTGCTGGGGAAGCCATCTGAGAGAGACCTCGGGTTTAAGATAAAAGCTATAGAAAGACAGTCGAGGAAACCTGGAGACTGGATCCATGTGTGGTTATCATGGCAATATACGCGTGACCAGCAAACTTTTTGCCAGTTTATTACTCTGCTTTGAGCATAGTCACGTTATATCACGCGCTACTATATATAACATACATAACATTCAGCCCAGGTGGAAGGTCATCTCTCTGAGCATGATGGACTGGTATTTTGGCCCCCCGTGGAAGAATCTCTGAGTTGAAGCAGTCACCCTGGCTCTTGATGAGAATGAGATGTACCCTCGCCACTAATTGCGGAAACAGAGAGACACCCAGATCATCAACACTATGGCTACCTAATCTAAGCCCTTCATTCGGTGATTATCTATCGAATTAAGCAACGCCCAGCTTTAGTCGGATTACGCAACGCGGTCCTCGTAAGATATCAAAATACGTTACGCGTATTATTACGGTATTTCAAGTACCCAGCGCTAATGCAAGCTTACATGGTGACTCCGCGTATTGCTGCCGTAATTATGCTAAGGCATCAGGGATGGATTCATCCCACATCCACTTGGACTCGCCTATGTGATTGCTATACATTAGACTAATTTATAACGGACACCAGTACCCCTCGCTTTCAATTGACCACTTGGGCTGTTGATGGCTCTATTGTTATAACTACCTCAGTTTGAAGTCCTTGTGCAATCTTCGTGACTTGACCAAGGCATTCTCTGTCCCTGCTTCTCAATAGGACATGGCTTCCTTGCATGAAACCCTAGCCCACCGACTGGCAGATGCTGCCGAGTTGGTGGAATACGGCTGGCAGGAGAGGAATGATTGGAATGTGAGATTCACTGTTCTGGGTAGCATTGCCATCATCTCCTTTGTGTCATGGCTCTTTGGCCCAAAAACTGTCAAGGCTCCCTATGCTGGTTATCGTAGCGCGTGGGAGCCAACCATCCTCCTACGGATGCGTTTCATTACCGGCGCACGGCCGATCATTATGGATGGCTACAATAAGGTCCGTCTCTTTATTGCCTTGCAATGTACTCGACTGATGGTATGCAGTTCAAAAGAAGCATGTTTAAGCTTCGTCGTATGGACTCGGACGTTCTCATTATCTCCAACAAATATGTCGATGAGCTCCGTCAGTTGCCAGAGAGCATCATCAGTCCTATCCACGCGCACATCAAGGTATAATCACTGCCTTTCTAGTGCGAACATATCTAACCGCTGCAGAACGTCATGGGCAAATACACCACGGCCGACCTGATGCTCGAAGGGAACCTCCACACTCGGGTTCTCCAGGCGAAGCTGACTCCCAACCTTGTCCAGTATATGGATATTGTTCAGCAAGAGATGGACTTTGCTTTCGACGTCGAAATGCCTCAATCGGATGGTAAGAAAGCAAAATGAATATCAAGATCATTGTTAACAGTTCTAGATTGGACCGAGGTGCAGATTGGCGATATTATCCTGCGCATCATTGCTCGGATCTCCGCTAGGACCTTTGTCGGACTCCCTCTGTGCCGTAATGAAGAATGGCTCCACACTTCAATCCACTACACCGAGAACCTCTTCATGACGGCCTTCGCTCTGCGGATGACCCCCACCTTCCTCCACCCCTTCTTGGTCTGGTTCTTGCCATCCTGGTACCGCGTGCACAATGACCTTAAGACTGCGAAGAAGTTGATCGTCCCCCTTGTGAAAGAGCACGCTGCCAATATTGCCGCTGGGAACCCCAAGGGTGATGATACAGTGCTCAAGTGGATGATGGGCATGGCCCAGGACGCGAACGAAGGGAATCCCGACAAGCTCGCTCATCGGCAGCTGCTCCTCAGTCTTGCTTCAATTCACACCACCGGCATGGCCACCACTCATACTCTGTATGATCTCGCAGCTCACCCGGAATACATCGCCGAGATGCGCGAGGAGGTTGAGAGCGTCCTGATTGAAGATGGTGGAATGGCAAAGCAGACCCTGAGTAAATTCAAGAAACTCGAATCGTTAATGAAAGAATCCCAGCGTCTCAACCCGCCCAGCTACTGTAAAAATCCCCGTCATTTTGGAGGGAATTGACTGACTGACTGCTCTAGTGGCTTTCAACCGCACCGCCATGAAACCCATTACCCTATCCGACGGAGTCCAGATCCACAAGGGCACGCATTTTGCTGTCGCATCGGGGCCAATTCTGCTAGACGCCGAGAACAACCCGGAGCCAGAGAAGTTCGATCCTCTGCGATTCTACCGCAAGCGCCAGAACCCTGGAGAGGCAAACAAGCATCTTCTTCCCATGACCGACAAAAATCATCTGCACTTTGGGCACGGCAAATACGCCTGTCCCGGTCGATTTTTTGCGGTGCTGGAGATGAAGATGATTCTCGCTCGTATTCTACTGGACTATGAATTCAAGTATCCTGAGGGACAGGGTAGACCCAGGAACTTGACTATGGATGAGAACGTTCTTCCTGACCCTGCTGCAAGGCTTCTTGTTAGAAAGCGTCAGGACAAGAACGAAAATGTGCCTACCAAGTATAGGCCTACATAAACCTATGTCAATGACCGGTGTTGAACGCTAGGAATGGTTATCTATATCGTACATGAAATATATGATTTCGTTGTGCCTCGTGTATAATGACTTGAAATAATCCAGCCTGGATGATAGCCCGTAACTCCATTCACAGTAGACCTAGATAGATGTGTCTCCACACGATTCGCCATGTCCTTACTCTCAGAAAACTTATAAAAACCCCTCGTCCCCCCGGCATCAATTTCTCTCCTCCTCGACACTTCTCTTCCCCATGGATTCCATACGTACCGCTGCGAACGTAACACTCGACTATCTCACCCTCACCATGCGCCAAACCGGAGTACCCAGTCCTCTAGATGAGGTCATCTCAGCGGCACTTATCTTTGCTTTATTGTCTGGAATCATTGCCAACGTCGGCTACTGGGTGCTGGAAAAGAAGCCAGTCTTAGAGAAAGCAGAAAATAAGCCTATTCCTATTCCCAGAGTTGGCAAAGATCCCAATGAAATTGGCATGGCCGCAGCTCGCGCAGACTTTCTTCGGAATGGATATCAACTTATTCGCGAGGGTTACAAAAAAGCATGAGAACCCTTTATTATTGCCTTCTGTTTCAACCATTTTCTAACTAACTCTTATTAGTATAAAAATTCTGCTTTTGTGGTGCAGACTGCAGACATGGAACGGATTATTCTCTCCAACCGCTTCGTGAATGAGCTTCGTTCCCTGCCGGAGGACGTTCTGAGTCTACGGAAAGCCATGAGCGAGAGACATTTCGGGTCTTACACGACGTTGAACATTATCCAACTGAGCCATCTTCAGAACGATGTCTGTCGCCATCAATTGCAGCAGAATCTTGGTAGGTTCTCTAAATCTAGACCTGAAACTTGTTCTAATTCTCCGAAGGAAGCTTGATTCCTGTGATGTATGAGGAGATGAAATACGCTCTATCCCAGCGGCTGTCCCAGTGTGATACACAGAGTAAGTCTCGAGACCATACCATCTGACCGTTTTCTAATTACCCAGACTGGCAAACGGCCAATGTCTACAAGACCGTCCTTGGCTCCATCGCCCAGGTTACCTCTCGTGCCTTCGTTGGTTTCCCACTGTGCCGTGATCCCAAATGGCTCGATACGGCAGTTGGATACACTGGCGATGTTTTCGCAGTGTCGCAAGACCTGCGAGACAAGCACTGGTTGGCCCGGCCATTCATCTACATTTTTCTGCACTCGCGCAAACGACTCCAGGCTCGCATCCAGGCGGGCCGAAGCATGTTGATCCCGCTCCTCCAGGCACGAGCAGAGAAATTGCCAGAAAAGCCTCAATCCGATCTCTTGCAGTGGATGACGGAAAGTGCTCAAGGCGCCGATAAGGCTCCGTATCGACTCTCTGACAAGATCCTATTTCTCTGCCTGGCGTCCATCCACACCAGTTCCTCCACTGCGGTTCACACTATCTACGATCTCTGCCAATACGCAGAAGACTGTGTCCCCGTTCTGCGGGAAGAGATCACCCGCATTATCGCCGAGGACGGCCTCACCCTGGCATCCATCAACAAGATGAAGAAGCTGGACAGCTTCCTCAAGGAGTCACAGCGCATCAACCACCCCGGAACCCGTATGACACCTTACCCCAACCCGCCCCGTAAACACGCTAATCGCCCCCAGTGGCCTTCAACCGAAAAGTAGTCAAACCCATCACCCTATCTAACGGCGTCCGACTATCCCCCGGATCCTTCATCTCCATGCCATCCGCCGAAATCGCCCGAGACCCAGCCAACTACACCAACCCGGAGGTATTCCAGCCGTGGCGCTTCGAGCAGAAGCGAAGTGTCTCGCCCTCGGAGGCCAACAAGCACCAATTTGCCAGGTAAGTGTGAACATGATAGGCAACAAGCACGCCACAAACACAGCCCCTCCTGACGCGCAATTTCTTAGCACGAGTGTCGACTCTCTCCCGTTCGGCATGGGTAAGTTTGCGTGCCCGGGGCGTTTTTTTGCCGCCGGGATGATCAAAATCCTTCTGATCATTCTTATCACCGAATACGAGTTTCAATTCCCCGGTGAGCAGACGGAGCGTCCGGCAAATACCTATCTAGATGAGCGGATTGCCCCGAGTACAACCCAGGAAATGCAATTCAGGCGTGGAATCCACCAATGATTAGGGCTATTGGATGGAGTCGGACTGTGACAGTATGGATACAAAATGGTACTTTTGGAGGAGCGGGAAGCTGGATAGGAGATGTTGCGATATAGAACATTGGAGACCCAATCAGAAAGGGCAGGCAGGGCATGTCATGATCCCTGAGATGAGACAGTGCGACGGAATGTGGCCGGGGGATCATCCTGCAGGATTTCAAGCATCTTGACTTTGTTGTCTCTGGCGGAACGGTACGATACTAGTCAGTATTGTTGCTTTTGAAAATTACTCGACGTTACATAGGTTACGTTACATTATATGCCCGCACGGGATCCTGCTTCTGTGCCATAGTTTGTTCTGCATGACATGCAGGGACAGTGATCCTGCCTGGGAGTAAGAAAATAGTCACAGAAGGTAGCGAGGATACACTCACATAGAAGTCTCAAAACATTTGAGCTGGTTGCCTGGATTCATATCGTAGGAGCGTTCTCCCATCTTGGTACTTCTCTTCCGTAACTGAACTAGTACTCATCCACCCATCAACACAATGGCCTACAATCAATTCATCCAAAGCCTGGACCTCAGCAACAGCGAGGCCCTCAGAGTACGGAAACTACTCGAGTCCCAAGTCACCGACAGCCTCGAGCAGATCGCTACCAGCAGCACCGGCGAGAACGTGGCACTAGCATCTTCCATCGCAAAAATCGTCTTCCGAGAGAACGTCGGATGGATAGGACCCAAATCCGAAAGCTACATAGCCACATGCGAAGCCAACTGGTCCGCAACCTGCCACTTGCACCCATCATGCATCATCCAGCCCGGAGACAAGCACGATGTAGCCAAAGCCCTCCGAATCATCACCACCCTCCGAGTCCCCTTTGCAATCCGCAGCGGCGGTCACAACCCCAACCGGGGGTGGGCCAGTGCCGGTGAGAACGCGATCCTGATTGATATGAACCGCATCTGCGATGTCGTCCTCAGCCAAGACAAGAGGACCCTCGAGATCGGCCCCGGAAACCGCTGGCAGAAGGTGTACGAGACGCTGCACGGGTCCGGGGTGTCTGTTATCGGCGGACGCACGGGCGACGTTGGCATTGGCGGATTGATTCTTGGTGGGGGGTTTCCGAGCTTCTCGAGCGAGTATGGTCTGGCGTGTGATAATGTGCGCTGCTTTGAGGTCGTGCTTTCGGACTCGTCGATTGTTAATGCTAGTCGGACGGAGAATTCGGACCTCTTTTGGGCTCTCAAGGGTGGTGGTTCGAACTTTGGTATGGCTTGGGAGACTTTCTTCGTGTGTTCTTTTTACTGACTGGATAGGTATCGTGACCAAATTCACCTACTGGACTGTCCCGATTGACAAGATCTGGTTTGCAGCCCGTATTTACGAGCCTTCTGCCAATGGGCAAATCCTCAAGGCGATCGAGAAGTGGCAAAAGGCCGCGGAGAATGAGCCTCGGGGTTCGATCATCCACCATATTGGACACAAACGGACGCTGCTAGGGTGGATCTACTCCTCGCCTGTGGAGTTCCCTCCGCTGTTCGAGATGTTCTACGATATTCCGTATGAGTCGTCGTTCGTGGAGCCGACCATTGGCACTATTCTTGATTTTACCAAGAGCACGACCAACAGGGTTCTAGGGACACCGCAGAAGCTGAGGTCTGTCTGAGTATACCGTTCCTATATATCTGTTTACTGATCAATGCAGACGCGACGCATTCGGAATAACCACCCGACCCAACGCCGAATTCTACACTCTGGCATACAACCGCTGGCGTCAGATTACAGACCAGCTTTACGAGGAGACAGGGTGTGATATGGGCATGGTGGTGCAGCCCTTGACCACATCTGCGATGAAGATCGGCCGAGAAAATGGAGGAAATGCGTTGAACACAGCGGAGGAGCCTCAACAATGTAGGTCCATAACTCACTCTCCCGTGGACTATGCTAACTCCACAAGGGATGTCCTATCTGGCACAGTGGGTGAAGGAAGAGGACGACGACCGTGTCCGGGAAGCGGTGTTCGAGCTGCGTGAGTATTTGCGGGAACAGGCCGCGCAAATGGGCATTTTGCTGCCATTTGTCTTCATGAATAATGCGACTTCCTCTCAGGATCCGCTTACGGGCTACGGGACTCAACACATTGCGCGGCTGAAGGAAGTGAGCAGAAAGTACGATGCCGAGCAGGTGTTTCAGACTCTGCAGAGCGACGGGTTTTTGCTCTGAAAGGTCTAGCAAAAGCAAGAGGGGAAAAGCCCGTGGTGACTGTCGATTTCTCATCAGAGTCATATTTTTATCGTTATAGTGTAGGAAATAAAGCACATCCGTCGTCATTGGCCAGATATGTCTCACTACGGGGTAGCCGGGCTTTCCATGCATGAAGGTATATCTACTTCGGGATATGAAGCCTAGGGCAAACGTGTCCTGGTAATTGTATTTTACTATTTTACTGTATTACATGTTTCTCGTATCCCGGTAAGATACAATATATCAGCGTATGACGGGCCGTCCCTGAAGGATTGGCATCAACCGGATTGGCATCAACCGGGCCGGCCGCCCCACTTCCTTGAGCTTAGCCATAGGGATATTGCTCCTTCTCAAGCTCAGACCACGGCGCAGTCTCTCCGTCTGAGCTCGCATAATCTTGAACAATCTGGCCCAGTGTATTTGTAATCTCACAACTTCGCAGAGCGCCATAGTCCAGGGTACGATTCCTGCAAGGCGGCAAAATACGAGGGATGTAATCCCCGCGCTTCTTCTCGCTACAAGAGTTAGTCGCCGAATCTACTATACATCTTCATGGATTTAGCCTACTAGTATTCGGAAGAGGCCCGCCTCTCCGATATCCCTCAGGCTAGCGTTTCGTTCGGTGATCTGCTGATACATTGCTGCCTAAGTGGTGGATGAGGCTGACAGGCACCGTATTCTACCGTACAGTGCATGCCTTTCGGTTCTTCTTCTTTCCTTTCGAGTCTTTTCTTTTCTTTTTCTTCTGCATTTAACTGATGTAATCCATATGATTACAGGGCTTACTCTAAACGGCGAACTCGCCGAAGCTAATCTATATTAGGTTGTGAAGTATTTGGTAGACCAGCGGCTCTAACACGGTCAGCATAGCCTCAATACTCATACACGCCTCCTTCGATAAGACAAAATAGCATCAAGGCTTAGATTCCTTCAGGATGACGGTGATGGTCTTGTATTACGTGGCTTTGGCCTGGAATTTAAATAGGACCCGCAAGCAGTGCTCACGATGGAGAGCTTCGCGCAGTCGTGATATCGTCAAGATCATCGATTCTCTTATTTCTAAACACATTCACTTATTGATACAATGCGTGTCGCCTCGGCCAGCCTCCAGGCGGCTTTTATAGCGTTTCTACATTTTAACAATGTAGCCGCTGCAAGCGACAGTTCCCTGTATTCAGCGCTGCTGGATGTGGCCGACAGTCTCGGCGCAACGCAGCCTCAGTCTGACATTTTGCCCGTGGTTGAACTGGCCAAGAAGAACAAGGACAAGTTAAACCAGGTCTCAGATCATGGTAATGTCGATGCTGTCTCGGCTTGCGATGTGTTGGCCACTTTGTTTCCGGGCAAATACGCGGACAAGAGCAGCGCTGACTATTCTGCCGAGGTGGAGAGACCAATGTATGTGCTTGAATAACGGAGATAATAATGACACGTACTGACTGTTCAAAGTTCTGGAACCTGTTGGCTCAAGTCGACCTGTTTCTTGGAGGCGCACACGACGTCCGACGTCGCGTTTGGTCTCAAGGTCGTGACCGAGCTAGGAGTCAAGTTTGCGACGCGCAGTGGCGGTCACCAGCAGAATGTTGGGTTTTCCAGTATTCAAGACGGTGTTCTGCTTGATCTGAGTCGTCTCAACTCGAGCAGTCTCAGTCAGGACCACAAAACCGTCCGGTTGGGAACTGGAAACCGGTGGGGCGAGGTCTACAAGGGGTTGGAGAAGTATGGCCTTGCTGCCGTTGGGGGACGCTCTGGCGATGTTGGCGTTGGCGGGTTGATACTGGGAGGTGAGACTTTTCTCTCAATCACTATCAAGTATTCTTTCTAACAAGAGCCAGTTGGGATCCCGTTCTTATCCTCCAAATACGGCTTTGCCTGTGACAATGTCCAGCAGTTCGAAGTCGTGCTGGCCAATTCCACCGTCGTCAACGCCACAACCAGCTCCAATCCTGACCTCTTTAAGGCCCTCAAAGGCGGCGGTCCCAACTATGGCATTGTCACTCACTTCACCCTCTACACCATCCCCACCAACATCTGGTACCACGTTGCCCAGTACAACGAGTCCGACTACAAGCAGGTGCTCTCCGCCATCGTCGCCACGCAAGCCAAGATGGAAGACGACAGCAACGCGGGCATCTTCTTCTCCGGTAGCAACGGCACCATGATGGTCGGTCTAGTCTACGGAGAACCCACCGCCAACCCCCCCGTATTCTCCGCTTTCAACTCCCTGAAGCCCATCCGGACCCTTGTACCTCCTACCCTCGGCACCATCTCCAAGCTAGTCGATGTGTTGACCGCGAGCTCCCCCACCGCGCGGTACCTCTCTTTCGCCCTCAGCTACGAGACAGACCTCGACTTGTACCAGGACGCCTACAGCTCGTTCATCAGCCGCCAGCACTTCACCTCCCCCACCAAGGGCGCCCTACAGTACGGCATTCAAACAATCACCAAGGCTGCCGTGCAAGCGGGCGAGAAACGCGGCGGCAACTGGCTGGGCATGAAGCCCGTCAGCACCAACTGGTGGCACGTCGTGGCGGCGTGGTTTGACGAACAGGACGACAAAGCGGCCCTTGCGGCGTCGACCGGCATGATGAAAAACATGACCGACTTGGCGAAGAATGCGGGCAAGTATCTCGACTTCAAGTTCCAGAACGACGCGGATGTCTCGCAGAGTCCGCTTAAGAGTTATGGGGAGGAGAATTTCAAGAAGTTCGCTGCTGTCGCTGCTAAATATGATCCGCAGCAGGTGTTTCAGAAGTTGCAGAATTCGGGGTTCAAGATCTCGACTGCTTAGGTTGGGCTGTTTATATTGCTGCTTGGGTATATACTTGTTGGTATATGTTAGATTGTCGATAGAGATATTTGAATAGACTTTCTGTCATTACAGCATCTCTCGTGTCTGTATGAGATTTTATTTTTCGGTGTTAATCTTGATGTTATGTAAGAAAAAGCCAGGTCACTCATATTGAGTTGTCAAAGAGCGAAGGTCATCATCAACTCCTATCTATGAACAGTTGGAGATATCTCAATAATAATAAGCCTAGCTATGCCATATTGCTATGGAATAAGTCAAACGTCGTAATATTTATATATTCTTGCTATGTGTGCTTCAATAAATCCTTCAAGCCACATAATTAACCAGTGAGGTCTATTGTCGTAAATACTATCTACCACGTAATCCAATATACTCTTCTGCCTCAAATGATATCTCCCCTCACCGGCTCCAACGTCTCCCAGATACGCTCAAACGTATCCAGACATTCCTGCGGCAAAGGACCCTGGCGGATACTCTCAACATTCGACTTAATCTGCTTGATGGAACTGGCCCCGAGGATGATTCCATCGTTCGGACCCAGCGCGGAATGATAATACGCCCACCGCATCGCAGCATCAATCGTCGTGATTCCAAGCGCTTGTGTCGTTTCCTGGAGTTGCTTGAGCGCATTATGCAAGGATTCCTCATTATAAAGGCTCTGCATCAATTTGCCTATGGGGCTGTCGGCGTCAAAGCGCGTCCCTTCGGCGTTGCCATTCGTGAGCTTGCCGGACAAGAAGCCTGAGGCTAGAACTCTGCAGCGCGGATCATATCAGTATTGGCTTAGCACGGTGAGTGGATCACAGCATACCGGAATGCGTTGTAGGCAATGCCGTGTTTCTTCAAGATCGGGAGGAGCTTCTTCTCCATGCCCCGGTTGACGGCACTGTAATCGCCCTGGTAGACAGTGGGTTTAATAAAGCCATTGGCCTCGCAGATGTCGATGAATTCCTGCAGCAACTCGGGTTGGAAATTCGAGACGCCGAGCTAGCAGACAGATGTTAGTTTTATGTTCACGTAGCCTTATTTTCGTGGAAGGGAGGTACGTTTTTGAACTTTCCAGCCTTGTGCAGATCATTGAACGTCTCTGCCTGTTCTTTCAACGGAGTGGCTAGGTCTGGAAAGTGGATATGGAGAGTGTTGACCTGGTCGACACCCATCCGCTGCAAACTGGTGTTGATGGACTTTTCGATCGCAGCCCGTTCCAACTCGCCACGGTGGTCCGGGGCCAGTGTGAGAATCTTAGTGTCGATCGTGAAGCCCTGGGCCGCAGCTTTGGTCTCCCCGAGCAGTTCCTCCGAGCGCCCTGGCGACGTGGGCGGATATCTGCCGGCGGTATCGAGGTGGGTGATATTGTTCTCTTTGAGACAGTCCAGAACTTCCTGTACGTCTTCAAGACTAACGAAGCTCATGCCAAAAGAGGCAGCACCGAAGATAAGCTTAGGGGCGCCCATTTTGCTGACGGTCGTTGGTGGTTGAGGATAGATCGAACGGGAGAAGGAGGGGCTATAAATACCACCATGGATGGCTGTGAACTAAAACCGGATGAGAAGTTCCCGGTGCATTTCATAGTTGTATTTGATCCTGGTCGTAAGTTTGGCTTTTTATTGGCCTAAACTATAAACATCGCGTCGCATACGATTACTGCTTGTTTTGCCATGCTTACGCAAGATTAGGGTTGTGATTGATAATCCATTTCTACGGTCCCATCGCCATTGTAATATTGGATATGGTTCACAGCGACGGAGCTGGGTCTAATCTCTTCAACACCAACTGCTGCGTCCGGCTCGGAGTCCGTTTCTCGCCTAATATAACATCCCCCGGTCGATCTGTCTGGCCTTCAGGATATCCAATGTCGTAGTGCACGAGCAATGCCATCACCACCAGTTTTACCTGCGCCGCTGCCCAGAATCGACCAGGACAGGCGAATTTGCCAAATCCCCATGCCGGCCCATCGCGGTCAGATGCAGCAAATTGGTACCGGGCTTCTTCTTTGATCTGGCGCAGTTTGTAGAATCGGTATCCGTCAAAGGTCTCGGGATCGGGGTAGCGTTCGGGATCTCTACACATGGGGTAGATGGGCATGGAAATGAAGGTATTTCGGGGGATGGTGATATTGTTGGACAGAGTCACCGGTTTGGTGACTTGTCGGTTGAAAAGCACTGAGCAGTTAGACATCTGAATTTGTGGAATCGAACATAAGGCTCACTTACTCAGATCCATCGGGTTCAGACGTTGGCTCTCTTTCATGAAACTATCCAGCTTCTTCAAGTTTGCCAGGGTTGAAGCTTTGATGATACCATGTGCTCTGATGGCCTCGATGATCTCCTCCCGTATGGGCTGGATATATTCCGGGTGATGGCATAGATCCAAAAGAACATTCACCGTGGTATGGGCCGTCGAATGGATGGCAGCCATGTTCAGGAACGGCATCCTCTTGGCGAGTCGAGTACTGTCCGCATCGGGGCCCTTGGCTGTATCAATCAGCCACTGAATCATATCGGCATGGTCCTTGCTGTCCGTCTTTCGACGTTCCTCGAATATCGGGAGAAGAATTTCACAGATCTTGCCGAATCGCCGCTGAAGCTGCTTGTACGACTCGAGCCGGGGCGCAATGATGGGATGCAGAAACTTGTAGTGTTTCTGGAGGTCGCCCACGACGGCACCGATGTCGCCTGTGTAGCCACTGACTGTTGACAGCCATTCCGGATCTCTACACAGATCGGGTCCGACAAACATGCGCGCCGTCGAAGCGGTGACGACTTCTAGGATGGTGTAGTACATGGGAACAGTATATACTCCTGATTCTCATCAGCCACTGGACCTTTTGGTTGCAATAAAACCCTTACCATTGACCTCTTTTGCTTCATTGACTTTCCCTTGGAGTGCATGTAGAATCTCGTCGTATACTGGTTGCGCCAGCCGACCAATATTCTGTGACAATGGACCAGCACACACATCGTATCCTAGCATGCCTTCATCCGCAATGTCCATTCCTGTATATTTACCCGAATATCGCACAGTCGCCGTCAATTTGAGATGGCTGCGAGGCACCTGGTTGAAGTCGCTCATGTACTTTGCCGGAATCATCAACCGATCCATATTAGTCGTCCATATATAATATAGCGAATCTTTGTACTGCCAAGTGTCAATCTTCTTTTCCTCACAAGATACACTATGGGGGTTGTACCTTGGCATATCCCTCATTGACCATCTCAACACTCCTCTGGTAGAATTCTCCTTGGGACGTATTGCCTAGCAGCGATGGCTTTGGTCCAATTCGAGGAACATCCAACTTCGAACCGAACCATCTCTGGTACGCCAGCACGGTGGCAGCACCCAGTACCCCCAGCCAAAGCCAGGGAACTGCAGCAACTGACTCAATCAAGGCAGACATGATGGTGTCTCACAGACCACACTTGACAGCACCAAAGGAATTTATCTGGGCTCGGTAACGGGACAATGATGGGGCCAAATGTCAATCACTATATTTGGATGACTGTCTGGGGGATTCGAATAGACCCTGTAGTTTTGAACAGACTGCTTACAGCGGACCGTATGAAGTATTGTATGTATGTATGTATGTATGTATGGTATTAAAACAAATGAAAAATACCAGCGGTAATCAAACGTGATGTGCACTAGTACCCGGACATCTCTATCAGAATAAACTACATAACAAGCTATTGGCAGCTCAGCCGCATGCAGTACTTTTCATGCGTAAGATTTTAGCGTAAGATAAGTGGTATCACAATATAAGCGAAAAGATTGAAGACGTTATTCGTGGATTAAATGCCTGATGCAAGCTAACGCTGCATGTCCTTGTTATCCTTTTAGAGTAAATATAAGGTTCTGGTTCCTTCCCCCGTCGGGTATTGTTACATTGTTTAACCTTGAGGATGCCGGACCGTGCCGTTTCCTTGTATAGCTGAAGGCGCCGGAAGGATCACTGGAAGGATGGGACTACGGCGAATCATTACGGGGCCGGTCGGCAGACTTCCGCAGAGAAGGATGTGATAACTGAGCCTAGCCTGGTTTGTGGTTAAATTAGCGGTCCATAGATGCCCCCGGATGCATCTGGGCGCCTGGAAAGGTGTCATTTGTGCTTACTATTGCTCAAGGGGGCGGAGTACTAGTAATATTGGAGTCGGCGATTGAAGCAGGAGTCTGTCCCCTATACCCGAGCCGTTTGTTTTATCTTTTTCTTTTTCCCCTTCTTTCTTTCCCCTTCTTTGCTTCCAAGCACCATGATTTGCCCCGATATTGCCGCATACCAAGTCTTTAACTACTCTCTTTTCCCTCAAGTGCTCAAGACATTTGATAGAGGCTTGCGTGGCAGCACATTTTCTCAGAAACCTCCCATCTTTCGTCCTCACAAGGAAAGCATTTACGTGATCTACGGCTGGGATACGCTCCAGACTATAATCACTAAAGCCATATGCCTCTGACTATAATCACTAAAGCTGTTCGTTGGGACACCTTCCCCAGACCTGCATCAATGCACATGGCTGACTGGGTTCGAAAAGCTGGTCAATAGCCAGAGCCACGTTATATCGCTGCATATATTTGCTCTGCAGGGAACTAATCGCGTCATGCCTACCATGTCCGGGCGATAACCTGGCCTTTGCGTGCAGCTGCTGATTACAGTCATCACCAGCCCTCTGCCGCCGCCTGAAAACCAATCACACTACATCAGCAACAATGGGCAGAGGATTTCTATGCGAAATTATAAGCAACAAGTTTTCCTCCCTGCAATAGTATGCGCCCCAGACTTATACCAGTCGCTGTTCACCCAATTCAACACGGGTATTCGAGCCCCAGCTACACACCCATTATTCTGCATATAGAGTCATGCCCCCCGTGTGTCGCTCAGCTTCACAGATCATTTATCAAGATGATCAGGCGCCAAACCACCCCATATTGTCCCACAACGTATATCAATACCCGGGATACTGCGTCAGAGTGGTGGTGGGGGCGCGTTTGTCCTCAATTTTATCGACGATTCGTCTGAAGGAGATCTGCAATCTGTTAAATGTCACAATCCCCGCAAAGACATTGACAACCCAAAGGCCCACATGACCCACCTATATCGTTTGTAAACCCGAATTGTCGTTGTTTCTAAGATCGGATCCTGCGCTAAGTTAAAGTTTAAGATCCGATCACTATGTTACGGTATGCTATCAATCATTACGATGCCAATAAACTTGTTATTGTATAGATATATTATAGCTGGCCATTAAACTATGTCTTCGATACTATTTTGGACGTATTCTCACTGAGCGAATCTACTTTCCCGTGATGGACTTTCTGAACTCGAGAATCGGTAGCTATCTACAGTCAAGAAGCCACTACTTGAAGTATATTTCCTCGGCCCTATTTGTAACTTTAAACCTAAGTTTACGGGATAGATCTTTGAGGGTCCAGTGAGTCCTGCCACTACATATAGGAATATATATCACCTACTTCGCATATATAATCCCTGACTATTTGTTTTCCAGAAACAATCCAGGACATCTTCTGGTGTTTTAATTACGGCTTTTCAACCAAAATATCTTCAAATAAACCTGGAAAGTTACATATAACAGCAAAGAAGGGTCATGAACTGTATGAAATTCTCAGAAAACTCCACGCTAGGATGATTAACTATGATGTTTTCAGCCTTATATTCATGTGATGCCGTTGTGTTTTATATGATTATTATACTTTGGATTATAAAATAGTGCCTTCAATGGCCAATTTTATATATTATTTAGTTATCCTATATTCAACATATGAGAGCGCTGCTTGTAGAACCATATGGACCATATCCTGGCCTTGCCTGCTTAATAGGTTTTTAGTCACTTGTAGTACAGGTGCAGTTATGGTATCAGATAGAATTATCACTACATGTTAAAAACACGTGGTTTCGTGTACTAACTTCAAGGACCTGTTAAAATTAGTCAATTACTATGGAGAATTTGCGGTCTACATAGCAGCAAGGATATTCTGGACCCTCTATTCCAGGAATAGATATCTTAGTCTTAGCAGTATATATGCACCTATACAGACTTGATTTACTAGAATCGAGGTGACTTTCCCTGTTTGGATGAGGTCGTTTTAATGAAGTCACTCGGTTACTTGCTCACTGACAATTTCTCATCACCGGTCAAGGTTCAGCGAGCACTCACATTGAGCGCTCAGATCCTGCTCAGGGTGGGATCAGTGATTAGTTACGTAAAGGAGATTTCTTAATAAATCATAATCCCAGTTATTGCATAACGATAATAATCAGTTCAGATATTTCATCTTCACTGGCCATAGACTTTTGCACAGAGGTAAAGCATTTTAAGAGGATTTACAATATCTAGTTAAGTCAGGCATAGCAGGCGAAAGGGTGTTCTGCCCCATTTTAGTAGGGATCGGAAGTCTCGAGGCTGCAGGTATGGCCTTCGCTTGGGCTGCGGGGTCTCAGTCTGGCTGCGACTCCCGTCCATATCCATCTGCACTTATTCCGCTCTGCAGATGCACCCTACAAATGTAGGATGGCGGGTCGGTTAAGAGTGGCTGAGGAACCATCGTGACCCAGAATATACAGTTTTTTAGTACGGCTTTTTCCAGATTACATGCAGTTACTAATCCGTTGCCAGATTTGGGATTGGGATTTGAGACCTGCAATCGAACCTGATTCATGACTGGTATCTACCACTGTATGATTACTCTGCATTGATAGAGCTCTATTCAATATTTGGCTCAATGAAAGACTTGCCTTAATACGACCTCCCATAGCGGGCAATAAATGGAGATTCCACTTCACTAGAAAGATTTTCCTTGGATTAACCCGCTTTCAGGAATATCAATATATAAGGCTCACAAGAGGCAGTGCTTAATAAATAGTGATTTTACATCTTCCTCGGTCAGATCCTCATAATAACTAGATATTCGAAACATGCTATGACACATGATACTAGTTATTTTCTTAGCAAGAAAACCAGATCTAGAGCCATAAAAGCGGGGAATATATCAGACATACTATCAAGTCCTGTCTCCTACATCCTGACGCTGCCGCTAGATATCAGCTGCATGTTTACCTGACACAGGTGCATCTTACGGCCTGAGACTGTTACCTAACAAATCCAAGTACTCTAGAACTAAAATCAGGTTGTTACGTGACTATGCTTGCTACCCAACACCCCCCTTTTTGAAGACATACTTAGGCTATCAATGAAGACACATACATGCAATCCCTGGATAAATGATGCAGCATTCGCCTGCTTGCATGAGTGTGTTGTTCATCCAGCTATGGGAAATATAACGGACATGTGCTTCCTACTCCCCCGAACGAATAGAAGAGGAAATTGAGGCCTACTTCCAAGACAGAGTTCAGTGCGCGATTTTCGTCACGAGTGTATGTAGGGAGTGTATGTAGGCTGCCCAAATTAGGGCGATGTATCAATCAGCAACCACTGTACTTTCAACCAGGTGTGTGGGAGGAGATATGGTGGTGTGCAATTGCCTAATGAAGGGAGACATTATGACCGGCTAGGACCATGGAGTAATTGGAGACGAAGCCATCTGTCATCCAGTGTATACGATAGTCTAACAGGGTTATTGTAGATAAAGTAGGGTATCTTCTAGTGATTAGATTTATTATCAGGCTATTCTCAGGCTTCAATGCATAGGCGACTTGTTATATGCTATATT
The DNA here is from genome assembly GCA_023619815.1 of Aspergillus neotritici. NCBI lineage: Eukaryota > Fungi > Ascomycota > Eurotiomycetes > Eurotiales > Aspergillaceae > Aspergillus > Aspergillus neotritici. Next base: position 275,481 of record JALZYL010000028.1, on the reverse strand, counting down.
CAATATGATTAAGGCAGGAATACAGATACATGTATGTGCTTCTACCCAAGGCTGTATAGTGCCTAATTTGGAAGTATTTCGTATTTAGGAGATAATAGTGATCCAAGAATACTTAAGGACCTTTGGACACCATTTCTAGGGATAACACGAGTAACAGTATCACCGAAGTGAATTGTTTACTATCTGTGAATATCAATAAGATTCCTGTCTGTTTGAAACCTCCTGAGATCAACATGGAGATGGAGATCACACGTCCAGCCCTTGGGCAGATAGCATCGCTCGGCACCCTCTACGATGCCCGCTATGATTGCTTCCTCCCCTTCAGTTTGTTTGGCAACGAGGATCAGGTTGGCAGCTCGATTAAAATTGCCCCGACTACAAGCATCAACTACGAATACAGAACATCGGAGAAGAGCAGCGATAAGCTGGGCCATGTCGATATTAGCGCAGGACTACGTGCCAGCTTTCTTGCGGGAATGGTCAAGGTCGACGGATCAGGCAAATACCTAAACGATACCGGAAACAACCACAAGGAGCTGACGGCATCAATGCAATGCGATTTCAGGACCCAGCACGAGAAGATTACTCTCAACGACCCAAATGTCAAGTCATGCATTCAGTCTGATGCACTGAAGAAATGCGGTGCAACACACGTGGTGACAGGCATTCAATACGGCGCTCAGACATTTGTGACTGCACGTTACAAACTGTCTAAGGAAAAAGACAAATCCACCATACAGGGCAAGTTCGAGTCTACTCTAAGAAAGCTTTCGTTGGACCTCAGGGGCCAGGCGAGTGGAGACATTAGCGATGATATGGACAAAATGGAAGAGTCATTCCAGATCAGCATCCATGCCGATATCAGGCCCTTGAATAACGCACCTCTGCCGACTGATTTTCAGTCGACCAAAAAGTTCATCGATGACTTGTCTCAGGGCATAGGAACCCCTAAATATGGCAAGGGAGTTCCCGTTGTTTTCACACTTTCTCCACTCGCTACGGTTGGGCGACTTATTGAAATGAAGATCCGCGTCGACTCGACCATCCAAGAAATGAATGCTGGGCTCCTCAACGAGTACACCAGCATTTTTGACGATATCCAGAAAACAATAGATGATTGGACCGAATACGACAAGAGCATCAACGATTCGAAGGTTTACATCTCCAAAGACCATCAAGCTGAGACAAGATCTTTCCTCAACACCATCAAAAGCAAGAAAGAGGATTTCCAGTCTGAATATCGCGAAGCTTTGGAGAAATTCCGCAACGACAACAACATCGAATATCTGAAAAGCCTGCCCGCGAGAATCCGACAAGATATGGAGCCATTCACAAGGCAGATCAAAACGAAATACCAAGATAAAATGGACTTTTGCAACGCAGTTATCGATGCCGGCGGAATCTATACCCAGTATAAGGGTCTAGAAACTACACGGAAACTGGCAGGTCTGCAAATGGTGGACGTGCTTTATTTCGACGGCAAGAAGGAAACAATCATGCAATATTCATCACGGTTGGGCCAGCTTCTTGGGGATAGTGACGAGTCTCGTCCAGTATGGGTGGTAGATTGCGAGGGTACCGAGGAAGAAGTACGAATGGTTCGCTTTCGTCAAGGGGCTGTCATCAAGCCCAATGTGCTGCAGGAACAAGAGCTTCTCGCTACGAAATACGTGATGCGATACGACCCAGGCATGCTCGATAGGAATGTCACAAGAAGGCCAGCCGCACGACGGCCTGTGCGGATTCCCTGTCCAACATGTGACCAGACAGTGGTGGGAGAATGGCTCTGTCTCGACTGCGAGGCGCCGGTTGAGTACGGCTTCTCTGACACTTTCATGTATTGTCGCTGCGGCCAAATCCCCCGGGATGCATATCGCTTCCACTGTCCCATTCAGACTCACGGGGCGTTCTCAACCACTTATGAGCCGGGGCTATTCAATGAGCGGCTTGAAGGCTTGAAAGCTTTCGCGGAAAAGAATATCTTACTCTTAGGCGAGACGGGAGTGGGAAAATCTACCTTTATCAACGCCTTCGCCAATTATGTCTGCTACACCACTTTGGAGGAGGCGAGTAGAAACTCGTTCCAGTATGTGATCCCGTACTCCTTCCAAGCACGTGATTACAAAACGAAACAGAAGGAAGATATCAGGGTTGAGATGAATAGTGATGAGCATGACGCTAGCCACGACGGTCAGTCAGCCACGCAGCGGACTGTAGCGTATTGTTTTAGATTCAAAGACACCCTCGTCCGCCTGATTGATACGCCAGGTATTGGAGACACACGAGGCAGAGCCCAAGACGAGGCAAACTTGCGCGATGTTCTGTCAGTGTTAGGAGCTTTGAAAAATATCCACGGCATTCTATTTCTGGTCAACGGCACGGCCACTCGACTTACGGATCGATTCTCTTACTGCATTGAGACTCTACTGGGAGAGCTAGACTCCGACGCTGCCAACCTCATGGTCTTCGGATTTACCCACACCTCCGACCCCAATCGGGCATTTAGTGCCCAGGCCCTGGTAGCCCAAAAGCTAAGGGAGTTACCACACTCTCCTTTCGCCGACCTGGGCGACCATCAAGTCTACACCTTTGAATCTGAGAGTTTCAAATATCTCGCAGCACGCAGAGAAGGTATTGAGATGGGTAAAATGTCTAGCTTTCAGGATGGTTGGGACCATTCGCAGGAAGAGTGCAAGAGACTGTTACAGAATATCCACGAGGGGCCTGTATGGAATATGGAGACAAGAGCATCTGTTGGCTACTGCCGTCGAGTGATGGAGCAGATAAGCCAGCCTGTCATCGATATCGCAAACCTCATTTTGGACAACATAGACAACACCACCACCGCAACCGATGAACTGACTAAAGTACGGAAGGATGGACAGAGTCTGGAGCTTAAACGCTACTTCACTCAGACCGTTTACCGCGAACCTGACTTCCCGGGTCCATATGTTGTCTGTGGCCATCCATCTTGTTTCCAGAAGCGCAATATAGACGACTCTACCCTGGAGGAAAAGCGTGTCTGCTGCTATGACTGTCAAGTTCCGAAGTGGAACAATATCTTGTTTGGACTGCCAGGGGCCCCCGGGCTAGAAAAATGTGACCGCTTTCGCGGTAAGTGGCTAGGGCTCACATTCGAAGTGAAACCCTGTCGAACATGCAGACATTCCACAGAGGACCATCGGCTCACCTCAATTCACCATATTATCGAGCGCAAGAAGATGGTTGATAAGAAAGTCGAGGCTCAGCTGGATAAAAACTCCCTTGATATTGAGGAAAAGCAACAGATCATCCAGGATCTAAAGAACACTGGTGCCGAATATGCAAATGAATTGAGCGAAATTCTGAAATTCGCGGCTTCATTGAGTGTGTTCTTAAGGAGAAGGGCACTTGCTTTATACGAGGATCCCTTGCACGGCAGGCTGAATACGGCAGATCCTAACAAGATGCAAGAGATTAGCAATCGATACAACCAGGCGCTCGAGGCGCAGAACACGGACTCTGGTTCAACAATGGATTCTGCTACTGTCAGGGAGAAGCTGGACACGCTGTACAACCTGAAGCACTTTGGCAGTTCACTCCGTGTCGTTGTTTCCGCATTCCAGGCTACACAAGATGGGATGCATTTAGATCAGGTATTCCCCGTCACGGTGAGCGGGTGGGAACCCCCAGCTGGTGGTGGGGACTTGGTACCTGAGACTTCAGAAGGCCGTGGAGTCGACGCAGCGAGTCAACTTGGTGGAGGATTACCAATTATTATTCCGGTTGTTGGGCATTTGGCCCAGTAGACAGGCTAGTGTTCACAGCCTTCTGCCACCAATCCACCCGCCCCCAAACACCATATCAGTGGCATTGATAGTAAGACCAGACCGCAGATGAGAATTAGGAAAGGTGAAATGGATAAGATTGATTATCAGGCTCTAAGGAACGTAACTTAAATAACCTAGTTAACATTAAAAACCGGGCAGATTGTAGATAAGCAGTTAGATAGTCACACGTTCAGGATTCGCTTGAGAGTGGCACATCTTACTGCCTTATATTCTAGTATTTGGGTAGTTTGCTGGATTGGCAAGGGAATTCACTGTCCTGTTATTCTGTTAGCATACAGGTTATACAAGGCATGGGTATCCCTTCAAGACACGAAGTGGCGAGTCTGGTTCCTGAGGTGCAGTTTATCGAACAGCCCAGGGCCATGCTTGCAATTATATTACTTGAATCAATACCAATGCCCTGCCGATGCGTGCTACTTCGTATATACTGTAATATTACAAATATTCAGCGGCTTGCTAGAATGTGAGCTAACTTGACATTGTAATCCTTATATGCCAGCTGCTTGCACTGTCGCACTACGATTTGTATGAGATATCGACTCAATCGGATAATCTTTATAGCTCTTGTGAATAATACTGCGATAAACATAGCGGCCCATATGCCATTTCACTCTCTTATATATTGAATCAGAACAAGGACTTCGGACTGCTTAGCTATGGATTATAGGCCAGCCTAGCTGCAAGGCTACTACTTACCTCCGGTACCTTGGCCCATAAACCTAATTGAACTGGGACCGTTTCTACACATCTAATCAAGCCTTCCAGTCATTAACATTAGACCACTTTGGTCCAAAGACCCTTCAAGCTATAGACCTCGCGGGGAACCCCTTGGCCTTGCAGCCCTTGATAACAATGTAAGCTACTTAAGGTGAGTGTATACGCTAGTTGCTGGTCTGTTACCTGTGCTAGTCATGAATCTCCAGACTACCGACATAGTAGCCCAGAAGCAACATAATATACCATGCAATATACAGCATATCATACAACTTTCTACAGTCTGATTTCTGCTTGGATGATGCCCGTATTTCTCTTTTCTGGAATTAGAAAATCTTGTCACTGGATTGCTTTCTTAGCACGCCCGAGTTATCATTGCGGGCGCTCTGTCCTTGTAGATCTTGGTGTTGTATTGGTGATTCGTTCAAAAAGGTGACGTGTAATTGACATGCATTAGTCCTCTGCACTTTTGGGTTTCTGTTGTAGTGTAGGTGTCTAGATGCAGATCAAAACCGGATTTGTAGTCATTTAGAATGCCTTTGCTGTAGGTAGATATTTCAGTCAATGGATTGTTAACACTTGGGTATCAGGTTTGATTAAAGCATAGAACGCATTTAATTTTAATTAGAATACAGCAACTACATATCAGACACTACTTGTTAAAGCCATGCTACAAGTGAAACGCACTACTATTTACAAGCTTTTGTAGATGGGGAATCAGGCATATAATTTGGTAAATCAGATATTTGCTGTCTGAGGGCCTGTACTCTTTATAATGATAGTTATCAACTTATGCTGGCCCCCACATTGTGAGGAAGACCTAATTTATCTACTAGGACTAATCACAAGCCGGGAAAGGCCTGGACTGGGCTCAGATACCAGTCAGACCATAAAAGAAGAAGACAACAAAGGCAAAGTTAATAACTAACTTAATTTAGAGCTGAACCAGGCCAGCCAGCCGGGAGGCAACGCACAGACATACACCAGAGTCTTGATGTGGTTTATCACTGAGACACTTGTCTTAATATATCACCCCGTGCACAATGTGAACTATTTATATGTGAAAAGTGGAGGTGGTGGGAATTGGGATATTAATAAACACTATATTTTAATCAACTTTAAGATTGCTGGGCTCGGTAGTCTGTCATATGCACCTGCACCTGGTAAAAGTACTTTTACGGATTTGGCAGTCCGCACCCGTTTAACCACAGGGGGTTGGTTGTATGTGGGATATTTGACAGACGGAATTCTTTTAATATCCGATAATCTATGTATTTGGCTCCTACAAGGCAGCGAGCTCCTACTAGATCCGTGTCTACAGCTCGACCAGACAGACAGCACGATTGGACCAGCCCTTGCATTGCGCTAGAGGTCCAGGCATGGGTCCGGGGTTTGGTGTACCGGTTGACTCTTCGTATATCGGGAGTAGTGGACGGAGTGGTTATTCATTGACTCGATGCGGGGAAGCTTGAAACGGACGCCATTGGCGGATTAGGCTGCAATATATATCGGACGGGGGTTAGCCTGACGTCCACCAAATTGGACGCCTGAACAGTAACTAATAGCAGGATTAGTAGTAGGACGCCTAGCTAGGTTAGGCACCAAGGTAGGCAGATATTGAGATGGGTAGTTGGACGAGGAGGAAACAATGGGGAGCAGCCCTTGATTGGCACGCTCCTCGTTAATTGCCGGACGCTGAGCCAATGGAGGGAGGGCGGAGAAGTGGTGATACACACATGACGCAAGGCAGGAATGTGTGTTCCAGGGTGAGACAGGGTTAGTGTTGATTTATTTGGGTGGTGCGCCAGTGGGATTGGAGGGTTCTGGTGTAGTGTAGTCAGGACTCGGAGTCAAGCTGTGCGACTACGATGAGGTAGGTACGCTCCATTCGAATGATGGATTATGGATCCAGAGGAGAGAAAAGAGAAGGAAAATCGGCCGGTCAGAATTCCACACCGTTTCCAGGGATCTCGGAGAGAGTTCTTGGTATGCAGGTGGAGTGGCGAAACGGGGACCTTGACCCAGCAGGACCTATCATGTTGGGGCTGCGTGTGGATGTGAATTTTGTACCCACTTCCTTGCTGGACATGTCCAGTCAGGAAAGCTAGGAAAGCTACGAGGGTGACAAAATCATCATAGTCATGAGAATCGTCAGTTAATTACCGGTGCTGTCGCTCCGTACGACTCCGTACAGGAGGCCGTCAGTTCCTGGGGAGAAATCCAGGTCCAGCTGACAGAGCGTTCTCCGTTCCCAGTCTCCGTCCACAGTTCCAGTTTCAGTTCCAGCTCCTTCCGAGTGCTCGCCGAGATATCCGGTGGGGGAGACTCGTGTGCTTCTGTCTCTTCTTTTTGTTTCCATGATGATCCGGCAGTCTTGTCGATCTAGCGTCGATGGTCGATGGTAGCCTAAGCTCGTATTTCGGAGTCAGGACAGATTTCAGTCAGGAACGGATGGAAAGGAGTCTATGCTTATTGCGTCCAGACACCACAGGCCAATCACAACGGATGGATACCGGAAGAGAAGAAGCTCTTTGTTGGAATGTGAAAATGGAGACGGAATGAGGATGGCGGACTGGAGGAGGATGGGCCGGTGCACGTGACCGCCAATGATTCTCGCTTGGGACTCCCGAAGAGGAAAGGCGCGTGGCCCGTGCCGGTCACCGTGATGAACGCAATCGCTCGCTGAGGCTGTCAGTTGTAGGAGTAGGTGTAGTAAGTCAGTCTGTTGGTATGGTATTCTAGAATATGGTGGCGAGCCTTTGACTATTATCTTGAAGGGATCAGGAAAGGATTCGTGGTGAGCTGAACGGGAGGGATCTGGTTGGGAGGGTGGAAGTTGGAACATACGATGATGGGACGATAAGCCATGCCTCCCCTAGTCTAGCATCTTGGGATAGACTTCCGACTGGACCAACTGGCGGGCCTAGACGCTGGGCTGAGTCGAGTGTACCCGCACAGGCCGATGGAGGAGTTGACTGGAAGCAAGAAAAGTTCGAATGATGTTATGAGCATGGAGGGGAGTTGGACCTGGTTCTGGAATTCATCTTGTAAGGGACTTGCCCCTATCCCTATCGTGATCGAAGAGATACAGAGACAGAGAGACAGATAGACAGAGAGAGATACGAGCCTGAGGCAGTTCCAGTTCCACCACCAGAGGCGGAGTTGATGGCCTGAATTCAGTCTCCTACACCAACGAAACTAAACTACACCTTTAATCCCATTCTTACTTATTCTTTGTGAGAATAAAAGATTCGAGTTGAATCAATCAATTCAGATCGATTCGATTCTCCATTTCAAACCAAACAGGATCCAACGGGGTACCAGTAGAAATCAGCCCAGCAAAGGTACCTACCTCACCTCACCTCAAGCGTGACTCGAAACCCACCGCTGGACCACTCTTTACTCTTTCCATCCTCCATTTTCCTCCCTCATCTTCTTCTCTTCTTCTAACCTTTTCCTTTCACCTTCTCTTTCAGATCCATTCCCCATCCAAACTTTTCTTCCATTTCTTTTCTTTCCTTTCTTTTGATTGTTCGATTTTTTCCACTTTCCCCCCTTTGGTTCTTCCCCATATCCCCTCAGCTTTACCTCTCTGATACCCATTGCATTTTGCTTTGATTTGATTTTTTATTTTATTTTTTCCCTTGTGAATTTCCTCCACCCATTCCGGTCCCTTGTCCAGCCCACCCACACTCACATATCCTGCACGCCCCCCATTCCTCAACTCTCTTTCTCCGCCATCCCATCCCATCCCTGTCGAGAACGGCGATCGCAGCAGCCCGCTGAGTTTGCTTGCTCGCCCTTCTCTCCCTCTCTCTCCCTCTCTCTCTTTCCCTCTCTTTCCCTCTCTCTCCCCTCTCTCATCTCCCGACCTGTTCTCTTCCTCTCTTTCGACAACCTTCACCACCCAATCCCGACTCTCTCCGCCCAACATTGATCTGACTCCTCCCTCCCTCTCTCCCTCACCTTTTCTCCCTCCCCCTCCCCCTCCTCCCTCGGTTTCCTTTCGTTTCTCTCCCCCTCGACGTGCTCTAGGGGCCAGAGATTCGATCTCCCCCGTCGACCCACCTGCGTCATGCACAAGATCTCCAACTTCACGGGCCAAGCCCGTCATGGTTGGGAGCGGATGACTCCGACGTTTGGCATGTCTCGCCCTCATGCCGACATGACTTCGCACTCCCTCCGTCGACCGCATGGTGCGCCGCCCATGACCCCTCCGACCGGCATCGATCCGACCGTCAACCTCTCCTTCAACGTTCCCTTCTCCTCCACCCTCAGTGGCCCCGACGCCGACGACGTCCTCCATGCCACCCCAGGAGCCCTCCACCGCTGGTCCTTCCCCGAGGGCACCCCCGAAGGCACCCCCGTCCACAATCTGCCCGTCCACACCAGCAACGTCGAGACCCTGCGGAGACTCTGTCGCCAGATCACCGAGAGTAGCAATGGGAGGATCGAGGCGTCCGTCAGCTCGTCCGAACCCAAGTCCGTCCCCTCCTTACAGCGTCGGCCCCAGGGCTTGGTGACGAATGTCTGCATCACGGGTGATGGGGAGACGGTCCGCAAGATGCGGGCCAAAATCTTGAATGAGACCCCCATTCTTCTGGTACGTGCCTTGAGATCGTGGTATGTGACGGTTCTTCAGGAGGGCTAATATATCGGGTTGCTTTTTTTTTTAGCGATGTGCCACCGTCGACGTGGATGTGCACCTCATCATGGACGGATCGACCAAGGAAATTCGGCCCAACGTGTTGGATCATCTGAACAAGCTGGCGGACTACACCGGGACGGACATCTTCTTGCTGAGCCCGAAACTCCGAGACACGGACAGTGCGGTGGTGTCATCCTACGGCTACGCGTCGGACAACGGCCTGGATCATCGCTTCCGCCTCTCGATCTACGGCGATATGGAGAGTGCGGAACATGCCAAGACTCGTGCCTTGATCATGATCGACCAGATCGTAAGTATCTCCCTTGTTAGGGAGGTGACGGCGACAGATACTAATCGCGTGTAGCTCAAACGGGAGGTGGACGCGATGAAGTTGGAGTTGACCATGCACACCCTGGTGTGTGGCCGCACCCGCAAGAACATCAAGCTCATCGAGGCCGCCACCGGCACCGCCATCTACTTCCCGCCGCCGTTCCCGCGCATCTTCGGGTACACTCCCCCGGGCGCCCACCGTCGCAGTGAGGACGAAGTCTTCATCACGGGGGACACCAAGGAACAGATCGCTCGAGCCAAGCAGAAGCTGCGGGAGTTGGTGTTGGGTGTCAAGATCTACGTCAAGGATGTGGTGGTGAACTCGAACAAAATCGACAACGTGCTGCTGGATCGGTTGGATAAGGTGCGGAAGGTCATGGAAATGAACGGCTCTTACGTTCTTTTCCCCCAGTTGGGCACCCAACGCGGCCTGGTCCGCGTCCAGGGCTCGGAGGTCTTGCATGTGGAGCGTACGGTTCGGGAGATCATGGCTTTGGTACGTGGATCCAAACACCCGCACGGGTTGATCTTTGACGAATACTTATCTTTTGCGTTTTGGGCAGGCTGGTCAGTTCTACAGCGCGTCGTGGTGGATCGTCATGCCCGACCCCTCGCAAGGCGGTTTCCGCGCCCCCTCCGCTCCCGATGTCCGCACCATGCTGTCCGACATCTGCAGCAACTCCGGCGCCGAGGTCAGCTTCGACAATCTGACCTTCACCATCAACGGATCGGACGATGCCGTCAAGGCCGCCATGATGGTCATCAACCAAATACCCTTCGTCCACCGGAGTCAGTACCAGATGCGGGTGAAGATCGAGTTGGCCAATGAGCACAAGGAGTTCGTCAGTGGGAAGAAGAACGGCAAGATCAACAAGATCATGGGTCAAAGTGAGTTTCTTTTTTTTTCTTCTCCTCCCGACAGCACGTATACTGACCATCCCAGGCAACGTGCAAATCATCTTCGACGGCTTCAACGAGTATAACTTCTACATCGACGTCTGCGGGAACCAATACGAGTCGACGAAGAATGGTCTGGATCTGGTCGAGCAGGAGATGCCGGCTTCGATCTCGTTCCACGTTCCGGATCAATACCACAAGCGGATCATCGGGATCGGCGGTCAGCACATCCAGCGCATCATGAAGAAATACTCGGTCTTTGTGAAGTTCTCCAATGCCATGGATCGTGGCGGTATGGGCAAAGAGGATGACGACATCAAGGTCGACAATGTCATCTGCCGGACCCCAGCGCGCAATGCGCAGAGTCTGGACCTCGTCAAGCAGGAGATCATGGACATGGTGGAGAAGGTTGATGCCGAGTACGTTTCCGAACGGGTCCTGATCAATCGACTGTACCACCGTGAGTTGCTGGCGCGGATGACCGAGATCGACGAGCTCGAAAAGAAGTGGAACTGCAAGATCGAGTTCCCCAGCACGGAGCTGGCCAGCGACGTCGTGACCATCTCGGGTCCCGAGTACCAGGTGCCCCAGGCGGTGGACGCCTTGCTGGGCATGGTCCCCGAGAGTCACGAACTTCTCTTCCAGAGCTCCGCTGAACTGCGGGAGTTCTTCCAGTCCGCCGAATTCCGCGACGATGTGTGTGGCAAGCTGAAGGATCAGTACGAAGTCGAGACTACTGTCGACGTCAATTCGGACTCCGCCTCGCCCGTGTCCGACGGCGGGTCGCCTCCCTTCCCCCCGGAGGACCGCGTTCTCCTTGGCTACACGCGCAACAACGCCGGTGGACTCAAGGACGCCATCGATTTCTTGATTTCCCGACTGGTCGCCCACGGACTGGATGCCACCACCGTCAAGGGCGCCATCCCGCGCCCCAAGTCGGACTCGTTCGAGGAATCCCTCCCCTTCTTTGATTCGAAGTTGCTGCAGCACGCGCCCGCCCCGCTCGTGACGGATTCCCCCACCCGTCCCAATTTCTCCGACGAGACCAGTGAGCGTGGCTCGATCTTCGAGAGACTGCGGAAGCCTGGTAGCATTTCGTCGTTCTCCTCGTTCATCGGCCGCAAGAACCATTCGGCTTCCCCCGGTTCGTTCTTCAAACATGCCTCGAGCAACGCCTCCAAGGCATCCCTTGTTTCCATGGAGTCGCGTGACAGCGGATATCGCAACCCGTGGAATGATTCCGGCGTGAATCTTCCCGAGGATGACATCCCGGTTCTCGGGAGCTCCCATAGCCACAGCAGCAGCAATGGCTGGCCCGCGCGCTTTGACACGAAATTTCCATTCGGTACCGCGCCGGGGGACATGACGCCTAAGCATGACCCTCGCGCGTCTTTTGACAGTGGTCGTCCTAGCACTTCCAATTCTACTTCTGGATACCCGGCCCCTATCGGGCCACCGCGTTAAAGACAATGTCAGTTTGCAGCAGTATACCCCAAGAAATTTTTTGTCTTTGTTCACGTTTTTTCTTCTTTCCCGTCAGCGATTGTTTTGTTTCGGCTTTTATCCTGTTTTATGCAGTGTTTTGATACCACAATAAGCATCTAAGATACCAGAAAAATTTGTTCTCAGCCGGAGGAACAGACGAGATGGAGCGCATGAGTCGCGTCTCGGTTTGATTATACCCTTCAGTTGTCTGGATTTGAATCACATTCTTGCCCGTTTTATTCTCGCTCGCATGTTTGATTTGATTTTCACTTGCTTTTTCTCAACTATGGCATGGGAGAAGCTGGAAAGGGAAGGACAGGGAAGACAACATTCAAGTATGATACCAAGTGAGATGGAAGGTGTACGAAGGTGTTTTCTCTTTTTTTCCGCATTTGCTTTTCCGTCATTACATCCTGCTTTCCCTCCGTTTGCTATCGTGCTGCTTATTGCATGTGCATAGATAGTGATGATGGATGGGTACAGATGGATTCCGTGGTTTTTCCTGTCTTTTTTTCCCGTTTGCTGTTCTTGTTTTGGATTTTCTTTTTCTTTTGCCTTTTTACTATATACCTTGACGTACCCGATATCCCCTGACTTCAGTAGAGAATTCTGAATGAAGACCGAGTGATTGATTGATTTGATGTCATGTGATTAGTGGATGTAAATGATAGAGTAGATTGTTATGAACGTGCCTTTGCGTGGGCATATTTACTTCGTACAGACTGTCTATTTGTGCCCGGGGTATCAAACAGCACGAATTAGAGACATGGATGATTATAGTGGTAGAGAGTAAGGTATATCAATAGAGTAGAGTGTATAAACCAGAAACGAACAATATTTATTTATTGGTTAATGCATAGTCCGTGGCTATATCTACACCTACACCTACACCTATTCTCTACTATGCTCTACTGTATATACAAAACTATGTTACTTACCTATCTACCCAGTACCCAGTACCTAGACCTAGTAGGTAGTAGGTAGGATATAATATATATACGTAGGTAGGTAGGTAGGTAGGTAAGTAGTAGTCAGATGGCTACGCACCCCAATCAGGACAAGATGGTTGAGAAAGCGGAAGCGGAAGTGGAAGTGGAAGGACTAACTAACTCTAACTATAGGCGGATTGGGATTGGTATCGATATTAGGGGTGGGGTATGTATATACTTGATGTGGAGAGGGACGTGGACGAAGAGGAAAGATAAGAAGAAAGAAAGGGGAAAGAGGGGGGGAAAAGGTGGGTATCAACGTGATGGAAGGAAGGGTCGTGGGGGTTCGTTATACGTGTGTAGTAGATGCTGCGTAAGAATGAAAGAAAGGAAGGAAGAAAAATAGGAAGAAGGGGTGGATATCCACCCATGGATGGTGGATACCAAAGCAAGGGAATAAATATAAGATCAAGTAACTTGTAGGTAAAAGTGGAGTAGACATTAGGCGTAAACTATCTCGAACGCGGGGGTCCAAGAAGAAGAAGTTGAAACGCAGCACGTCAAATCAAAACGCTACCCCAATCTGCGAATGCGAATGGGACTGGTTTTCGTAGTAGCTGCGACGGAGGTCTTCGCTTTCGTAGATTGTGGGGTAGGGGTGGTGGTCTTCAGAGGGACGGGCGGTTGGGCGGGGAAAGACGGTGGTGCTGCTTGCGGGGGAGGGAGTGGTTTTAGGGGGCAATGCCGCTGCTGCGCCTGTCATGTTGGTGGTGGAGATGGAGGGGGAAGAAGCGGAGGAGGCGAGGGTGGAGCCGCTGAGGGTGCGGGAGCGGAGGCGGAAGGGGGTCTTGTCGGCTGTGAAGGATGGTTTCCAGGTGGTGGGGAAGGCGGGCAGGGAGGTTCGGCTGGTTGTTGACGTTGTTGATGTTGATGTTGATGTTGTGTTGAAGAGCCACTGTGTGACGCGGCCGGTGCGAGGGGGAGTCCGATTAGTGGGGGCGTCGGAGGAGGAGCTTGTCGGGGGTCTGTGGACGCTGTTGGATGATGTACAATCCTCGTCAGTCCGGGGGAGAGGCCTGGCCTGCAGGTGGGCTTGCAGTGGGGTCTGGGTTTCTGGGATAGCGGCGGATGGAGGCTCGCTTGGGAAGACGGGTCCAGGGATACCAATTGAGTCCGGCCTGGTGGTGCTGGTTGGGAGGGGAGAATAGAGGCTTGCAGTCATACCGGTAACTGTGGATGGGCGGGTCGAAAAGTGAGGGATCAGAGGGCTGGTGGCGGGGAGGGATCTCTCCAGATGCTGCTCCAGCGTTGCGAGGGATGACCGTCGGGAACCGGACCCGACGGGTTTCCGGGCCAGGTGGAAGGAGGACGACGCCCGGTGGTGGGATCTAGTCTGCGACAGGCGGCCGGTATCTCCTGGTTTGAGGACCTTGGCAGGTCGGGTCAGTGGCTGGCGGGGGGTCTCGTCCAGCTGGAAGTCCTCGAACTGGGGAAGCTCTGGGAGCTGATGGCCTGGGGTGTTGAAGCTCAGCTCCAATGCTGGGGGTTGGCCAGGGGTAGTCGCAAGGAGAGGCACGCGTCGGAAGTCGGATGGGGCGCTGATCCTTATGGGAGCGGTTGACCTCTTCTTGAACGAGATCGTACTGGCCCTTTTCTTGAAGGAGATAGTGCTGGTCCGGTTGGATGCCCGCGATGCGCGAAGGTCTTTCCCGTCCATCATCCAGGCAGGCAAGGATGTCACCCGGGGTGGTGGATCTGGGCTGGGCAGGTCATCGTAGACGACGAGCTTCATGGGCGGAACGAGGTGAGGCTGTGTATGGCACACGCGCATCTCCCGCTCGGCACCTAAGATGCAGAGTTAACACAATTGTTCGAGTTCTTGACCCACCTTCGTTCGATAGACAGGAAGGAGCACATACCATTGTGTACCGTTGAGCTCGCACTCTTGTCATGTTGGAAGCTGTCATCATCCGCCCCAGTTGGGCAGAACAAGCAGGCGTGAATCCAGCCAGTGAATACGGACCCTGCTTGTTCGATTGCCCGGTTCATCGCTGCCAACGGTTATAGCGGTTGGCCCATCACCCTCGAGGGTGGGCCGAGCACAGAATATATCCCCAGGAAAAAAGAATGCGAGAGACGATGAACAAGGAAGACACAAAGAAAGAAAGGTCACATAGGACAGACAAAGGCCAGCCGTCAGGTCCAAGCACCAGGCTGGCAGCAGAAGAATAAGATGGAAGGAAGAAAGAATCAATGAATGAATGAAAGGATGGGTGAGTTCTTTGAGAAACCCCGCGATAGAAAGGACCTCCTCTTTTTCTGAGGACACTAAACTCCTAAAGGGGGCTCTCACGACTGTCAATCATCATAAGATTTGACTATGGCAAGGCTCCAGGACGATTCAACTCCTAGTATTGGGCCTTCTGCAGGTCAGCCCCCCACTCTCCGCTCTTTAATAAGCCCGGAGAACGAGGATCAGCTCCTGCGACGGAATTACTGGCCAGTCAAGGTGCTCTGATAGCGCCCCTCCCTGACAACGTGTCGAGCTGTTGATCCGTTCTTAATGAGGTGATCTGCGAATTCTCCTCCGGTTGGCTGTCGGGGCTCAGAACACCACACTAACAAGGGGACTAGGCGCCTAAGAGACGGCGGTCATTTGCCCAGCCGACGCAAGGCCCCCATCGCGACAGTGATAGGAATTCACACCTGCATTGGCTTGGGTGGTGGCCGTCGACGCCCAAAGTACGTGTGGAGAGATGTCAATAACTATGGAGGCCATCCCCAAGGTGGATGATGCCAGGCCTTGGAAATGGTTGCATTGACCAAGGGTGATTGATAGCTGCCGAGAGCCCCTCGTTCTATCCCGACGTACCGGACGACCGAGTACTCTGTACTCTGTACCTGGTGTTTCATACTATTTACAAATCTCCCTCGCCGGGGATTCGAAGCTAATCAAGCTATGCTGCATCCCGAAATAACCACGCATATTCAGTGAAGATTGGAGTTTGGCCCGGTCGCACATGGGTGCCGCCAGGGGTACCAAAGGCTTGGCTATGTGTGATGAGACGCGTATGGCTTCTACCGGCCCCAGACATTCTCCTCGTCCAAGACCCCTGAAGTCCAAATCCGGGATTGAGTATTTTCGGCGTGGGTATTTGGATCTTTTGGAACAGCCAGATGTGCCGAACCACCCGGGGTGTCGGGATCCTGCTCGTCCCCGGGCTCTCCATCGGATGACACGCCAGTAGCTCTTCTGGGAGGCAGAAATTAGCTTGGGCGCGAATGTATCTGACGGAGACTGTGATTACTTACCGGAAAAGCCGGTGCTGCTCGAATTCACCCGGTGTGGAGCCAATCGCTCGCTCGGCATGAATCCGTTCCTCGGCCTCGGCTTCTCGGTCCTCCACTACAAGATCGACGAGTTGACTGCTGTGCGAGCTCCGAGAGGTAGAAGAACTGGCTGAGCCCGGCCGTTCCTCTGCATCATGATTGTCATCGTCATCGTCATCGTGCTTTTTCGGAGAAGCATGGGAACTCCCACTGCTACTGCGGGACACGGGCCCTTTCGACGAACGACTTCTGCGGTGCTTGCGGGCCTTCTTGACCAATTCAGGTTGCTGGACCCCCTGGTAACTCGAAGAATCTGGTAGGCGCTGATCCCTTGGTATCTCGTGGGCGGTGATGACAGGGTACTGATCAAAGTCGCATGAGTTTGGATGATCCTATAGTGGGGAGCGGGCCAACTTACATTCCAGTCTCCGAACTCGAGTTCCCGTGCTTGAGCGAACAGTCTCTCGTGCTCTTCGTCGAGACCAAATTCCTCCACGTCACTGGGAGAATGATATCTACCTGCAGCGCTGCCGCGTCGGTCGCCGTCGGAGGAGCCGGCTAATAATGGTGTTCGGCTGTTGGCCTCTCCGGGCATGGGAATCCAATACTTGCCCTTCCCGCCACGTTCGTACCGCATGCCATGCTCGATACGCCTTAATCGCGACCGAGACTCGGCGTGTGCTATGATGTGATCGCCCGAGTCGAACATTCGATACTCATAATTCTCTCCGCGCAAGGTCATCTTCGTGTCTTCGACCAGGTCTCTGGCACCGAAGGCGTCGCGAAGAGCGTATGCTACGGGCAACCGAGCGGCCGAGACGGTGGGGTCCGCATAGTCATGCCACGAGAACGCATACCAATGCGCGACTGCAAAGATGGGCATCTCGAAACAGATCAGAGCATCTTGAATGGCGGCCGCTAAATTGTCGGGGGTGTAGCCCGGAGCGCCGTTGGACAGAGCCCCAAGCCACTGGAGAATGGACAGGAAGAACCCCTGCCAATATGAGGCGAAAATGATAAGTTTGACGCCCAGAAACTTGGGGACCGGGCGGAATGGCACCAAGTCGCCGTGAAGGCAAACCCAAAATATCGCGAGCGAATAGAGACTGACGGTAACACTTATATTATACACAATTCCCGTCCAGAGATAGCCGGAGGTTAACCCTAGGTAGCCTTCTTGGTAGGTACCAGTGGCCTTCATTATGATAGATGCCAAGGCCAAGATCGGTTTCAGCCAGGCATACTGGAGGATCCCGCGCTTGACCGCCAAGAAGGTTTGGGGATCGGAGATGTCGACCTTGGGAAGACAGTAGTTTAGTGGCCAGGCATGTTGTACGGGAGCGCGACCATGGGTCAATATAATTAAGGATCTCTCGCCGCCGAGGAAGTTGATGAGGAGTTGGAAAAACGTGTAGATCGTAAAGGCCTAGCGGGGACACCGCGTGTCAGCAGAAACCCCGCGTCGCACGGGCGAAACTCGTACCTCGTAAATGTCACGAATCGGGTCCAGCACTTGAGAGGCAACTGATGAAACAATACTGGTCCACGACGCTGCCGCGTATATCGGAACCCTGAGACGATCAGCCCGACATCCAGTCGTCTCTTTTGAACACAAACACTGACATCAAGAGTATGCGAACCACATAGCGTTGGTGCAGGGGCTTCCGGTAGTTCTTTCTATACGATGGAGGTTAACACATGACAGATATGTGTCGCGCGACGGGTCTGCGTACGCCTGAAGCCAAATGGATCTGTTTACCACGGACTGTTAGCGCCATCCAAGATACTTGTGACGGAAAGCAAAATCCGGGGAAATGCGATCTCACAGAATCGATATCAGAGAAGCGACCAGCGACGAGACACCAGTTACAATCACGACGGCCCGCGCCAAACTCGAGCCAGTGCCCCCCGACGGAGTAGAAGTGACCATTGTCAACCGCACGCGCCCCTATGCTTATGTCTGCGAGTAAAGCATGCCGCAAATCAAGGTGACCCTTCAATAAGGAGAATGAGGCGACAGGGCTGGGCAAAGAACACGCTCAAAAAACTCTCATGAAATTTCCCTCGAAAATACCCTAAGACCGGAAAAAACTAGCGCTTAGTCGGAAGGATGAGGCTGTTGTGGAGCGAGATTGCGTAGGCAGGAGGAGCAATTCGTATCTCTGACCAAAGCGAACCTAAGCTCGGCTGATAAACTGGGGATTGAGAACCTGAACCGCCAGGCGCCAACGCGGGTTTCCCAATCCGGTATAGCGTTCCGATATCAGCTGCCTGACTGCCTCGAGCTCCACATGCTCCTCCTGTGTTATCGCAGCTCCGGGATTAACGAGTTCGGCTTCCAATTTGTCCCCGACGCAGCATTTCCCTCAGTTAGATGCTAGACATGCGGTCTTTTTTTGGTGACTTTACTACTGTCAATGGAGTAGGATGCTCTCTATTCTGAAAAGTCAAGGCGTTATAAATCTCCCCCGGTCTCGTCAAAAGGGGGGTTGACTGTCTTGCGGAGCCGCCATGTTCGCAGCTGTTCCTGAGATTGAAGATATCGCACGATGGCCAATACAAGCTTGACAACGCTGTCCCTGACACCGGACCCAAGCTTTAATTGGTAAGCATATATATGGTGGTGCCACGGCTGGCTTGGACACTCACGGTTTTGGCTCTAGGTTCTTCCTCCTTGAACTGATCGTATCGTGCATCCTGTAAGTTCCGCAGCTTGTCACATCTTTCGATCGCCAGCGACTGATCTGTAGCGCAGCGTGCTGTTCTTCCTCCTTTACTTCAATCGCCTTTTCGCAACTGTCCTATCCTACGGAATCCGTGCCTATACCTGGCACTACTACCGCGCCTATGTCGATATACACGCTCTGCAGATATCCTTGCTCGGAGGGAGGATCTTCTTCAAGGGCATCCGGTACCACGGGGTGAACGAGACAATCTTCGTGCATGGAGGGTTTATCACCTGGCGTTACTGGAGACACAGTGTCCGACGAACAGACGTATCGAATTTCAAACCGAGCTCGGAAAAGGCAGATACTGGGGCGGAGTCGCGGGAAGGTGACGGTTGCAAGGATGGTGATCGGGGGGAACAAGGGGGCCAGAAACGGGCGGAGACGCTCCCTTGTCGCATCACAGCAAAATTCTACGGCTTTGAGTGGTTTGTCTACAATAGGACCCCCGCCTACGACAGCATCTTAGCGGGCTTCATACCGTCTGATCCTACGACGACATTTACAAAACCGCAGTACCCGGGGAGCAGTGCTCTGGATCCTGGGCTGAAGGAGGGCGCGGACAACGCACCTTCAGAAGATAGGACTGCTTCGGATCCGGTTTCCTCTGGGGACAACTTCCCGGCGAGGAGTGGTACAGGCCGGGAGACGCTCAGTTCGCAGGACTCGGGAAGCTCCGGGCAGGGTTTGGAGGAGAGTTTTTCGAGACTCCTCCGACTTTTGCCTTTGCGACTGGTGTGTGACAAGGGTGCTATCGTTGTGGGAAATGAGAATACAAGGTCGGTCCTCACCACGACCTTCAACGGGGCAACTGGGTTGGTCGAAGCCTGCAGCGCTGGTCCGCTGGACCTCTACCGGCAAGCATTCACTTTTCACCTGGATCATCCTGTGATTCAAATGAGGCCAAACCCGGATTTCAAGCAGAACCAGCTCGTTGCCGCAAAAGGACTTGGCTCCGCTCGACCAGAGCCGTCGGGAACGAAACGCAAGAGAGACACGATTTTCAATTATCATTTTCAAAAACGCAGGGTGTGGCACAGCATCCGTGACCTTATTCCATATTTCCAGACCTCTGTCGAGTCCTTCCATGTTTCTGAGAAGCCCACAAACTCATCTAAACTTTGGGGGAATACCCACAGTGACGCTCGCTGGACCGGCCTTTCCCGGTATATAGATGAGACTAGTCATGACGACCATGAAGAATGGAGCTCTGTGGAGTATGGGAGGTTCTCTACAATATTGGATAGTCCCGGTTTGACCATATCCTATTTTTGGGACATCCCCGGCTGTGTCAAGCCGCACCCAACGGCTGCACCATCCCCCCAGCAGGGACCTCCGCTGGACATCAATGGTGCCCCGCCCCCCGAGTGGGGGATTGATGTCAAACTTGAAGGTGGTTCTATTAACTACGGGCCTTGGGCTGATCGGGAACGGGTCGGACTACAGAATGTGTTCTTCCCCAATAGCTACCGAAGCTCCGAACCCGCGGAGCCCCTGACCCCAGGCGACCCGAGGAAGAACACTATATTCAGACTGCGGATAGAAACTAGTCACGAGTTGACCCTGCGGATCCCGACGAGAGAACCATCTAAGGATTGGCAGTGGAAAGGACGAGCCGATGCAATCAGAGGTTCTTCCAAACTCAAGAAGCAGCAACAGAGGAGAAAATCACGCGAGGGCGACAAGGGCCATATTGGGCCCGATATCCGTCCTTTCGGATGGCTGTCTTTGCGCGTGGCCGGTGATTCTACTATAAACTATACCATGGATATGGTGGCTTCAGGCCCGAGGTTTCGTAATCAGCTTGACTTGGATTTTCGGGATTCCAAGATGACTTCGAGCGTCAATCATGCATTGTTATGGCAGTGTCCTAGGCAACTGCTCAGCTGCGATCTCTCCGTGCCCCTCTCCTGGAACCATCTCCGCACATGGAAGTTCGATATTGACAACCAATCCATGGAGCTATTTCTTCTGCGTGATCACATTTTCCTTTTGACAGATCTTGTTAGTGACTGGGCTTCTGGCCCCCCTCAAGACTATTACACATTCGTGCCATTCATTTACAAACTCAATCTCTCCTTTGCGGACCTGCGGTTGTTTGTGAACGTGAACGACCAAAATATCATCAGCAACCCTTCGGACCTGGATGACAACCGGTTGCTTCTGGTGAAAGGGAAAACACTGAATTCGACTGTTACTCTTCCTTTGAACAAATACAGGCCGGATCAAAATGCTGTCGATTTCAATATAGATCTCGACGATGCCACCATTGATTTTTTGAGTCCTCTATGGGACACCTTCCATACCTTTTTGAGCGATAAATCGACTGCCACTCTGGAGCATTTGTCTATAGGTGGTATCTACAATTACTATCTGTCATCATCGTCGGAGCTGGTGGACACGCTATATCTGAACCTTGATGGCTCTTCTCCTAGACTTTACCTGTATGGGTTCCTCATCAAATGCTTCATGACAGTCAAGGAAAACTACTTTGGGGAAGAAATGCACTTCAAGACGCTCGAGGAGTTTCAGGAGCTTGCCTATTCCAAGGAACAACCTGGGTTGCACAATCAAGTCAATCCAAATAGGGTATCAAATGATCTCGATGTGATTGTGCATGTTAATGCTGATAACGCCTGTGCTCTTCTCCCTGAGAATATCTATGATCATGTGAAATGTTTAAGTCTCACATCGCCTTCTCTCGAGATCGATCTGCGGTTTACCAACTACTACATGGACTTGGAATTCTCAATCTCTCCGTTGAAAGTGGGCCTCGAGTGCAACCCAAAAGATGGTCCACGTATCATTTCTGATACTCAACTATTTATTGATGGAATTTCTGTATACGGCCATCGCTTGTTTGGGTTGGCTCCCGCTGAACCCACTTATGTCTGCAATTGGGATTTCAAAGTCGGTCGAGTAATTGGGGAATTTTCCACAGAATTCCTGAGCTGCTTGGGGGCATCCCTGAAAAGCTTCGACTTTTCCTTCGACAACGAAGAGAATGCCCTCCCGCCTTTGTTTCCGATAGCTCTTCATGATGTGACCTTCCTTCGGGCAAATATCGATTTGATTCATGTGTCCATTCTATTGGACAAAGTGGCACTGGTTCTGAGCACCGGCCCACTGAAAACGCAATTCAATGACTGGACTGATGCTAGATTCTCAAAGCGCATGAGCCTCATGGTTCCCGAAATCTCCATCGCTGCAGTTGACTATAAGTTCCTGGGACCATTTGGGGGTTTGCTTGACAGAAAACTGGCTCCTTTCGCCCTTATTCAGTCCACTATCAAGCTTAGAATGGCGCAGAGGAAGAGCGACATCACCGAAGGCCGGAGACTGCAACAAGAGCATTTAAAACTGCACGATGAAAGAACTCAAAGGACTCCGTGGCTTCTTTTTGACTGGGAGGACATTGAACCTGACTTCCCCCAAGGCAAAAAGGATAACTTGGCCCCGCCAACCATTCCGATTCCGACAATGCCTGAGTCTATAGGTAAATTCTCGCAGGGGCTCAAGCCACCGCTCACGAGGCGTAATTCGGACAACAGAAGTTATCACAGTTCTGAAAGTTTTTTCGTGCACTCTGATACGTCAAGCGTGAGGAATGGCCGGGGAAGGCTCGCTGGACGCCAGCTTGATACATCGCTGGGTCTATCGCAGGGAGATGTTTATCGGGCTAAATCTCGAGTAGCCAAGGAGGATGGCCGCGTGTTCGATGCCTTGGAAAGTAGTAAAATATACGGAAAGGATTCATCGACAAGCGTGCCGGATTCTTCTAATCCTTGGATCATGCCGAACTTCTCGCTCTACAGGATTGTCCTCGATACATCGCATTTGCCTACGTTCCAGGACGCACATGATAGTCCTCCGAAGGCTGCCTTTTCTGAAACAAAATATGACACTTACGCCTCACCATTCGAAGATGACGAGACAACGCACACAGACTTTGCCATTGAACTACCTACAGGAGTTAGGGGCTTCTGTCGACCTGAATTCCTTTTCCTGGTGGCAGATTTGGTAGGAAAGCTACAGCCGAGACATCCGATTTCGATCATTGATACCCTTCAAAAAGATGTCGTTTCAGATATTGTGAACTATGAGAAGTCAATGAAGAACCCCAAAAAGGCAACAGCATTCGCAGTGCGGGCCCCTTATGTGCTCATGAACTTGGTCCACTCAACCGATTCTCTCGTTAGCCACGATCCCGGATTCCACGATGAGTACAGAATCAAGGTTACCCATTTGAAAACAGAGATACGATCAAGGTTCGATCAACAAACGGACAATCCTGTCGATAAGAATACCACTGTTCATGCGGCAGCCAAAAGCCTTTCGGTTTCTGTGGAAGGTGGCCAGGCCGACACATTCCAGGACAAAGCTGAGTTCAGCTGTCTTTTTGAAGACATGAATTTTTGGCTTGTAACAATTCCTTTTATCAAGTCCAAGTTCCAAACTCGAGCATTTGACACTGTGACTTCCACGAAATCAGTGGAGCCTTTGGCCTTCCTAGTCCGTCGTACAACAACCATGTTCGATTCTCTTGCATACTCCTTCCAACACAACTCGGCTCTCGAGCGGAAAAGACTTCGCTTTCTGATATATTTCTTAACACAAACGGCTGCCACCACCTCCGATCCTGTGTTCCTAACACGCATCTCATATGTATTGAGGGTTGCACCTGCTCACCTACGGCATCATGATTCATGGAAGATAATATCTCGGATTCGAAACGTCTACAATTGCTTATCTCGCGATCAGCAAAAGGATTTGATTTCGAAATGCGAGACTGACAACATCTTCTTGCCCCACAATGCAAGGAATACTGTCTTGTCGAGTTTCGACCAGTGGCGTGCTTGGGACTTGGCACATGTTGAGAAAAGCGACGTGATGCGGAGGGTTTGGGATACCTTTGCACCCAAAACGGAGAATGCCACCCCTACAGCACAATTTTCCATTGTGGTGAAATCCCTCCGCTTTTCGATGGATCCTGGGCCGAGAGAAAGCGGTTTTGTGATTGGGGATCTGGCTACTGCCATTTCAGCGCATCCCCCGAAGAAGCAACCATCGGGTGTCGAGGTCAAGCAGAATAATTTGGTAACCATCCAGACTTACTGCTCATCTACTAGTCTTAGGCTTCGCTGGGAACTACTAGATATCGTGGAAGGAGTTATGAAGGCAATGTCTTCTGTGACACTTGAATCTACCGTCCGGACGCAAACTCTGGGAGAACCGCAAAGTGAAAAGAGTGAGCTTCAGTTTACCTTTGGTGCAGACGTCGGATCCATAACACTCGATGGTATCAACGTCAAACTTGTGATGGCTGGGACTGGCCTCCGAAGTTCTATCAGCCAGATATCAAATAGCAAAGAAAGTCCTGACGGCCTGAGCGTGCTGACGAGTGCTGAAGGATGCTCTTCGGAGATTTCCAATATTTCCGAGACTCTTATGTTGTGGAAAATCGCTGATCCACACGTATACATCGCACGCGTCTCTGAACAGACGGTGTCTAATTTAACTCACGACTGGAGAATCGTGGGTTCATGCACGAAACTCCGTTACGAAATGCGGGAGGATCCATTGAACCTTGCCCACACTGCAGACCGACTGATCGAAGATGAAGTCCGATACATTCATCAGCTTGTTAAGAGCTTAAACTCACCCACACGGCAGTCCCCTAAGGTCGAACCAGCGAAACGGTCATCCAATAACAAGGTCCACATAGCAACGTTTCTGGATGATTACCAACTCAGCTTCTGCGTTTTACCTTCCCTCAAGTATGTCATATCTGGGGAAGTCGCACGCACGTCAATCATACCGACGCTAGAATCAAAAGTGGAGATAGATTTTGATGTGAAAAAGAACCTGCATACCTTTATGTCAAGCGAGGGCAGTGGGTGGCATCATCTATCGGTGCTGGAGATCCCGCCAATCAACGGTCGGGTGATTGCAAATATGGCGCCTATTCGAACGGAGGTGGAGGTTGATATGACAATTGAACTCATCAGACTGGAGGCAAGCTCTGTGAGAAGTCTCTTGGGTTCTCTCACGAAGCCAGAGGTTTCCCACTTCATGGATGATCTCAAGCAAAACTTCAAGTCACTTCAACAACGCCTAGATGAAGTCCTGGCCCTTGATAGACCACCCAAGCAGCAGAAAGAGCCGCCCAAGGACCACAGCATTCTCTATAAGGCGCGCATATCAATGGCGGGGATAAAAATCCATGCTCTAGCGCCCGGTCTGAATGGTAAAGATTATTCAGCCGACTTGGATTTGAGTCTTGGGATGATGCGTATGCGCCTTAACAATGGCTTGGAGAACGGATGTCCAATGCAATATCCTGAGTTCCACGTTGACACGTCCAATGTTAGTCTCGACCTTCGGAAGAAAGAGGCGTCCAGAAGCCGCTCCTACTGCAGCTTTACCATCGACGCAAAGCTTCAAGGAACATCGTCGAGGCTCGAAAATGGCGACCTTAGGAGAGTATATCACCTGAGCAGTGGGAAGTGCGATATTGAGCTCTTTGCCGAAACAGCTGCCCTGGTAGTTGATATGGCGGCTCATCTTCAGGAACGTATCAAAACTCTAGATTTGTCTCACGAGGTGGAGCGTTTCAAAAAATTGCGCAAACGGGGTCATATGGAGACGAAGACGAAGTCGCCGTGTATCCCGGAGATACGGATATCTGATGAGGGCGGCACTCAAGATCTGTTCGACGCCATGTATTCGCTGGATTTCAATAACATCCAAATCGGCTGGAACATGACCACGGTGGTTTTGCCCACGTCCGCACGGAAACCTGATGACCTGGTTTTCTCCATAAAGCGTGTGGAATTATCGAATAAGAAGACCAACGCCGCTAAGCTTCGCATCGAAGATATGCAATTGCAGATGGTCCCGTTCTCAAGTAGCAGAGAGAAACGCTCCCTCAATTCGGCTTTATTGCCTGAGCTGGTCTTCAATGTTGCATATGCCTCGACAGCACAAGAAGTTCGACTGGCCTTCCAAGCAGCCGGGAAGTCATTGGACATACGAGCGACTTCTGATTTCGTCATGCCTGCGAGTACCATTCGGGATTCCATTGCTTCTGCAAGCCGAATTATCCGCGATGCCAATTCCTCCCTGATGCCAAAGCCCTCTGAAGAGGGTACCGAAGAAGGCACGAAGCAGCGTTCCCTTTTTGGAAACAAGCGCCTGCGCTCCGTACTGGTTGACGTCGACTTCGCAGGTGCCATTGTGTCTCTGCAGGGGAGACGTAGCGATGACCAACAGACCTTGCTCACTCCAGCGCACCGGGGGAGTCGGTCATCAGACGCGAGTTATGGTCACTATATCCAGGGGGATGGAGTAGCCACGGCTACCCTAAGAGCCCCTGGAGTGGCGTTGAAGGTTCAGTTTGAGGACAGCAGCTCTGCTGGCTCTGCATTGAATGCGGAGTTAAAGGTTGATCCCTCCACAAACGTACTGCATCCGAGTCTTGTTCCATTGGTGAAACAGATGACCACGGCGGTGCAGCATGTTATGGGAGGCCAACAAAAGCCTAGAAGGCCATCTAGCGCGATGATGCTGCAGCCTCAGAAGCTGATGCAAGAGGCACCGCTTGACGATGAAGGGAGAGACACGATTCTGGGAAGATGCAAACTGAACGTGGGCCTTCTTATCTGCAAACAAGAATTCAGTTTGAGCTGCCAGCCTATCGCCAGAGTCGCTGCCACTGCCGGGTTTGAAAGTGTCTACGTAACCATCAACACTGTTCAGTCTGATGAGTATGGCAGATTTCTGTCACTTTTGATGACATTCAACTCATTGCAAGCTTCTGTGAAGCACGTTTATTCCAGCGAGTCCACTGCAAGTTTTGAGGTCCAATCCATGATCATGTCCGTTATGAACAGCAAGCACATCGGCAGTTCTAAGGGTATCTCGGCTGTGCTTAGAGTCAGTCCAATGCAGGTGGCCCTCAACGCCAAGCAAGTGCAGGACCTGCTGCTTTTCCGTGAAATTTGGTTCCCCTCGAATGAGGACATAGACGTGGACCGAAAATTCCCTCCATCATCTGCGGAGACGCCGCCCTATATTGTCCAGCGATATCAGCAAGTTGCATCGGCCTCCGCATTTCCATGGAACACGGCTATTGCAGTCGAGCGGTTGGAGATCCATCTAGACTTAGGGTCCACCCTTGGAAAGGCTCAGTTTGGCATCAACGATTTGTGGATGTCGTCGAAAAAGACGTCTGATCGGGAGCAAACGCTGTGCATTAACCTGAAATCCCTCGGGGTAGAAGGAAAAGGTCGAATGAGTGGGTTGATTGAACTACAGACACTGAAAGTCCATACCTCGATTCACTGGCCCGACGACATGCTCCACAGCCAGACCCCTCTTGTTCAAGCCTCGATTGCCTTCCACCAATTCCAAATGAAGGTTTCCTTCGACTATCAGCCTTTCATCATTGGCCACATCACGATGTTCAATTTCCTCATGTACAATGTCCGGAACGTCTCTGGCAATGAGCGACTGTTTAGCGTTCTGGATGGTGATAAAGTACAGGTTTTTTGTACCAGCCTGACCGCGTCCCAGACGATTGCTTTGTTTCAAGCATGGCAGCGCCTAGTGCAAGACAAGCAGTCAGCGTATGAAAAGGCATTGGAGGAGGCACAGAGATACATGCGCCGAAGAACGTCAAGTTTCGCTAGCAAAACCGAGCTTCCAAGCGAGACCAAGGCTAAAAAGAAGGACGAAAAGGACGAAAAGGCACCGATATCTCTTCACACAGGGGTTGTCGTCACCCTGAACTCCGTCAACCTCGGGGTATTCCCCAGCTCCTTTTACGACAACCACGTATTCAAACTAGAAGCACATGATGCCCAGGCCCATTTCGACGTGTCCCTGGAAGAGGAGCGGATACACAGCATTCTGGGATTGACACTAGGCGAGCTGCGCGTCGCACTTTCGGGTATCACGCGGCCGCATCCAATGGAAGTCCAAGACCTCCTTGTCGGCGAGATCGCCACCCGAGTCGTTGAGTCCAGCGGAGGCACAATTCTCAAGGTCCCCCGACTTGTAGCTAGCATGGAGACGTGGCAGAAACCCGGGGACTCGAAGATCGACTACATCTTCCACAGTTCCTTCGAGGGCAAAGTCGACGTTGGGTGGAACTACTCGCGCATCAGTTTCATCCGTGACATGTGGGATTCACATTCTCGCGCATTGGCCTCCCGACTCGGAAAGCCGCTGCCGCCATCTGCGGTCCGCATCACAGGAGGGCTCAAGGAGGGCGACGACACCAAGGAGCAACAGGAGAAGATCACCGCGGTCGTCAACGTGCCTCAGTCAAGGTACACTTACGTTGCGCTGGAACCTCCAGTGATTGAGACCCCTCAGCTACGGGATATGGGCGAGGCCACGCCGCCTCTGGAGTGGATTGGATTGCAGCGCGATAAGCTACCGAACGTTACTCATCAGATTATCATCGTGACTTTGTTGGAGATTGCGAAGGAGGTGGAAGATGCGTATGAGAAGATCCTGGGTTCCTCGTGACCTTGAGCTTTTGTGTTGGCGTTCTTTGGGAGCGTTGACTTTTATGTATATATTTAACACTGTTGTAATAAGTTTAATGGTCTATAAAGAAACACTAAATCTCTCACTTTCGCTCTGTATACAGACGGGCCGCAATCTATCCTGGCTTAACTCTAGCCTAGGTTGAACCTCTCAGAGCGATCCCTGTCACGTACGGCTTAGGGCTTATGGAGCGTACAGGGGTCGACCGTCGAATAGATCGAGGCGACAGGAGGCTCATTTGCACCTCGACGATCTGCTGATGAAGGCTTATGGCGCAATCTGGCCTAGTTATGAGGGAGAGAGTAAACCAAGCGAAAAGACCTACTGACTACCTCGTCTGTTTTCTCCTCCACACAAATTTCGTCTCTTATTCTATGATAATCTCGACCTCCCGCCTTTTTTTCCTGTTTTGAACCGTCTCACGTCGATAACTATGCCCCCCAAACCTGGCCGTCTTGCTTCCATTCTCCGTCCGTGGGGCCTGATCTGGTTCTCCATTTGCCGTAAGCCGTTGTCACCCCCGGCACCAATGTCTTCCACAACTCTACTAATCATCGCTCTCCTACAGTGCACTGGGAAGCTTTGACACAAGCGGTTCGTCGAGAAGGTCTCGCCGCACTTGGCCACCCTCGACAAATTCGAGATGCCGCGTCAGCAAGGTTGCTCAGTATAACCTGTAACCTAACCCACTCGCCATATCTCCCTTCACCCAACTTGTGTACACAGTAGGCTAACCATCATGCGCAGCTGGCAATTTTATCGCTTACGAGGACACAACCATTGTTCCCTCGCTCGTACAAGCTGCTGGCGGGGTTGTTCTCGAACTGGGCCCTGGGCCAGGCAATCAGATTCATCGTTATGATACCGCTCTTGTCAAACGGGTCTATGGGGTTGAACCTAATCCCCACTTTGGAAAAAGCATAAATGCCAACTTGGACAAGCATAATTTGCGGGATAGGTATAAGATTCTAGTTTGTGGCATTGAAGATAGCGATGTTCTGAGAGAAGAGGGAATCACGGACGGGAGTTTGGATGCCGTGTTATGTATCCAGGTCCTGTGTGCCGTACAGGATCCAAAGAGCGTGATGAAGGAGGTGTGGAAGCTGCTCAAACCTGGGGGCAAGTTTATATTCTGGGAGCATGGATGGAGTAGAGACCGTTGGACGACTGTAGCGCAAGGTATGTCTGTCTCTGCCAGCCGGTATTCTTTTCTGGGTAGACGCTATAGATGCTTGTCTCTAGGAGAGGGAACGACGAGCGGTGCAGACCGGCTAACATAAAGAAACCTTAGCTTGCTGGAATCCTGTCTGGAGCACATTTGTCGGATGTCATTTGACCCGAAATGTGTTGGCGGACATTCTGAATAGTGGAGAGTGGGAAAATCCGCACCAGGTCGAAGAACCGGAAGAACCGTTTAGTTTGCTGCCTAGGATTCAGGGTGTGCTTGTCAAGAAGAAGGCGTAATTAGACCCTGATTAGAGCAAGCCCACTCACCCCTGGTGGTCATATTGGGTTGGAGAATAAAATCTTTTTATGATGAACAGTATACTATTCTTGGGGCTCGGGCATGACTGAAGACTCTATTCCGTGGATAGGGTATACCGCCAACATGTAAGAAGACTAATTTGAGACATTCCCTTGTGGATGGCAAACTATGCAATCCAGTCCGTTAAGTATCTGACCCAAGACCATCCAAAGAGGACCAGCAATTCGCCTATGAAGAGGAGAATAGAGATGCGTGGCAGTAATGTGCCTTTCTAGGCCCTAGACCGAGGAAGCATTGGGTACTTTCGACCTCATCTACCACGCCACCTTATCCCCATTATAGTTAACAAACTGCCCCGAAGTGGTTGGCTTCTGTGCAGTATCAATCTGGACGACGTCAGTGAACTTGGAATAATTATAATAAAAACGTATGTTCCACAATACCTGTGTTGTAATTCCGCGAACAGTATCCTCAATAGTCACCGGAGCCTGTTCCAGTCCAAGTAACTGAGAGGCGCGAGCACCCATGTCCGTTTGAACAAGCCTTACCAATTGAAAATGAGACCTTCAGCATCAGGCCTCTTCGACACTTTACATAAGACAGGATAAAAGATCCAACTCACCCAGGATCCATCGAGAAAGCAATCAAGTGCTCATTCTCAGCATCAATCTTCTTGACCAGATAATTCCCAGCCACCTTCGACATCCCATAAGCGGCAGTCAAAGAAGGCATCCGCTCAATCTCACGGATGCTCGCCAGGAGCGTGGAGATATAAACAAACTTGGGAGTGCCCGCTTTCTGCAGCAACGGTGCCAGAGCTTGGAATAGCCGAAGCGGGCCCAGCGTGTTCACTTCAAAGTGAGACAGCACGTCCGAGTCGGCCATCTCCAGCACCGGGCCCCAGTGGTTACAAATGCCCGCGTTGGCAATAACGATGTCCAGGTGCTCGATGTGGTGCTGCGTCTGGATCTCAGATGCGGCCTGCGCCGCGCTTGAAGGGTTGTCGACGCTCAGCGGTACGACAATGAGACGAGAGCCGAGACCCTTTGGCAGGGTGCTGAGATCTTTCGCTTGCTCAGATAGGACATCCCGAACAGTTCCGATGACCGTGTTGTCGGGCTGGGCAAGATAATGTGCCACGAGGCCTCTGCCAATTCCTACCGACTGAGTTAAGCCATGGACAGTTTATACTAGAGGATGTTATCAACACACCTCGATTGGCTCCAGTAACAAGAATCACACGGCTCATTCTGAGGTTTTCTGCAGCTCCGTTGCGTTATTGAGGAATTTAGGGAATAAGATGTGCGA
This sequence comes from Aspergillus neotritici, assembly GCA_023619815.1. Classification (NCBI taxonomy): domain Eukaryota; kingdom Fungi; phylum Ascomycota; class Eurotiomycetes; order Eurotiales; family Aspergillaceae; genus Aspergillus; species Aspergillus neotritici. Next base: position 244,243 of record JALZYL010000028.1, on the reverse strand, counting down.
AAATCGACTGAGTCACACGTCAGAGTAGTCCTAGTCTTCCTTTACCTGGCTGAATCTCTGAATATATACAGTTACGGACTAGTCGGTCCACTTGGGCTCAGCCCCCCTTGAATTTTACATCTCCGAGTTCCGGCCCGGGTAAATAAGGGCCCATGCGGGTTCCCTGAAGCTCTGGGTCGTCCTGCGGCGCACTCTTCACCGATGATCCAGCGGAGTAGAGCCATAATGTATCCTGTAAGCAGGTGGGTCATGTAAGCAAGCGGGTCAACCCAAACCACCTATTATGCTGCGGGGCAAATGGAATATGAATAGCGGATGAAGAGCGCCTATGGGATAGATGGTGCGAGGAGCGAGACGGTATAATTGTGAGCAGTGCAGAGCTAATCGCTGACTTCCTAATGAAGCCAGTATGGGGTAAATACATGACGCAGAATCTTCTTGACGACTTACGGGTAGCCTTAACTACCTTAATAAATAGCTTTGTAAATCAATGGCTTGTCGTCGATATATTGATTGATCCACGCGATCAAACCTCAAGCCCACCAGATATGGCAAAACTCGTCCGAGAGTCATTTAGTCTTGAGGGAAATGTCGATCACCCACACACTGTCCGATGACTCAGCGGTGATACTCTATGGTGGTTCTAATCCAGGCATATATATATACAGCTTTCAGGTGTTGTCAGTCGTGAGAGTGTTTCTCATTCAGTCGAAGTATCTGGAAAGTTTACCAGAGCCGCGATTATGATGGCCAAGCGAACTGTGGTGGTGATTGGCGCCACCGGCTCTCAGGCAAGTCTTCCTACATGGCATACCCCGTTGCGCAGCTCTCTTACCGTGGTGTCTATAGGGAGGATCTGTCGTTGCAGCATTGCTGAGACACCCTGATCTCTATCATATCCGAGCTCTCACCCGTGACCCGTCCAAATCCGCTGCGCAGGAACTCGCTGCCCGCGGCGTGGAAGTTCAGCGCGTAGACTTGGATTGGGGCAGAGAGGCTCTCACGGCGGCCTTTACTGGTACCCACGTTATATATGCCTTGACGGATTTCTGGCAGAAGCAGTCCGCCGCGGCCGAGATTGAACAGGGCAAAGCTATTGTCGACGCTGCCGCCGCGACAACCACCCTCCAGCACTTTGTTTGGAGCGCTTTGCCTGACCCCGTCGCCTTGTCCGGAGGCCAATTCCTCAATGTTCATCACTGGAAAGGGAAGAGTTTGGTTACCGAGTATATCCGGACCGAGAAGCCCAACCTGTGGGCGAAGACTACCACCATCCTTTTTCCGAATTACTTTGAGAACTGTTTGACCAGTCCTGACCGATATCTGCCCGTCAAGGTAAGGCTGCTTCCGAGCTAGAAATAGCTTACCATTAGTTTAATCTGTCGTACTTGGAGGCTCATTCTTCCCACCGTGGTCCAGGATGAGACCGGCACCTATACTCTCGCATTCCCTCATAGCCCGACGACGGTGCTGCCCAATGTGGCTATCGCTGATACGGGCAAGCTGGTTCATCTCATCCTCCAAGCCGGTTCATTTTATTTCACGAAGACGATTGCGTTCTGGGCCCAAGCCCTGTCCGAGGCGGAGAAGCTGGCTGAATTGGGTAAATGTATGAATACGTGCCGTTCCACTGCTAGTGTCTATTGTCCACGGGGCTAATTCTGGATGTCAGACTACAATATCCCGACTCGCTATCGTCCTACCAGCGCCAGCGAATTCCAGGAGCTCCTGATAGCCCGTGACGGCATGTCGGACGACATCGCATTAGACTTCACCGAGCAGCTGATGATTTTCGAAAAGTGCGGGAACGTTTATGCGCGGGACGAATATGTGCAAGCCAAGGAGGTAGGGTCCGATTTCAATCCTCCATTCAACTTCAGCGTTTAGCAAGCATCATCGGTGCTAACTGGTCAACTGCTGATCTCTAGATCCCTGGGCTGGCACTTCAAACCTGGTCTGAATTCATTCGACAGCATAGACATAGATTGCTGGGCCAGCTTTAAACGTCCCAACTTACCGGTGCCACGAGTCCCCTTGGGTAGAGAACCAGCATCGCAGATTCCCTATGACCGGGAATCAGCATTCTGTAAAAAAGCATGGCATATAGTATAGATGATTTTTTTTTCTTCGATTTGGATCCACCGACAATAGATGCAATCTTGCCCTACCCAATAAGGATTAGAAGGACCCACACAACGTGCTTTTCTCCGATTACTCAGCGGAGACGACCTCGAGTGCCCTAAATGGATTGGTGGATGGCAATGAATCTACTTGATTCCCAAGGTACTATGTCAGTGGAGCCTTCAAATCAAACGTGCTGGGAGTGGTGTCAACCCTTGCTTCCCTGGGAAGGAGTCCGAGTTCTTTTTTGCATTCGCTTTGCGCAACACAGTCGGATCATACCGTCTCTGTCTGCGGCGTGAGAGATGCCGGGAGACCGTGCACGGGGAACTAAACGGACTGCACAACGGAGAGACCCTCGGAGACCGAGACGGAGAGCATGCGACTCCTGTTATAAGAAGAAGGTGCGTTACATGCTACTGGACGTCCATGTGGATCTGGTCTTACCATCTTACCATCTACCTGTGAGATCAACAGATCCAATGTGATGCCGAGTTCCCTCAGTGTAACTGGTGCAAACACCATCATCTCGCCTGTACGTATAACAGAATCCGGGGGCAAACCAACATAAGGTACGACTACGACGTGAACTACTACTCTTATTGGATATTTTGGACTGTTTTCAACGCCTTTGTTCTCTTTGCAATGCTTTCTTTTCCTTGAGTGCCACTAAATGTGATGCATAATGTCTATAATTCTTCACTAATCCTTCTGTCAGTAACCAGGTGACTCTACCAACACCACGAGAGAATGAAGGGCTCATGTCCGGCGTGGATCATAGTACGCAATATCTGCTTGGGGTTCCTGATCATTTCCGCGTCTGACGTGTGCTTTTAGGTCGCCCCCCAGCCGCTGATCCGGCATGGCATTGGAAGCTAGGGAATACATTCCTGGACAACGTGGGCTATATCGGAAGACACCATATATTCTCGGACGAAGGCAGAAAATGGATTGGGTCTCGGGTCGGGGAGCCCATTAACTTTGACAAGTTGTTCTCTCTCGAGCTTCAGTGGCTAAGACCGCTTCGCTTTTCCGGAGACACCACGGTATCCCCTCCACTGCGGCCAGAGCTTCCTGGTAGACCAGAGCTCGAAAGGTATATTACGCTCTATAGCACATCCTTCCAAGCCTTGGTCTTCCCCGTGGTGAGCAAGTCGATTTTCGACAATACATTGGACCTCGCTTATAGTCCAGTCCGGCCGCGGGGCTCAGCCAGCGCCAAATCCTGTGTGTATTCGTTTCTTGCTATTATATCCCTATTTGGCTTTGATGACGCCACACAAGGCGCCACGGATTACCTATCCTACGCTTCAGCAGGGCAAAGCTTTATGGCGCCGGTGGTTGAGGAGATGACCATGGATGGCCTGCAGTCGTTAATCATGCTGGTGAGTACAGAGCCTCTTCCACCATGGCCTCCTTAACGCGCCTAACCGAACTGCTAGGTCCAAATCCAGTACTTTTCAGGCGACCTCCAATCAGCAGCTGTAACGTTGTCAATCGCCATTCGTCTTCTGTATACATTGGGTGCTCACTTATCACCCACCAGCAAGACCTCGGTCACTGCCTTACTCGCGTACGACAAAAGGGATACAGGGTGCCATCTGCGAGATCTCTTCTGGCTTTGTTACTCATTTGACAAGGATATATGCCTCAGGACGGGGCAGCCGCCGTGTATAAATGATAACCATTGCGATCTCACTCTGCCTTCGGGCTATGTGCAGCTGCACGACACCAATCTGCCACAAAGCATGCCACAGATAGATGACCACACGATTCCCCTTTTCCCCTGGGATCTCCGTCTGTCGATGCTGAAGTCGCAGGTGTACCAAGACCTGTATTCGGCGAAGTCCCTCCATCAGTCTGTGCCCGAGTTGCTGTCCAACATCCGAGACCTCGACGAGGCGCTAGAGCAATGGAGACTGACAGTTCCGGCGGAGTTCCGCCCGACGCTATACTTTTCACCTGAGACCCCTATGAGCGCCAGTGTGAATACACAGGCAGTAATGTTAAGACTCGCATACTACCACTGCGTAACGACCGTGCATCAAGCAAGCAGCAGATGTCACACCTTGGGAGCTGATTCTACAGGGCCGAGAGTCGATGGGATCACTTCCAGTACGAGGCTGGCAGTCACTGCGAGCCGTTCGACGTTGTCTTATCTCTATAGGGTATTGCCTGTGGTGAAAGGTGAATGTTTCTGGTATGCGCTCTGATGCCGAGTATAAGCCCTGGCTTGATTGACCATGACTGACGGGACCTCTCTGGATCAGGATCGTTCTCTACTACGCCATAACCGCCGTCTTGACTCTGTTCTGCGACATTATCTCTAATTCCCGCAACCCTGACGTCAAGTACAGTGTCGAGTTATTGCAGAGCGTCCCTGGTTTGATCCGCAGCATTCCAGTCCGGAAGCTGACCCTAGCTGAAGTGGTTCACCTTCAATATCTCGACGGGTTTACCACCGAACTAGCGGGTATTTGTATGCGGGCATTATCACGGTTACAGCAGGAAGCAACCAAACCCGATTCCTAGTCCTTCATGCAAGAAACAAGGGACACAATCTGCATGTTGCTCAAGTTGCCTGCTAATTCTGGGCGGTCTTAATCAGTCGAGCAGGGACTGTTATTGTACTATATGTAATACAATCTCCAAACACAACGATATCAAGATATGGTTATCAGGAACAATCAGTGACTTCACATCTGACCTGGATCCTAACCTTGACGGGCGAGCCTGTTAAATGGACGCGGGTGAAACTCACCTCGCCCTTCTGCTCAGCCCCTGCTAGTGATCAGCTCAGGGCACTCGGTGAGCACTAAGACAGAGAGAAAGCCATCGAGCTGTCTAGAAATCAAGTATGTATGTACGTACAGTTCTGTATGCGGTTTTAATGCTTATAAATTTTAATATCTGTGTATAATAAATGCATTGTGGTGTCGTTGCCTCAAGTCCCCATGCTTGTGCTCTTTGGACGGAGTTAACTGTTGTGTGGATTTGGAAGGCATCTGGATATTTATATATTCAGCACCGGGTGTGCTCGTTCCCATTGGATTCGCGTATTTTTTGTCAACTCTTCTGACGATTTTTTATACACCTTGCATTTATACTACGCATGTAACAGAGCCTCTCAGGATGGCAATTCTTCAAGTATCTCACGACAAGAGTCTCACGACAAGAGTCCAGGTTGCCTGTCCTACTGCCGGGAGATACATGGAGTACCCAATTTCTTGCTCTAGGTTCTTCAAACACTTTCAGAGCCAAGCTGCGTATAGGATAGAATAGCAATGCATCCGAGTTTAAACCATTGGATATGCATAAGCTTGCTGCAAAAGGTCTATACAGGGATCAGACAGACCCGCCAAAACCTTGGGTGAGATGATGTCGTCCTGGTCAACGTGAGATTATGCGGAATGATTATTAAGCCACGTTGCCCGTCTCAATCCGATCATTAGTGCGTTAAATCCACTAACTCCGCCTCCAATCAGGTGGGCGGTGGGTGGAGGGGTAGTCGGCAGACTCCCCTCATTGGGTTGCGATGCGGCACGGATGGCCAGTTTCGACGACTTGGTTGGACCATTTAATTTATTTCCTGCTTCGAGAGGATCAGAATTGAAAAGTCACGTATCTATCGATTCGCTAAAGTCAACAAAGGAAGGGAATGACAACAAGAGTTGGGGGGCGCAGATAGGCGATAATGAGGGGGACTGAAAAGTTGGAACCCGGGAAAAAAAAAGTGTAATTTAAACGGTAATGGTGGCGTCACATGTTACCGCTGACCAATGGATTACAATGATTACAACTCCCCTCCAAACCAACGCCACCGAATCATCCTGTAATATGTGGGATGATACTTCGCTAGCATCAATTGATTCTTTGCGAATGGAAAAAAATCTTCGAGAGTTTGAGAATCAATGGAGCGGAATATATGAGTCTTGCTCTGACTCACATCGAATGACTCCCATGGTTCTGTGAGGCAACAGCAGCGTTGTTTGCCTGTACTCACCACGCTTTACCCGGCATAATGCAGCTCCCGACAGAGCTCATGGGGCATGATATCAATTAGAAATCTAACCAAACTAGGTGTCCGATGTACCATGGTCGCCTGAGAGACCTGCCTAAATGTCATCAATCTTACAAGTATATTACGTATATTACATGTATAACCGAAACGAAACCCAGGGCGGAAGCGGGAACAGGCAAGAAAAGCTAAGGGAAAAAAAAACGCACATCCCACTAGATTTGAAATCGGAAAAAATCCCACCTGCACAGTAAAGATAAAAAAAATGGTAAAAAAAAAAGGAAGAAAAAAAAAAACTGAGTTCCCCACCTTCTCGCTTTCTCTTCTTCCCCTCTTCCTCCAACCACACCATCCTCCTCCCTCTTTTCTCTCTCTCTTTCCTTTCTTCACCTTCCCCCGTGAAGCCCTCCTTCTCCCGCTTTCTTGGAGCAGAAAACATATAGGTTTATTTACCTATTTATCTTCAGGTCGAGCTAGTACTCGATCCTGATCGTTTGTGTTTTCTGTTCTTATACCAACCCCGCCTCTAAGGCCGTTGTCGAAAAAAATCCGCCAAGATGGTTAAGTATGTATCCCACCCTTCTGTGCTTCTTCGGATCCTCGCGGGTTCATTCGAGAGACGTGGAATCGATGTGCTAACGATGTATCTGATAGCTTCACGATCGAAGAGGTCCGTTATTGGCTCTTCCCACACACTCCAAATGGGAGACTCGCAACGCCGTAGCTAACAACGTCTAGATCCGGTCCCTCATGGACCGACGGGCCAACATCCGTAACATGTCCGTCATTGCTCACGGTATGTGAATCCTGCTACCTCTTGACGACCGGAGTGAGAATCATACTGATTGTGGATGCGGAACAGTCGATCACGGAAAGTCCACCCTCTCCGACTCGATGGTCCAGAAGGCCGGTATCATTTCGGCTGCCAAGGCTGGTGAGACTCGTTTCATGGACACCCGTCCCGACGAGCAGGACCGTTGCATTACCATCAAGTCCACCGCCATCTCCCTGTACGCCCAGTTCCCCGACGAGGAGGATCTCAAGGAGATCCCCCAGAAGGTCGACGGCTCGGAGTTCCTGATCAACCTGATCGACTCCCCCGGTCACGTTGACTTCTCGTCTGAGGTCACTGCTGCCCTGCGTGTCACTGATGGTGCCCTGGTCGTCGTCGACTGTGTCTCCGGTGTCTGTGTCCAGACCGAGACCGTCCTGCGTCAGGCCCTGACGGAGCGTATCAAGCCCGTCCTGATCATCAACAAGGTCGACCGTGCTCTGCTCGAGTTGCAGGTCTCCAAGGAGGATCTGTACCAGTCCTTCTCCCGTACCATCGAGTCGGTCAACGTCATCATCGCCACCTACTTCGACAAGGTCCTTGGTGATGTCCAGGTCTACCCCGACAGAGGTACCGTTGCCTTCGGTTCCGGTCTCCACGGCTGGGCTTTCACCGTCCGCCAGTTCGCCGTCAAGTACGCCAAGAAGTTCGGTGTTGACCGCAAGAAGATGCTTGAGCGTCTGTGGGTAAGTTACTCTTCTTTCCTACTCTCTTTCAACAGTGGGGTACGCAGAATCGGTAACTGACGTGACGCAGGGTGACAACTACTTCAACCCCAAGACCAAGAAGTGGACCAACAAGTCCGAGGCTGATGGCAAGCCCCTGGAGCGTGCCTTCAACATGTTCATCTTGGACCCCATCTTCCGTATCTTCGCCGCTGTCACCAACGACAAGCGCGAGGAGGTGCTTACTCTGGTTGAGAAGCTGGAGGTTAAGCTCACCAACGAGGAGAAGGAGTACAGCGGCAAGCAGCTGCTCAAGACTGTCATGCGCAAGTTCCTGCCTGCCGCCGATGCCATGCTGGAGATGATCTGTATCCACCTGCCCTCTCCCGTCACTGCCCAGAAGTACCGTGCCGAGACTCTGTACGAGGGTCCCGCCGACGACGAGTGCGCCCTGGGTATCCGTGACTGTGACCCCAAGGCTCCTCTGATGCTGTACGTCTCCAAGATGGTGCCCACCTCCGATAAGGGTCGTTTCTACGCTTTCGGTCGTGTCTACTCCGGTACCGTCCGCTCCGGTCTGAAGGTCCGTATCCAGGGTCCCAACTACACCCCTGGCAAGAAGGAGGACCTCTTCATCAAGAACATCCAGCGTACCATCCTGATGATGGGTCGTTTCGTCGAGCCCATCGAGGATGTGCCCTCCGGTAACATCGTCGGTCTGGTCGGTGTCGACCAGTTCTTGCTGAAGTCTGGTACCCTCACCACCTCCGAGACCGCCCACAACCTGAAGGTCATGAAGTTCTCCGTCTCCCCCGTCGTGCAGCGCTCCGTCGAGGTCAAGAACGCCCAGGATCTGCCCAAGCTGGTCGAAGGTCTCAAGCGTCTGTCCAAGTCCGACCCTTGCGTCCTGACCATGATCAACGAGGCCGGTGAGCACATCGTCGCCGGTGCCGGTGAGCTGCATCTCGAGATTTGCCTGAAGGATCTCGAGGAGGACCACGCCGGTATCCCTCTGCGCATCTCGGACCCCGTCGTGTCCTACCGTGAGACCGTCTCCGCCGAGTCCAGCATGACTGCCCTGTCCAAGTCGCCCAACAAGCACAACCGTCTGTACCTGACCGCTGCACCCATGGACGAGGAGCTGTGCTTGGCCATCGAGTCCGGCAAGGTCAGCCCCCGTGACGATTTCAAGGCTCGTGCCCGTGTCATGGCCGACGAGTACGGCTGGGACGTCACCGACGCCCGTAAGATCTGGTGCTTCGGTCCCGACGCCACCGGTGCCAACTTGCTGGTCGACCAGACCAAGGCCGTCCAGTACCTCAACGAAATCAAGGATTCGTTCGTCTCTGGTTTCCAGTGGGCCACCCGCGAGGGTCCCGTTGCCGAGGAGCCCATGCGTGCCGTTCGCTTCAACATCCTGGATGTGACCCTGCACGCCGATGCCATCCACCGTGGTGGTGGTCAGATCATCCCCACCGCTCGTCGTGTGCTGTACGCCGCCACCATGCTGGCCGACCCCGGCATCCTGGAGCCCATCTTCAACGTCGAGATCCAGGTTCCCGAGCAGGCCATGGGTGGTATCTACGGTGTGCTCACCCGCCGCCGTGGTCACGTCTACACTGAGGAGCAGCGCCCCGGTACTCCTCTGTTCAACGTCAAGGCCTACCTGCCCGTCAACGAGTCCTTCGGCTTCCCCTCCGATCTCCGTCAGGCCACCGGTGGTCAGGCCTTCCCCCAGTCCGTCTTCGACCACTGGGCTGTCCTGCCCGGCGGTTCCTGCCTGGACCCCACCACCAAGCCTGGTATCGTCGTTACTGAGATGCGTAAGCGCAAGGGTCTCAAGGAGCAGGTTCCCGGCTACGAGAACGTAAGTTACCTCGCACTTCTGTTTGCTTTCCGTCACCACGTGCTAACATGTACCGCAGTACTACGACAAGCTGTAAAAAATTTGTTTCACCCGAGCCTTGTAGGGTTCCAGCATGCCGTGCTTGGAACTCGAAGTTTATGAGTTTGACGAATGCGATACAATGTCCATGCTAAGGGAGAACAAAAATTCAAAAAGGAGACAGCAGTGTCGTCTGTGGATTTTCGACCGAATACCTAGAGAAGTAGAATCCAGGAGTGAAAGCGCATCTGCTATGGCTTATCCAGTTTTTCCTACTATCAATTTTGTTTTACGTTTATGATCGCGAGGGCTTTAATCAATTAGTTCACTTGCTGTTCGGTGGAGTCGTCTGTAGTCAAGAATCTGTAGATGTCTGTAAATCACCTCAAATCACACCAGATGATTGACCTACAAGTGAGGCCTCTCCCAACTTCACGGTAGGAGCTGTTGCTGGTATTGCATTCCGTAGTGGGAGTGAGGAGGGCTGCCTCGGGCCTTGACGTGTGGTCACATGACCCGGCATCCGCGTAGCTCGCGTCGCTTCTCGCAAAGCTGCCTCATGCACGCCGCAAAAGCTCTTTCCTTTGAACCAGTCGTCTTTTTCGCAGCCCCGGAATGGCCTGATCAGACCACTCGCTGCTCCAGTCCTATCGCCCTCTATCATCCTACGATTCCGTGCTATTTCCCACATCGATCATCGACGGGTACCCCGGACCGTGACCGAACCAAACCTTGCAGTCTAGTCGCTGGCGTTTGCGGTTGTCCTTGACACCGTTGAGATCCCGACCCAACTGATATTGTCACCAACATCAATTCTGTCTCTGTGAAGCGCCATGCAGTTGACAGAGAGCGAGGCGAATGATGTCAAGCAGTGGGTGGTGAAGAAGCTGGAGGACATGTAAGGCTTTCCTTTGAGCTTTCCAACCGCCGACCGATGGGGCTCCAAGTCCTTTTCTCTTCTCCCTCCCGTGTCCTTTTCTGTCGCGCAAAATTTCCAGATTGCTAACTCGATGGTTTACTCCAAAACAGATCGGATGCAGACTCCGATGTCCTTGCAGACTATGTCCTTGCGCTGATCAGGTCCGATGTCCCGGATGACGAAATCCGGAAAGCTTCCGTGGAGAACCTGGAGGACTTTTTGCGAGAGCGTTAGTGGTGCAAATCTACCTCTCCTGGCAGTGCTTTTCTAATAAGTCTTTATCGAATGATAGATACCACCCAGTTCGTCGACGAGCTTTTCGCCACGTTCGCTCAGAAAGCCAACCCCCCGGCACCAGCTGTGCAACCTCAGAGCCAGTCGCAGTTCTCCCATGATGCTCCTTCCCATGGCGCTTCGCCTCAGCAGCCGTACTTCCCCCAAGCGTCCGCCTCCGGCCCCGCGACGGGTGCCTATGGGTCGCCCATGACCGGTGTGCCGCAGTCGCAGCCTGACTCGTCTCCCAACTTCAATCGCAAGCGCAGCTACAATGAAGGGTTCCAAATGGATCAAGACCGTGAGGATGAAGTACCCCAAAATCGCGCATTTAAAACACCTCGCCGGGGTCGTGGCGGTGGGCGCGGCGACTGGATGGGACGAGATGGCCGTGGACCTCCTACTGGGCCGGGCCAGTTCCCTGCTCCGGGACCGGGTGGGTTTCCTGGCATGCCGCCTGCATTTCCGCCTTTCGATCAGAACGATCCGATGGCGGCTATGATGGCTTTTCAGAGCATGGGTTTCCCTCAGATGCCGGGAATGCCCATGCCCATGCCCCCAGGCGGCGCGGGTCAACCACAGGAACAAATGGTACCCAAGAGCTCGGAACGGTGCCCATTCTACGAGACCCAGGGGATTTGTTACCTGGGAGCTACGTGTCCCTACCAGCATGATGTCGTCCCTAGTAGTTCCAAGGCGGATGGTAAGTGACGGCGCTGATCACGTGTTGGTGAATATTTGCTCACTGTTGGCCAATAGAATACGATCCGAAATCTGCGAATATTTTAACCGACTTCCAGAGGCCGCACTCGGACAGCCCCATGCGCGGAGGCGATCGAGGCCGTGGTCGTGGCCGCGGCCGTGGTGACCGTGGCGGATTCGGAGGCCGCGGGCGTCGGTCGGAGTTCTCTTCTGCTGGTCCCAACGAAGATACCTCTATCACCACGATCGTTGTCGAGCAGATTCCCGATGACAAGCTTGACGAATCATCGGTCCGGGAGTTCTTCTCGCAGTACGGGGAGATCGTGGATGTCTCCCTCCAGCCGCATCGGCGCTTGGCGTTGGTCACGTATGACAGTCATGCAGCTGCTAAGCGCGCATGGTCCAGTCCCAAGGTGATATTCGACAATCGATTCGTCAAGGTCTACTGGCACAAGCCCAAGGGAGACAAGCATGGCGATCAGCGGGCGACGTCGGGTGACGACACGGCCAGAGGTCCCTCGTTCAACCAAGAAGAGTTCGAGAAGCAGCAAGAGGCAGCGCAGAAGGCACACGAGGAGAAATACCAAAAACGCAAGGAAATGGAAGAAGCGATGCAAGCGCTGGAGAAGCAGCGGGAAGAGCTCATGAAGAAACAGCAGGAGGAGAAGCAGCGGTTAATGGAGAAGATTGGCCAGGAGAGCACGAGCAACGGCGCGCAGTCTCCAGACGGGATGAGTCAAACCCCACCCCAGGAAAATGTCAGCGAGCAGACCAAGCAGCTACGGGCACAACTCGCGGCCCTCGAGGCCGAGGCAAAAACCCTCGGAATCGACCCCAACAGCTCCGAGGCCGGTTCATCTTACCCCTTCCGTGGTCGCGGCAGGGGGTACGGCCGAGGCGGATTTGCACCCCGTGGCCGCGGGTACGACCCTTCATACCGCGGAGGCTTCCGTGGCCGTGGAGGCATGGCTCGTGGCCGGGGGGGTGTCCTTCGTCTTGACAATCGACCGCGGAGAGTAGCCGTATCGGGGGTCACATTCGACTCCGAGAAGGACGAAGCTCTGAAACAATTCCTCCTAGTGAGTCTCCCTAACCCACAGTCCGAGTGGTACAACGAATCCTAACTAAACACTTTCTAGAACGTCGGCGACTACGAGTCCATCGAGCCCAGCGCCGACCAACCCGACACCCTAGTTGTCGCCTTCAAACAGCGCTTCATCGCCGAGAAGTTCATGTACGGGTCGTGGAAAATCCCCGGCGTCGGCGACGTCCAGCTCACCTGGGTCGCCAACCCACCACCAGCCTTGTCCACCGCATCCACGGGAACTGCCTCTGACGGGAAGGCGGGCACGGGCACCGACGAAGATACCGCTATGGACGCTCCGTCCGCACCACCTCTCCAGCCTGACCATTCGGGTGGTGCCCAGGTCGATTACGACGTTGCGGAGATGGAAGACAACTGGGATGTGGAGTAGGTAGATACATAGATTTTTTTTTTTTACTCCTTTCTTTTCTTTTTCTGTCCTTTCTTTTTATTCTTTTTATCGCTCCTGTCTAGATACGATGACTCTTGTTTGTTGTAAAGTGGGTGGCCATGATGGTTTCGGTGTCTAGGGATAATTCAAAATGGTTTGCTCTCTTTGTCACTATCAACTATCTCAGGTTTTGCTAAATGGGTTTGGGTTAATTGGGCAAGTAGCTTCCCTGTATCGACGTATATGAAACTGTAGCAATACTTTCATATAGCGCACGTAGCACGTAGCCACTCAACGAGACATGGTATACCAGTCCTCTCACCACAAACACCAACATCCAACCTACTGCATATTCTGCGGAACAAGCTCAACAAGATACCCATCCTGCCCAGACATCAATCAGCAAACCAAACCAAAGCACCCACCCCAAGGGAAGAAAGAAGAAGAAGAAGATAAGTAAGACTCACCGGATCCGCCACAAAAGCAACCTGATCAAAAAACCTCTTATAATTCTCATGCAACTCACCGACACCCACGCCCCTCCGCTCCTCCCACTCACTAAGCGGCACCGTCCCGCGCCCACTATCCCCCACCTCCTTCACAACCCTCACCCCCAACGCCCTCAACCTCTCGACCGCCTCCCTCACATCCGGAACCGTGAAGCCCAAATGCCCGAACCCCAAATTCGGCGGCGTATTCCCCGTCGCGAGCTCAACGCCCCCGTCTTCGACGTCCTTCTCGGAGCCATGCACGTGGTATAGCTCGAGCAGGCCGAGCGTCTGCGTCAGGGTGTGCGGGTTTGACAGGCGGGCGGACCAGGAGCGCAGGTCGGCGCGGTCGGTGGGCGTGGATGGGTAGCCTAGGTAGTAGAGGGTGAAGGGGCCGGTGTTCATTGTCCAGACTGTGCGCATGCCCATGTGGTTGATGTAGAAGGTGAGGCTGCGGGTTGGGTTGCGGATGCGGAGCATGCTGTGGTTGAGGCGGTAGTTGGTTGTGGGGCTCGTTTCTGGGAGTGGGGGGTCGGTGTTGTGGCCGCCTGGGAGGAAGACGCCTGGTTCGTAGGGTGATGATTGGGGGGTCATTTTGTTGGGGAGGTCTTCTTGTTTTTTGGGTCTTGGGTTGGTTGTGGTTGTGGTGGTGTTGATGATGCTAATGGCGTGTGGAGGGGATGTGGTTCTCGGTAGGATTGGCGGGAGGATTGTTCCTTTTATGCTATATAGGAAAGGAGGATTGCGGGGTCGAGATACGTGGTTGTAAGTCTTGGTGAGGACAGCGAATGGGTGGTAGTCGTAGTAGTATAACTCTGGTTGCAACTGAGGCAGTGTCGGTGAGATACTTTCTAGTAGCATGATATGAACGAGATGCGACTCACGTCGAGCAAATCGCACCGCTGTCAACCTTGCCTAGGCCCGGGTTGGATAGGATTGGCGTTTGTACGACTCCCCAGATCCACATGGATAACGGGTGTCACTGTGGGTCGTCGAGGACAGCCTCAGTCTGATCCTGCAGACGTGGGCAGCGGATGTGTTTGAAATAGTTTGTACGTGGAAGTAGATCTTGGTCAAATGGTAGCCCATGATATAATTATTAGATGTAAGAACCCTAATTTGCGATCTATCGTGTTGGCAAATCAAGCCTGTCTGTCCAATATTGTAAACGCCAGTGTTGGAAGATGAGGATGCTATGTGCAATGCGAGAGAAGCCACCAGGGTGGAATGCAGGCCCAAACCCCGGGCATGGTCTCGGATGATGTCTCAAGTGAAACGGATAGTCTAGATACTTTCCTCTACCCAGATAAAGCCCTGCAATGCTGGTCGCTGGTGCTTTCGGTTTTAACAATGCCCTTCTTTGCCATATCTCGAGCAAGAGGCTTTTCGTCTTCGCTGTCACTTTCCATCTGATCCAGCATACGGTCGATTTCATCCCCGGCATTAGCCTCCAGGCCCGATTCTAACGCTTCTTTCTTGCCCGTGGGTTGACTGCTGTCATGGTCGGACTGTGAATTCTGAGTCCACGGGACGCCAGTTGACGTTCCAATGCTGCTGGGAAAATGGTTCTGTTGCTGCGAGGGTTGGGAGTTGGACCGGTAGCCTGAATTCCCCGGGCTAGACATGAATAATAGAGTTTCAATAGCGTCCTGCTCCATGGAGGTATTCTGTGATTGTCGGTCCTGGCTGGACATCCCATTAAATGCGATAGGGTTCGGGTATCCCGTTGATCGGAGGGGTGGTGTTCCTGGTACTAGTACGGTATCTGGGCCTGCAGAAGCCCGTGGTAGGCTGAATTCCTGCTGTGAATGATGTCGTCGGTGAAGGGAGATATGTGTACGATGGTCCTGGTTGGCTAGTTCGTTTGGGTTCGGTCGCCTGCGGGTGCTATTCCCCGAGACGATGTTCACGGGAGGAGCGAGTTTGGGAATTGACAACTCCGATGATGTTCGTGACTTCAACGGTTCAATATGCTTTGTTTGGGAGTGGCTTTCTGAGCTTCCTGCTGGAAACAACCGCGGAACACCATTGTGAGGATTGATGTGAGAGGTTCCGGGAGGGTCCGGTGCAGAGACGGTCGTACCATCTGGCGAGGCAGCATCTCGAAGGCATCGACCGTCCACACTATCAAAGCCCTGGGAATCATCCAAAAGGAATCCCGACGGTAATTGAATCTGTGCGCTTTGGGTCTTGCGACTCTTTTCTATCTTGGCCGCAGCATAAGATAGGCGGGTGCGGAGGTGAACCGACAACTAGACGGCTATTAACATATACCCTAAGTGTATACTGGTTTGGAAAACATACCGCTGCAATCCTGCTTCCACGTGCGCCAGAGCCAATACTTCTCGAACGGCGCCTTTCAAAGCTCCCTCGGCCACCATCTGCGTCCGAAGGAGGTTTGACCACACCAGGCGCTGTTCCCCTTTGGCCTACAGCAGGTTTCAGTGGGCGTGATAGTGGTCCAACGATCGACGGAGGCCCCTTGCTTTGCACGGCAGACGACAGTGGATCCTGTCTCAATTGCTGTCCATTTATTCGACCATCCGCGCCCATTCGCGTTGTCTCCAATTGTATTCCCTCCGCGAGTTTTGGTGTATTCTGTATAGCTCGAGGTGATTTGGACCGTGGACTCCGGGGGTCGGAATCATGGTTCGAATTAAGTATTGAACCGTCGTATATTTTGTCCGGGTTCAATTGGTCACAGCTGTGCGTCGCTGCATCCGCAGTACGGATAGTCCGGGTGTCCATCTGCAGACCGGAAGTTTGCGCCGACTGCACGTGTCTGCGATCCAGATGCAGCGGACTGCCCATAATTCAACAGGGCAACCAAAAGACCGACTTCTGACAAAGTATCAATCTCCAGCGGCATCCGACCTAAGCAAAATATCCACTGTTAAATGCGCGACAAAAGACATCAACATATGAAGCTAGCCCCCAAAGTCAAGAGGGGTTGTATCGTTGTCGCCTGGCGGCACGAACGATCGGATCGCCGGCCGAGTCAAGAGGAGGTTGGCGCGGGAATGACCGTTGCGGAGCCGCTCGCTGAGAACGTGCCACTCAGCTGGCCCACCGATGGCGATGAAACAGCCCCTCGATCTGCGGACGCAACCCGCCCCCGTTTCTGCAAGATGCTGCAGGGAAGCGCCTTTCAGCGGTGTCTATATGCGCAAGGCGTGACCAACGGCGGGTGGGCAAAAAAGGACCAACTACCGTTACTGGCGGTCTCCACACAACGCGCGCTCGAGTTTGCACGGCGTCAGATCGAGTCAACGGATGGAAGTGCAGGGATTAGACAGATAGAATGAATGCCAGAGGCACATGAAGATCAATTGCCACTACATTGAGAGAATATACAAGATCGGTGGGAAGTCTCTGGGCTTGTCAGGCTCGTGGGTGGGATCGCTGGTCGTTTTCTGCTCGTCGATCCCGTGCTGTCAACGACGCGTTCGCGGCACGGTCACGTGTGTGCTGTCTCCGCCTGGATTGTCAGGCGCAAACGTCAGAGTATCGAGATACCTGGAGTGAACTGCAGCAAAACATGGGATATTATTTTTTTAACGCCATCTACCATGCAAAGTATCTAGATACATATGGACACTGTCTCCCAAACTTTTCGAACAGTAGTAAGCAACGTAATATGTATAACCAAGCGGTATCACTCCATCCTTTCGACAGCTCGTCTTCACCGGCGCTTCTTGCCTCCGCCGCCACCATCGTCAGGGTTCTTGCGCTTCTTACCCTCACGTCGCCAGTACTCATCGCGTTCTCTCTTTTCCCGCTCGGTTTTCTTCTCCAGACTCTCCGCCGCCTTGGCACGGTAGACCTGTCTGCGCTCCTCCTGCTTCGCGGCACGTTTGGCTTGCTTGTCGCTGCGCAGAGTGGTAAGCTTCTGCATGAGGTCGCGTGCCTTCTTCTCTTCGCCGCCAACCACCACAGCACGCTTCTGCATGTACGTCTGGTCCTTGTGCTTCCGCATTTTGGTGATCTGGGACTTGAACGGAAGATCGGTAGCGAGCTGTCGGGGCACACGGAGCGGGTTGAAATTCCGCGTAGGACGCTCAATAGGAGTATAGCGCGAATCCTTGTTCTGGGGCGTGGGGATACCCTTCTCGCGCCGGACTTCGCCGGTGAGACGCATGCCTTTCCAGGCGTCGCCATCGGACTCTCCCTCGCCCTGGTCGAGAAGATTCGTCACAGGGTTGTAGAACCGGTGTGGCTTGATCGGATACCAGGCACGCAGGAAGATAATGTCACTCATGAGAATTTTGTCTTCGAAGGTCGCTCGGAAACACCCGTCCGGCTTGGCTAAGGCACGTTTGATTTGACCACGGACACCAGATACGGTGCGGATCGAGGCCCCTTCGAACTTGGCAATCTCAAGCGCTGAATTGAACATGTCTTTGATGAACGCCGTGTTCTTGAAGATCTTGTAGGCAACACCAGTCAACTTGAGTTTCTTCACGATCTCGGTATGTTCATCCACGCTCAGAACGGTGCCGGTGGCCGCAATCCGGAAACCAGGCGTCTTGTTCGACAGCGTTTGCACACAGCAGAAGCCGGTGTTGGGCGCAACGAGCGGGCCATAGAAGGTCGCGAAGCAGTGCATGTGTTCTGGACTGTACTTGAGCAGGCGGTTCCGCGTCCGACTGTCCGATGTGCTGTAGATGGGAAGGGTCTGGAATCGACGCCAGCCAAGAGAGAAGATCAAAGGATCGTTGGTCTTCAAGATCCTCTTATGCCAGCGGTGTCTCTTGATACGGATTTGAACGTATCCAAATCGATCTTCAGTGGGCGCCAGTCCACCGACAATCACCGGCAGGCGAGGGTTGAATTTCGTGGCGAATTCACAGGGAACGTTCTCAAGGACAATACGAGCGTAAGTGCCCGCCTTGAACCCTTCGGCACGAGCCCTGGACGCGGGGTCAAGAGAATCAAATTCGGCGCGGTTGATGTCGAGCTGCTTTTGGAGCTTGGCTTTCTGCGCATCATACCAGTCGTCCTCACCGAATTCCTCTTCGCCCCCTCCGCCCTCTTGTCGAGACTTGTCTTTGGAATTTCCAAATCCTTCCCGGTCTTCCTCCTCGAAACGTAATCTCAGCTCCTCTTTCTTCTTTGCATTGCGCTCACGCTCGGCCTCCAGATCGATGGGGCCCTCCTCTTTTTCCTCTTCCTCGGCTTCACCGTCGCTTCCGTCTTCAATCCCGTTGAACACTTCGCCAGATTCCAGATCTTCATAATCACCATCTCCCTCGTCATCTTCATCAAAAGCATCATCGACATCTGAATCATCCTCGTCATCTCCCCCAGAGAGTCTGGCAGTGGTAAACCGGGCCCGCAGCGACTCGATCAACTCCTCGTCCTGCCACTTCTGCTCCAACGCTTCGTAGTCATACTCAGGAACAGCGCGGAAGTCCGATGACTCGTCCTTCTCGGTATTTGTCTTTTTGAAGAACCCATCATCTTCTTCATCCGACTGCTCTTCTTCGTGATCATCCTCCTTGCCAGACCATCTCCTGATCACATCGGTAGGTGTGATGGATTCGTCGTACATCATACGTGACAGGTCGGCAATGCGATACTTCGGGCGCTTCGAATGGAGGGCCCGAGCGCTGTCGGCCATATTTTCTTTCCATCGGAGCGCTCCTTCTTCTTCATCGGCATCATCTTCGTCTTCCTCGTCTTCGTCATCCTCCAATTCTTGATCTTCAACGGAGGATACGGAGCCGAGATCCGAATCACTGTCGGCGAACGCGATGTCCGCCTGGTCGTGGCGAACCTTGCCATCCTGCTTCTCCTTGAAGGTGGCCTCGAAGTCCGCAGGCGCTGACGCATCGATGTCCTCTTCATCGCTGTCCTCCGCTTCATCTTGATCCATATCCTCGTCTTCCTCGTTGTCGGCGCTTTCGAAACCTTCGTCCTCGGAGGATACCTTTTGATCCTCCTCACCCTCTAAGAACCTCACGGACCTCTTGTGCTTCCTTCCAGCGTCCTCGTCCTCGTCATCAGGATGCTCAATTGCTCCACCACCACTAAACAGGCGAACGCCACCGTCGGCTTCACCGAGCAATTTTCGTTCGCCCTGCAGGCCGAGGACCATCTGCTCACCAAGGCCGCGGTCCTCATCATCGGAATCATCCTCATTCCGTTCGAAGTTATTTGTCTTGACGTCAATGTAGACAGCGTCCTTGTCGACAAGGACACCACCAACATCTGACATGGGCGCGAAGAGTAGTTTTTGCTTCTCTCCCAGTCTGCGCTTGCTCGCTTTCCCCGCCTCTTTGGCAAGCTGCTGGTCCATGAACGGTGTCGGACACGGGTCAGGAAGGGATTCAATGCCAGCCACCGTCATGTCACCAACACCAGGAACATGGACTCTCGCTCCGTAGGCGGGGAAGTTCGTGCCTCTGAGATATCCGTAGAGAGCGACAGTTCGATCACACTTCGGGTTCTCTTCGATCTCCGTGGGCGGTGTGATATCCAAGAATCGGTCCGCTAGCGCATACGGATGGGAGTTGCGCCAGATCAAAGGCCGAGGGTTTTTCATGACAGAGAGGAAACGGGAGAGGTTGTGTACCTCGCGATCGGGGTAACGGCCATTAACAACACCAGAGAGGTAGAAGAGCTTTGCGCCGTTGTACAGTTCGCTCCAGAAACGGTGCTTCAGTCGCTTCTTGGCGGCCTGTAGAGTGCTCTGTTTCTTGAACAGGTCGAGATGCGTAAGAATACCGAAAACGTTACCCGGCATACCACTCGAGGCCAGAACGTTCAAGAATTCCATAGTTTCCATCTCAAAGCCGTAGTTACCATCGATCATGAGAAGCACGATATCCGCGATTTTGGCGATGTCGATCATGCTTGCGAGCGAATCCGAAGGACATTCAAGGAAGGTCAGTCGGCGCCGCTTAGACGTGACAACGGTCAGCGGACCCTGGATTGTGCTCAGAGTCTGCTTCGTGTATCGCCGGATCAAAGACTTGATGAGGGTGGTTTTCCCGACCTGTGGAAAGTGCGCTGGTTAGACATCTGATCGAGAGAACTTTGCTATGGAAAGTTGAAACATACCCCCGCGGGCCCGACCACCGCGACGATGAGAGGCGGCGCCTCTTCGGGAATACGGTCGACCAATGGTACATGGAGTCGTTTCTCTTTGATCTGAACGGAGCGTGATATTAGCGGTCAGGTCCCATCAACCAGTTCCAATCTCTGCTGCACATACATCATGCGATCGCGCGCCTTGTCGGTTCAACTTTCCGGGATTCGAGTATGCAAAGGCTTTCGGATTTGCGCCTGAATTAGGAAAGACAGAATTAGCCAGAAGATCTTACACAAAGACATTGGGTGAC
The DNA here is from genome assembly GCA_023619815.1 of Aspergillus neotritici. Taxonomy (NCBI): domain Eukaryota; kingdom Fungi; phylum Ascomycota; class Eurotiomycetes; order Eurotiales; family Aspergillaceae; genus Aspergillus; species Aspergillus neotritici. Next base: position 223,522 of record JALZYL010000028.1, on the reverse strand, counting down.
GTGGAATATTTTTGCGACTGAGGAGCATTCAACTAGAGAAGAGCCTGCACATACCTTCATACTTTTTCTTCTCCTTCGCAGGCCGATGCGTCCTGTTTGACTGGTCCATGATGAAGACGAAAGGTCACCGACCTTTCGATAGACCCCTCCTGCGTGAAAAGGAATATCTAACGAAAAATCAAACCGTCGACGGGGTGTTTCGCTCGACTGCTAGCTATGAAGCTCAATCCTAAAATTATCATTTCCATTTTCTTTCTCGGCGGGCGAGTTTATCCGTGCCGGCATCTCCCCGGGCAAAAAAAGTTTCTGCTGGGAAAAAGTAATTCCTGAGGCAGGGATCACGCTACTCCATGTCGGGAAGGGGCTTATCGATAAGCATCACCTGATCTACGTCGACGAGGGACACGAAGCACGTGACTGCCCCGCCTCGGTGGGATATCGTCATCGGCGATTCCCCGCTGGCATCATAACGCAGGTCAATGACTTATGTCACCGTGGGGAGGTGACGTTGTAAACACTGCCACCTGTCCACAGCCACAGTCCATCAAGGTTGCAAGATCCTGCCGCGGGGTATCACCTTCTGCACAGCGTACTGGATTATTTGACCGGTTCATGAGGTATTCATTAGGCAGTAATATTTATTCACAGCCTGATGCTTGCCAGTGAGTGGCCAGGTATCTAGTGGTGGAAGATCGAAGAAACCATGGTTACATTAAAAGCAAGGTCACCATTAGGTCGCTGGAAATGGCGCGATTCCAGGAAAATAGACATCTGTAGTATAAAACAGGCAAAGCCACCACCCAAACCCCCTTTCCAACCTCGTCGTCCAGTTATTGTGCCACTTCTCTTATCAGCTCTGGATTGGAGTCATCCCCCGCACTGGTAGCAGACTAGATACTACTAACTACGACCACTTGCTGTATCTACCCACCTGTCCTCTTATAAGATCCGCTCCCTTCCCACCTGCCGAAACTCACTCTCTTCCAACCTCCGACTACCTTCTACCTCCCTTTACGTCTTGCTCCCGCGCAGGGTCTGCACAGTGTCTTCTCTCTCAACAATTTCCAATTCACTTCGTCCTCTACACACTCTCAGATTTTCGAGTCGTCGCTCGATATCATCCCACCCCCCCTTAAAAATGCCTCTCTACAACGTTCGTGGCTTCCATATACCCACCAGCCCCGCTTAGAATCTGTGCTAACTCAGCGGTCTGGCAGGTTACCCTCCGGAAGGATGCTCCCCCTGAAGAGCTGCAGAAGTGAGACACCCTTAAACTCTATCCGATCGACGGCCACTGACCTTGGACCTCTCGTAACAATAGAGCCAAGGAGCACGCGAAGAAGGAAGGCGGCGATATCAAGCACGAGTTCACCCTTATCAAGGGTTTCACGTAAGACTGCCCTCCGCTTTGGCTCATGGGACTGGGTCCACACCAAACCCCGCAGCTGTTGAACTCGCTGACCCTCCCAAAGTGTGGAATACCCGGAGGATGCCGTTCGCACCCTTGAAACAAACGACCATGTCCATGTCGAGCAGGATGGGGAGATGAAGATCCAGGCCTAAGCTGCCAGGGGCTACATTAGAGGGCTCTGCGTCAGGTATGGCGGAAACGTTCGTCTCTCTGTGACAGAACCATCAACCATTCCAGCTCTGGAAATATGATCGTATGGACTATGGCGGCCTACTGATATGTACGACTTATGAATATTATCTCTTACAAGCCAAAAGCCCGCGCCACCGAGTGTGTCCTGCAAAGCTTCGGATACTTGGAGACTAGGGTACATTGCTCAATCATGAAACAGTAGCAATATCAAGCCTATTCGCGAAGATCGTTCATGGATAATACGCATCCTCGAGACATCAGCCGGGTAATTAATCCCGGAGTACTTTCTTAATCGTTCTTCATGGAATAGTATAGGTAGCGTGTATAAGTAGTACAACGCCTGTCCCACCAGACCAAGCCCAGTCCTACTACTGCAATCGAAGGTCGGCTAACCGCGGCAGCCATGTGTAATATCTATTGGGCTTCATGTATGCCCAACCTGTAGAGTCGGGAGTTAGAGCATACAGATCTGCAGTCGGTCGTTACTCCGTTTGTTGCCGTGCGCGCCCTTAGAGGGTCGAATCCCAAAGCGGAATAGCGCACACGTGATGGCGTTGACGGCGATCTCCCCCAATCAACCGATCGTTCAACCGTCATAGGAATGGGGCTCGGAGATATGCTGTTAAGCCTCCCACATTCTTCGACTCGACCACCTCAGCGTGTCGCAGGATGTCTGATTTCGACTATGGCCATACACAAGGCTCTCCAGAGTCTGTCTGCGAGATGCAACATCCGGCATAAAGTTATTTCTCCAGGGATTGTCCCTCAAGCACGACGGTTTTCAGCTACTTCTGGGCTTCGTCGTGCAACACCTTCTTACCCCTTTGCCCATGGAGCGAACGATGAGGTCGCACGCCTTGCATCCAGCCGTCGACGTCCACTGACATTGGCTGATTTGCTCAAGTGAGTTGTGAAACCATAGGGCATGGGAAGAAATGAAACCGACTAGATGGACTAACGCTCTCGACGGTTTAGACACGGGCGCCCGCCGTTATCAAAGGATGCGCTTCTGGCGTCGGCGAATTTTACGCTTTCCCTCCTCCCAGCCCGCTTGGCATCTCGAATCGAAGCTCTGCGAAACCTACCGTTTATTATTGTCTCGAACCCCCATGTGTCGGAAATCTACAACAATTACCTCCACTCACTGTCTACCTTGCTGCCGTATCAGAAGCGTCAGGTCACAACGTTGGAAGAAGAGAACCAATTCACAGAAGTACTCGCAGATCTTGTACATACGCACTCCAATACGATCCCTGTGCTTGCACGCGGTTTCCTGGAGTGCCGAAGGTACATTGATCCGGCTGAGGTGACCCGGTTCCTCGATACCCACCTGCGTGCGAGAATCGGCACCCGTCTGATTGCCGAGCAGCATCTAGCGTTGCATTTCGCCTCGCAACCAGAACAAAACGGCGACGGAGGCGCTCGGGGAGAGTTCAAAGGCCCTGCTCCGTCGAATTATATCGGGGTGATTGATACGGCTCTGCAACCAGCGCGCATCGTGCGGATATGCGAGGACTTCGTGGGAGAAATCTGTGAACTCAGATACGGTGTACGCCCACGGGTGAAGATTGACGGGCAGGAGAGCGCATCTTTTGCGCATGTGCCTGTGCACGTGGAGTACATTCTCACTGAGCTGTTGAAGAATGCATTCAGAGCCGTGATTGAAAACGGGAATGAACGGGAACCCATCGAGGTAACCATTGCGGCCGCCCCGGATGTACCGACAGACCGCCAACCGCTACCTGCAAGATCGACACCGCAAGATGTCATCCAGTCCGATACCGATGTGGGCATCCAGATGGACACCGTGGTCGGGACTGCTGATGCAAACGAGTCGATCAAGCATTCGACGCCGTCGTCGCAGAGCATCACGATCAGAATCCGAGATCGAGGCGGCGGGATTCCTCCCGAGGTGATACCTAATATTTGGTCGTACAGCTTTACGACTTTTGCAGAGTATGAGACGGACTCGGATAATGGCAACATGGATGCCCTGAACACGATCTCTTCCAACAGTGGCCAGTTGAGTAGTATTGCAGGACTTGGATACGGACTTCCCTTGAGCAGAGCCTACGCAGAGTACTTTGGAGGCAGTATTGCCGTCCAGAGTCTTTGGGGTTGGGGAACCGATGTTTATTTGACTCTACAAGGAGTTGGCAGGGTCCGGTGATGGCCTACATGTTCGCATTTACACTTCTTGTACACTACATAATCAATCGTGCATCACTGTAATATTACTATCATTGAATGGATTCATCGTTCCATTTCCTCCACACCAACAGACCGAGACTACAGCCGCGAATTCGCAGACACTCCGCGAGAGAAGAAGTCAACAAACTCCGCAACACCCAAATCGTCCTGCTCAACAGCCTTCAGAAGGTCTTCAATCTCCCCGTCAGTGAACATAAGACGCATATTCCTCCAGAACTTCTCACGAACGGCACCCGCCGTCGCCGGATTCTTAACATGCCCAACAGGATATTCCACCAACACCTCCGACAAGACAGTACCATCTCGCAGACGAACCGTCACCCCAGAGCCGATACTCTTCTTATCCAAATCCAGGTAATCCGCGGTCAGCCCTTCATCCACCACGACGACCACCCTCCGCCGCAAGGCCTCCAGCTCCGCGCTCGTCGCCCAGGGCCCCTCATCCCAATAATCCTCCACCTCAGGCGGCGCACCCTTCAACAAAGTCAGCGCAACAACAAACTGCAAACAGTGGTCCCTATCAGCCGCATTCTTCAACATCCCCGTCTTACTGATAATCAAATCCGCCGCACGAGTCGTCCTAACCTCAACCACCTCAATCTCACCCGTCCCCCGACCCCCCTCTCCCTCCCTCCCCCTCAGCCTCTCTCCCTGCACCAAAGCCGCCTCAACAGCAGCAACAGCATGCCCCTCAACAGGCACAATCTTAAACAACACATTCCGCACAGTCCAACACCCCAGCCCCCTCGGAAACACAAACCCCCCGTCCCCAAACGTCCTCTCCCAAAACCCAAACGGCCTAGCCGTCAACACCCGCGGTATGCCGTCCTGACCCGCCCTCACCAGCAGCGCAAGATGCACAGCCCGCATACAAGCATCACCCGCCGCCCAACCCTTCCGCGACACGGTACTCCCCGCAGAGCGGTACACACGACTGGGATGGTGGCCGTCTGCCCAGACGTGCGAGACGACAGCGCAGGTCTGCGCGTGCGTCAGACCCAGCAGCCAGGCTGTGATTGCCGCGGAGGCGAGTTTGACAAGGATGACGTGGTCAATGCCGAAGGCGTTGAAGGCGTTGCTCATTTGGTAGCAGCCTTGGATTTCGTAGGCTTTTATGAGGGCTGTGAGGAGGGTTCGTATTGTGAGTTGGGGGCCAGTATGTGTTTTGGACTGTGCTAGCCAGGCCATTACGGGGAGGATGGCGCCTAGGTTGTCTTTTTATTGTTTCCTCGTGCACGCTCTCGCTCTCGCTCTTGTGGTTAGGATTGTCTGGTTTTGAAGACGGTGGTGGAGTGAGGGGGTAGAGGGGTGGTGAAGGTACCAGAAGGATGTCCCCATTCTGATCCCCCCAGGGCGTCGTTATGATCGAGATACCGGATCAACACGCCCATGTCGAAGGCACCCTTCACGGGGTCGACTGTGTGTGCTGTTCCCGGGACACGGAACCCATTGGGTACGGTTGTGCCCGGGACGATAGGGCCCAGCAGTGCGCGGCAGTCGGGGCTCTTGGATGCCGTTTCGATGGCGCAGCCTAGGGCGTCGAGGAGGGCGGTACGTGCGGAGGTGAATGCTGAGGGGTCTGTGATTTGGTAGTTGTGGACGTAGTCGGCTAGAGCTGCGATGGGGGCGTCGTAGGCCATTTTGTACTGTAGTCGTTATAGTAGGCTTTATGTCGAAGAAAGATTGAGCATATTGGCAGAAGTGCTATGGATTGGGTTGGGGAATAGGGGATTATGAACGGCCAGGGTTTTGACGTATGGTGTCACCATTATAATAAATATCCCGAGGTTATAGGGAATGCACCGATGACCAGCTTCAATTTTGAGGAGCACGGCTTCCTAATACACCAAGGAGGCAATCAAACAACTACTAAGGGATGGATTATAATTAATTGTATGCTGTATGTTACCTTACTATGTCAACGATTTTCAAAGACCAACTCCTACAAAACCACGATTTACTTATGTCCCCATTGCCACATATCCGCAGTATATAGAAAAGCACCGATGCGCTTCAAGTGCCAAGCGCAAGTTGAGAAGAGCGCGTCGAACTAATGCATGAGACACAACCCCACTCCATCGTCTCGTCTAACCACTGTCGTGTCACACACACGCGAAAACACAATTCAAGGGGAAACCCAAGTTATACGCTTCATTCATCTATCGGACAGCTTCATTCCACGCGTATTCGCCTGTACAGTATGTATCGTATATCGACATTATATCCCAATATCTCAGGGATACTTGAGTCCTCTCGAGGACTAGGCAGTGCTGCCCCGCTCAAAGACTGCTCTTTTGCACGTACTTCCCAGCCGTACCATCCAACTGCGCCTCCAAAACAGCAGCCGTCCCATTCTGCACGCTCCGAACAGCCTCGGGCAATAACCTTCCCAGCTCAGCGACAGTAGCAGCACGACCAGCCCACACGGTCCCACCCGACGCCGCCCTCGCGATACCCGCATAGTCAGGCGAGGGCGCAAACGAGATATTAAGGTCCTCGTTGGTCGCACGGGAGCCGTCGCCCTCGGGGTGCACGAGAAGCATGCTGCGCCGGGGGGCGTTCCAGCCCTTGTTGTTCAGGACGATGGTCAGCACGGGGATATTGTACCGCCTGGCAATCCAGTAGACGGATCCCGGGACGGAAAAGAGGAAGGTGCCGTCGCCGACGACCTGGCAGACGAATTTGCCCTTGTTGGTGCCTCCGTGCTGGAGGTCAGTCGCGAGCTTGATGCCCAGCGCGCCGCCGCCGGACCAGCCGAGCCCGCCGCCGCCGCAGTTGATCCAGGAGTTGGGCTGGGTCGCTGCGATTTGGTCTGCGACGAGTGTGCTGAGTGTCACGGCTTCGATGGCCCAGATTGTGTCGATGGGACAGCCTTGTCGGACTTGTTTCATGAGGTATGATGCGTTTAGTGGGGCCGTGGCACCGCCTGCGGGTACGACGGCCAGGTTGGCGGCGGCTTGGCGCTGTTTCCTGTATTCTTCTTCGCGGCGGCGGCCGCGGGCGAGATTCTCTGAGGAAGTGACAAGGTCGCGGAGAGAGGGGGTAGAGGCGACGTATTCGTTGATCTGCTTGAACGCCGTGGCGGACTCGGCGCGGAAAGTCGCCGAGGCATTGATGTAGAAGACGGGCATCTGCTGCTTGAGCGGATCAACGTCGACATGGATGATTTTGGCCGAGTCAGACGGCTTGCACTGGGTTGGGATCCAGGGGACATCGCAGTCTGCCACGAGGATGAAGTCGGCCGTTTTGATGGCCTCGTGGTTCCCGTATCGCATGCCCAGAGAGGCAGGGTGGTCGCCGGGGAAGCACATGTCACAACCACCGGTGTCCAGCACACGGAGGCCCTTAAACGTATCAGCCAAGGTGACTAGCTCCTTCACACCCCGTGCATTTCGGCCGGAGTAGCCAACGATGGCTAAAGGCTCCTTTGCGGCAGCGAGCTCGGAGGCGATTAATTCCACGGCCTCTGACGGCAGGGCAGACGGCGCAACAGGGCTCCACACGTTCGCGTCAACTTTGTATGGAACAAGCTCTTCTTCCATAATTTCCCGTGCGCCGCACAAATAAACCGGTCCCTTGGGGTCACTGGTCGCGAACTGCAGGGCGCGGTTGACCATTTGCTTGACGTTCTTGCCGGACTTGATCTCCCCGGAATACCGGCAGTACTGAGAAACGATCTGCTTCTGGTCGGGTACATCCTGGATCCAATGTATGTACTCCGTACGGGAACCACGCATTTCCCCTTCGATAGTGAAAGGGGACAGCCCGGCAAAGATCAAAACCGGCGCTCGCCCGCACGAGGCGTTATGCACAGCGGCCGCCAGGCCCTGGGTGCCGACGTCGACATGGACGATGACACACTGCGGCTTTCCCGTCAAGCGGGCATAACCGTCTGCCATGGACAGCGCCACCATCTGTGGGGATGGGGGTAAAATGTGGGGTTAGCCGACGGTTCGAGCAGGGACAGCGGACGAAGTCCGAATGCTACAAGCGCTGGGCTGGACCAAGTACGAGTTGAACATTGGCCAACTCACCTCGTTGGGACAAGTGATAATCCTTGGAAACTCATTCGGCTTTTCCTTCTGACCTTTGACCATAGCCTCGAGGATTGAAGGATGGTCAGAGCCCAGGTTAACAAAGGCATGCGTGACCCCAGCCTAGAACCAGTTAACTCGAGGTCCCAGCACAACCGAGACAGAACCAGGACATCTCATCGACTTACTTCCCAGAGCGCCTCAAAAAAGGCAAACTATGCAGTGTATACCCTGTCTGCGTCTTAGCTTTGCGACTTTCTGGGAGTAACGGGAAAACAAGGAACTTCAACCGTATGGTTGACCACATACATGGCGAAGCCGATCCACAGACTGTCTCAGAAGCCTAGACAATAGTAAGTCGCACAGGAAAGAAGAATCAGAGCAAGAGAGAACAGCCCGATAAAAACAGTCGAGAAACGGGGAAGACAAACCCTCCTTAAGCTTCATAAAGTAGTGATACTCGAAGATCGGCCTTAACCCCGAGGCACCCACGGCACTAACCCTAACCGAACTGTCGGCCGAATTCCGCTGCTATGCGGGGTCACCATTACATAGTACTCCTACTCCAACATAACGAATCGCTCTTTGGGGTGCTAACTTGATTATTTGAGTTTGACCTACTGCCTGTTGAATACGAGCAATTTAATACGTCTTGGACTGGATTTACTTTGCTGTTGATTTCTTCTTCTCATGGGTGGTGTCGTCCACTGTTTTACGGTGGAGTCCGAATGCAGGTGGGCCGTTTTCGTGACATATTTTTATAAGGGTCTATGAATTTGGAGTATGGTATTTGCCAACAAAACCAATCACTTTGTAAGGCTTCGAGTGTATTCATATATCCCAGAACACCTTTCCCCGCTTCTAGCAGTCTATTTCCAAAAAAGAAAGCCAAAGTAGGAAAAGCAAAAGGAAAATAAACACATTCAACATGTCAACGCGACATAGAAGATCCAAGGTTATCCTCCACGGAAACACTGTCAACATCTATTTCGACATATGTGCCGTTGTCATGACAAGATGATTGAGCATCCGCATTTCGATTTGCTTAGCGAAAGGATGCTGCTTGGTCAAACGCGCCTCGGTGTTCATGAATGCAGTTCGATAGCAGTCCAATGCCCTAAGTGTCTGGCCCATGATTTCGTAAAGCTGGCCGAGTTTCCACATCATGAAGATATAATCCTAGTGTTCACTGCCACGCGACTCTTACACTTTTCGGACAGTGCTCTTCGTCAGTTCTGCAGCCTCTTCCAGATGGCCTTGACCTGCATATACTCGTACAAGCTCTCCGCATTCCAGGGAGCCCTAACCAGATTATAGGAAATCTTGGCAGGCCATGAAACTTTGCATCAGCTGAGAAACAAAGGCATAGGTAAACCAGTCGCCAATTTCCCCGCCTTTTCTGTGTTGTATGAGTTCAGCGCGCCGTTGAATAATCAACGAAACTACTGATTGTCTTTAATTGTGTAGGGAGGCAGCTTCATTTCGTGGTCAGAACAATCGAAGAGGGTAGCGGCGCAACACACGAAGTGTAACCTGTGGGGCTTGTACAAAGGAGACAGACGGTCTTATTATAAATAATTGTTAGGATTCCAGTCACACTCGGCCAGACTGAATACCGATTCGGTATTTTGGCCCATTGGCTGTCAGTAGTCCACGGCACTGCTGTAATAAACTCAAGTTTCTTTGTCTCTAGTCTTCATTCAACCAGAACCTTCCTCCTAGCGCAAAGCTGTGGAACAATAATGATATGGCTGTCTTGACCTAACTGCCCATTCGACCTGACCTTAAAACAGATAAAGCCCCGGTTATCCTTGACGCTGGGATTCCGACCTTCTATTAATTCGGATATTCAGTCATTGCGAAGGGAAACCCACAAAGTGAACATGGAGACCCAACCATTGATTTATGGCGTCCTCCTTTTAGCAGTTGCTGGTCATATTTTCTATCAGCTACTGGTTGTTCGTTGTATCGAATACCAGGTAAACGATCCAAATGTAACACGGTAGAACGCAAACCTTGACTAACAGTACAAACAGAGGGATAATGAACTTGGGCGCCAGCATGGCTGCGAGCTTCCTCCAGAGCTTCCCAAACGTTGGCCTCTTGGTATCGATTGAATAAAGGAATTATGGACATATAATGCGGATGGCCGACTTCTTGCATTCTTATGCTCGGTAGCAAAGGATTACGAGCCTGGGAATAGTCTTCACCAATATCTACTTTTCGGACCGAGATCTTTCCTTGTTTTACGCCCCGAGAATGTGCAAGCAGTATTATCTACAAACTTTAAAGGTGCGCAGTGACACTTACATATGGATCGCCCTCGCATTTCGTGTGTCTCTTACGCCTGTACTGCACAGATTATGGCTTTGGCCTCAGGTCAGCGATTTTTGCGCCATTACTGGACAATGGCATCTCCACTCAAGCTGGAGAAGGGCTTTCCTGGAAACGTTCCCGGGAGCTTCTGCGTAAACAATTTGCCCGCGTCCAGAGTCGCAATCTGATCCATTTTCACGAGCATGTTGATAATCTGATAGCCCGTATGCCATCAAATGGAGTCGTTGATCTCCAGCCACTATTTTTTAACTTGACGCTCGACACAACGACGGCTCTGCTGTTTGGGAAATCAGTCTACAGCTTGAGAGCAGAAGCAGACCAGGATACTAATAATAAGATGTTTGCTGAAAGCTTTGATGTGGCACAGGAAGGCTTAGCCAAAAGATTTCGTATCGCACCCTGGCATTTCCTCTACAACCCCCCAGGATTCCGAAAGGCTTGTGCCAATGTTCACCAATTCGTTGAACGGTACATCGACAGCTTAGATTTAAGTAATAACACCTGTCTTGATGATAAGCAATATGGTTTCATTAAGCAGGTTGCACTGGAGTCTGCAACTAAACAGAGTCTGCGCGATCAACTACTTAATGTGCTTCTCGGTGGAAGGGATACCACCGCCTGTTGCCTGACATGGACATTGTGTGTAACTTGATACTGATATATCTTTCGTGTCGCTTCAAAAAGCTAATATATTGATTAGTCGCTTGCTTGTTCGCCATGAACAGGCAATGTGTCGCCTTAGAAAGGAAGTATCCTCGATCATGGGTGATTCACCACATGCCACCCGAGAGCAAATTAGAAAGATGCCATATCTTTTCTATGTAATTAAAGAAAGTAAGTAATGCTTCATCGAGGTATCTCAGTGTTCTAACAGCCATCAGGCTTACGACTCTATACTCCTGTCCCATTGAATAATCGGGAGGCAATACGGACGACTATACTACCCACTGGAGGCGGCCCCAACGCGGACAAGCCCATGCTGGTGAGGAAAGGAGAAGTGGTCGTCTTTTCGCAGTACGTCAATTCACGTAAAAGGAATATATACGGGGTTGATGCGGACGAATTCCGTCCGGAAAGGTGGGAGACTGGGGAGCTAGCTCACGTTGGATGGGCGTATTTTCCTTTTAATGGCGGGCCGCGACAGTGCTTGGGCGAGGACTTTGCCCTGATGGAAGTTTCGTACACTGTGGTGAGGCTTTTGCAAACCTTCCCTACCATCTCGTTACCAAAGGGGGATCTAATGGAGGCCGTTGGCAGTGAGAGACAGCGACTCACTCTTGTTCTTTCGAGTGCAGATGGCTGTCGGGTTGAGGTAGGGTCGTCTTCGTGATAGATGGTCCGAAGTAATCTGAAGAATGAATTCCGATAGGGTGCATAGAACATAGTGGCTTTCTATACAACATCTACTACTACTACTACTACTACTACTACTACTACTACTACTACTACTACTAGCGGGGAATTTGATGTATGGAGATTTATTCTCCCACAAGCCTCATGTGCATCCTACCACCATTGCTTTCCAGGGGTAATGGGAGAAAATTCCGATTAGGACTACTTGTCTTGGATATCGTTATGAGTAGCATATCCTGGTTTCCGATGTGTCCAAGACGAACCCAATGGGTAGTTAGATTTGGTGACCCCCAGATGACTGTACCGGTCTCTCGCCATTGGGAAAAATGGTATAGGATTGCCGATCCCAAGGATGTCGGAAAGACCAAGTACTCCGCTATGTGCAAGCGGATTAGGCATTTTTTTTGACGTTTGGGACACTTGTAATCGAACGGACAAAATTCTGAGTAGTAGGAGTATCCATTAACGTCCTGATGGGCTTCGTGGCCCTCTGACCTCCCGTGGAGAGTATAAGGACGCGTCCTCGTTATGGAATTACCCAGATACAGTGTAAGCCTATGTTGATGACTCTTTGGGTCGTTGGCTAAGAAAGGGGCAGAAATCCTCCAGGTTGTTTTCTCCAGAAAAAAAGAAATAAAGAAAGAAAGAAGGCAAGCAAAGAAAGAAAAGAGAGAAAAGAAAAGAAAAGGGAAGGGAAGAAAGAAGGCAAAGTAAAAAAATAAAAAAAAAGGAAAAAAAGAACTCCCCGACAGGGAATCGAACCCTGCTCTCCCGCGCTTGTAAGGAATCCTTGACAAGCGGAAATCATAACCACTAGACCATCGAGGACTTGTTAGAGAACTTTTTTAGTAATTGCATAAAAAGCGGATAGAGTGTGACTCATCATAAGACCTATCTTGTTGCTTATTAGTCTTATCAGTCGGCAGCGTTTACCGCCAACCCCAGCCTCCCTCGGTTGATTCCAATAAAGTCGCGCATGCCGGTGGTCTCGGACGACAATCTTGACCATTTATTCATTCCTTCTCATTGTCCGTAATAATCATGCGGACTACACTATTTAAGCTGGCATCTCCCCTCGTGCTGCTGGGAGCAGACGTGAGTGCCTTGCAGATCCCTCTCATCCAATGGGAACGACTCTCTGGATCTCAAGCTCCCTTGGCTGAGAAGGAGCTGGTCAGTTCCTCTGCATTCCAAGCAAAGGTACATGCCGAGAACTTGCTAGAGAGAGCGAAAGATCTGTACAAGATCGCGGAACTGGGGGAGAGCGAATACGGCCATCCGACTCGGGTCATCGGCAGTAAAGGTATCGCCGCTAGCAACGTGCGCTCCAAATCGTGATGATTGCCCTTGCTAACCCCGCGTTTAGGACATCTTGGCACCATTGACTACATCTATTCCACTCTGAGCAGCTTGGGAGACTATTATACTATAACGAACCAGTCGTTTCCCGCTGTCACGGGTGACGTTTTTGAGTCGCGCCTTGTGCTTGGCCATGAAGTGCCCAAATCGGCACAGCCAATGGGGCTGACACCCCCGACGAAAAATAAGCAGCCCGTGTACGGGCCACTGGTACCTGTGTCTAACTTCGGTTGTGACGCATCGGACTACCCGTCTACTCTGGAAGGCGCTGTCGCTTTCATTAGCCGGGGGGACTGTCCGTTTGGCACCAAGTCAGAACTGGCTGGTAAAGCCGGCGCCATCGCGGCGGTCGTATATAACAACGAGAAAGGTTCGGTCAGTGGCACGCTAGGAACACCGACTCCCGACCATGTGGCTACATTTGGTATATCCGATTCCGACGCAGCTCCCATTCTGAAACAACTCCGGAAGGGAGAAAAGGTCGACGCTATCGCCTACATGGACGCCGTGGTCGAGAGGATTCTCACCACGAATATCATCGCCCAGACCACGGAAGGCGACCCCGACAACTGTGTAATGCTCGGTGGCCATAGCGACAGCGTGGCGGAAGGTCCAGGCATCAACGACGATGGTTCGGGCAGCCTTTCGCTCCTGGAGCTGGCCACGCTTCTGACCAACTTCCGAGTTAACAACTGCGTGCGTTTTGCATGGTGGGCCGGGGAGGAAGAAGGCCTGCTGGGCTCGGACTATTACGTGTCGGTTCTCCCAGCCGCGGAGAATAAAAAGATCCGGCTGTTCATGGACTACGACATGCTCGGCTCGCCAAACTTTGCATACCAGGTCTACAATGCCACCAATGCGGTAAACCCTGTCGGCTCGGAGGAGCTGCGTGATCTCTACACCGGTTTCTACGAGGCACATGGGTTTAACTACACGTATATCCCATTTGACGGGCGTAGCGACTACGATGCGTTTATTAGACACGGTATCCCGGGCGGCGGTATTGCAACTGGCGCCGAGGGAGTCAAGACACCGGAAGAAGAAAAGATGTTCGGTGGCCACGCTGGCCAGTGGTACGACCCATGCTATCACCAGCTATGCGATAACATCGGAAACGTAAATTTGACCGCGTGGGAGTGGAACACAAAGGTACAGACATATAAACAGTTTCCTTGCGATTGATGATGACCTCGGCTGACCAAATTGCCCTGCAGCTTGTGGCGCACTCAGTCGCGACCTACGCTCGGTCCTTTGACGGATTCCCGGAACGCACCGAGACGGCCGCCAACGCACTCTTCGATGAGACACCGACGAAATACCACGGGCCCTACCTTGTAAGGTAATCACCGGTGCTAGGCTCCCCCCCTGCTTGGTGATCAGTAGGTCCGAGATTTGCAAGGATCTGTGGATAAGGTGAGGCAAATCAATAAGTGTGGTGGCGCCATCCCTGTACCAGAGCCCCCACAGAGTGTCAATAGTTGCATCCAAATAGATTCAGCCTCTTCCACAGCAGCCAATTATGGGAGAGGAACAAAGAAACCATGTTGCTTTGTGGGACGGGTTCATTTTGCGGCGTCAAACCCTGCGCCGTGTCTCAACAAGCACGAGCTTTTCACTCTGTGTAGCCGTAAATTCTTTGTCCGTGAAATTGGACGTCGCGCGGAGAAACACCCTCATCAAACTGGAGAAAAATGCAGAATATTTAGCATGAGGTTGGGTGGATACTTAGGAGATCGATCCATCGGCGCTAGTGAGTGATAGCAACAAAGACCCGTCAAGTTGGCAAGGTTGCCCTGTGAAATATGCAACTCTGGCCAGTTGTGCTGGACTGTGCGCCTCCCATCTGGCTGGTTCAATCCTCTGGCAAATCAGATGTCTGGCCTCCTATGAAGGCAGACAATATTATAAATGAGGTTCCACAGTCTACCAAGCCACGTCTTTCTGGATGGGTTAGTCTGTGTACTTACTGGTAACTAGTACCTACCAGTACTAAGTCTCGGTCTTTGAGAACACAGGTTAACCCAAGAGGGAACCAACCGACCTGTAGAGGACGAAGGGACAAGAAGCCAGGAAGGAATACCATGGCTCAGCAAGGGAGAGCGGGACTTCACCTACAAGGCTGTGGTTATTCGGGGTGAAGCCTTCACAGTGAATACTACCATACTTGCCTTCCACACGATTTTCCCTATATCCTGGTCTGACAGATTCCAATTTGAAAATAGTATGACGGACATCTGCCATCGGCTTCTGTACTGCTTATCTGCCAGATGCTTGAAGCACTAAACGCTCGATATGAGTGACGATGTCCTTACTGCAACTGCCCAGCGAATTAATACTATATGTCGCTGACTTCCTTTACGCCGAACGAGATATCAACGCCCTGGTACAAGGCAACAGACGCCTCTACGAGCTTTTAAACCCCTTCCTCTATCGCCACAATGTGCAACACCGACAAAGCTCGGCCTTAATCTGGGCCGCAGCCAACGGGCAACTCCCAACCCTCGAGAAGCTCTTCAACGAAGGAGCACAGGTTATCACGACGCTGCCAGCATGCTCAGAAGCGATGAAAGACCCGCTATCGAAGCAGCCCGCCCTACGTCGAGAACATGAAGCCCAAGTCCCAGATCACCCAATCGTCCACGCAACGCTCCACGGCCACGCGGCAATCGTCGAAGCCTTCCTCCTCAGAGGAACGCCCCCAGGCTGGACAGACCGCCGCGGCCAGACCCTGCTGATGGTAGCCGCTAACAAGGGTCATCTAGCGGTGGTGCGAGCATTGCTGCAGTACGGAGCAGACCCAACGC
Source organism: Aspergillus neotritici (assembly GCA_023619815.1). Taxonomy (NCBI): domain Eukaryota; kingdom Fungi; phylum Ascomycota; class Eurotiomycetes; order Eurotiales; family Aspergillaceae; genus Aspergillus; species Aspergillus neotritici. The sequence goes on along the minus strand of JALZYL010000028.1, from coordinate 207,821 downwards.
GGCCGGATATCCTAAACGCAACGCCTGTTACCATCGCCGCCCTGCGCGGACATTCCACCGTCATGGAAGCGCTGATAGACCACCTAGAACGACACCACACGGCCGCTATGCCAGACGCCCAGAACCAGGCAATCGTATACGCCGCGCTCAGCGGCCACGAGAGGCTGGTCCGCTTCCTGCTCGACCGCGGCGTCCCCGTTGATACCTCGGGACGTGTTAACTCGCACACACCGCTATTCTACGCTGTGCGGCGGGGCGACGACGCCCTGATACGCTTGCTGCTGGACCGGGGCGCCAATCCGCTGTATATACCCGGCGAGGGGAACAAGTCGCCGTTGGCGTTTGCTGCTGGGTATTGCTGCAACGAGGTTGTCGGCATGCTGCTGGAGAGATGTGCTGATCTGGGTGCGGAGGGAGTCAAAACGATGCATGCGGCTGTTATTAGGAACAATGCGTGGCTGGTGGAGAGGCTGATCGCGCGGGGTGTGGACCCTGCGTCTAGAGATGCGCACTTGCACCGGCCTTTGGTCTCGTGGGCGGCGGATCTGGGATGTCTGAATATTGTTAGGCTGCTTTTGGATAAAGGGGCTGATGTGACGGCTTGTGATCCTGATGGTATGCTGCCTGTGGATTATGCGTCTAAGCGAGGGTATACGGCGTTGGTTGAGTTGTTGGAGAATCATGGATTGACGAAGTCATGATGTTCCTGGTTTTCCTTCAGGGACGTTGGATGTTATGCGTCATAGGGTTTGGGAAGGCTGTGGCGTTCAAGGAAGATTAATTGGTAGATGTTTGTCTGTTCCTATTCAGTCGAGTCTTGATACGGTGCTCAGTGTTGAAATAGAAGAGGAAGAAGAAGAAGAAGAAGAATTGCCATTAGGGTACGAAATATGTGATGGCACCGGCCTTCGTAAGTGGTCCTCTCCCAGTACGACACCTCGTAATAGTACTGCATTTTTAGAGGGCATGCTAGACTAGTACTGCTAAGCTGCGTATCCAAGAAAACCGAGTTCTGACCCTTGCATCACATAGAATTCCATTCCAGTTAGGTTTTTGGATCTCTCGGAATGTCTCTCACCTCATTATCACCAGCTTTTATTGGTGGAATAACGAAGGAGAAATGATCCATAGTAGGTATGTATGGCACAAGTATAGTGCACTATAATGCTTTCTGTCCGAAAGTATTATAAATTATTATAAATGATCGAGACGATTCCTCTGACAAAGCAGAATGCCATCTAACACGTTAAAACCTGTCATGAGACCCCACGGTGATGCTGGCGGAGTAGTAACCATTATCAACTTGACGTGGATATCCTTGCGCCGATGCCGGCGATAGCCTTATCTATGCGCGCGGGGTTGATCAAACGCTGCGGATACCATCCCCGTTAACAGCCAGGACTAAGTAGAGCTTATTTTGAAAGCCGACAGCACGCTGCCGTATCCTCGTCCTCTATTTGCCCTACGTATATCATTAATATATGGCCTCGTTATGGTTGGCTCATCTATATCAACCTGTCTATCAGAACCCAGCAGCCGATGGCGGGAGGAATAGTCCAGACGGGATGTATCCGGGATTACGGTACCGTACAGGTGGGACGTTATCATTCCCCGCGCACACGCCCTGCAGATGACGACAGTTGCATTTTTGACAACCTACACCCTCGATGAAACCTGCTCAATGGCTCTATTAGATAACATAAACCAAAAATCGAAGATCAATACCGCAAAAGATCACCCCGTCGCTCGTGTATCGAGCTTGAATCGACCGGTGGCCAATGTTGGTCGAACGGATGGCCCGCCCGATAACCACCCTCGTTACTAAGGCGGAGGTCCAGTACCAAATCAATCTTACTCCGAAAGTGGGCGAGGGCGGGAAAAGGATGACTCCGAGTCCATCGGCTCTTTGCGGTCTTGACTCTTTCAACTATTTTACTTCCCCGCGCCCTTCGTTGTTGGTTTCTTGAATAACCCGTGAATTCTACACTACGAATCGTTAGACAATCCTTCCCCCTACCCTAGTTCTTCGATTTCAGTAGCTTCCGACAAGCTGTGGTAGCTACATACCATCCGATCACACCAACCCCGAGAATGAGTCCTTCAGCCGCCGTGGACGATGCGAAGGGCCAGCAGTCCGCTGCCCCATTGACGGTCGATGGCGTCGCTGCGCTGAGGGCCAACGGTCCCCCGGTGCCCACTGGTGTTGCTCCTGCTACCAGCAGTGACATGTTTAAAAGTCCGGTACGCACGCGACGTCCATGCGCAACGGCATAACCCTGACCGCCCGACTGACCATTCTACATTTTCTAGGCTTGCTACACGAAGCCTAAGGCCAAACGCTGGGATCGTAAGCCCTGACCCCGCATCGATGCGCTGCCCTCTGTCCCGACGGAACACCGGTTAATTCTCCCCACTAGATATCTTCTCCGTCGAATCGCAATCTCGAAAGGTCCGTCCAATTGCAAACACAACGTCCGGATATACATATGGTGGCTAAACTGGATCATGCGGATAGGTCTCGACTCTGAAGGGTGCTGCGAAATACCTCAAAAACCCGGGTTCGTTGCTTGTGGTCACTCCGTCGGCTTGGTCGTTGGGGTCTTGCTAACGCCCATTCCGAATAGGCCTCATTTCTTTGGGCGGTGGACTTCCGTCTCCGGAATATTTCCCCTTCCAAGAACTCAGCATCAAGGTTCCGACACCGCCTGGGTTCGGCCCCCAAGCGACCCGTGAAACTGGCACGGTCCTCACCTCGGCCAAGGGCGATGTTCGGGATGGGAAGAGCCTGTACGGTGAGTTTCGCCTGGCCCCGGAAGCAATCCCAGAAGTGTGTCCTAACTTGTACAGATCTCGAGGTTGCTCTCAACTACGGGCAGGCAATGGGAGCACCCCAGCTGCTTAGGTTTGTGACGGAGCACACGGAGGTATTACCCCCAGAACCTGGGAATTTTTGGCAGTGATTAACTGAGCTAGATTATTCACAACCCCCCGTATGCGGACTGGCAATGCTGCTTGAACGCCGGCAGCACCTATGCCTGGGATACGGTACTCAGGATGCTTTGCAACCGAGGGGACTATATTATGATGGAAGAATATACGTTTTCGAGCGCCCAGGAGACCGTTCTCCCGCAGGGCGTCAATGTCGTGCCCATCAAGATGGACGAGCAAGGTCTGCTGCCGCAGTCTCTCGATGAGGTACTGAGCAGCTGGGACGAAGCGGCTCGGGGCGCTCGCAAGCCTTTCGTCCTGTACACGATCCCTACTGGACAGAACCCCACCGGCGCCACCCAGCAAGCCGAGCGACGGAAGGCTATTTATGGGGTCGCACAGAAGCACGACGTTATCATCGTGGAGGATGAACCATATTACTTCCTGCAGATGCAACCGTACACTGGATCTGACGCTGAGCCCGTCCCGCCCCCGAAGACCCACGACGAGTTCATCAGATCTCTTATTCCATCTTACCTGAGCCTGGACGTTGACGGCCGTGTTATTCGACTCGAATCGTTCTCCAAGGTCCTCGCCCCCGGATCCCGGATCGGCTGGATCGTTGCCGCGGAACAAGTCGTTGAAAGATTCATCCGAAACTGCGAGACCTCCTCCCAAAACCCCAGCGGTTTCTCACAGATTGCATTCTTCAAGCTTCTGGATGAACATTGGGGTCATGCCGGCTATCTCGATTGGCTGATCGATATCCGTCTGTCCTACACCAACCGCAGAGACTCCATGGTCCACGCCTGTGAAAAGTACCTTCCGCGTGAAATTGCCAGCTGGAACCCCCCTGCTGCGGGGATGTTCGTAAGTGGCCCTCTGTTTGCTTTGGTGCGATAATTTAGGGGAATGCTAAGCTAACGCGCATACAGCACTGGATCCAAGTTGACTGGCAAAAGCATCCGGGTCTGGCATCTGGAAAGACCCGTGAGGCCATCGAGCAAGACATTTTCCAAGCTGCAGTTGACAACGGTGTTCTCGTCTCGCGCGGTAGCTGGTTCACGGCTTCTGGATTGCGCGAGGAAAGCATGTTCTTCCGCGCTACTTTCGCCGCTGCGAGCGCGGAGGATATCGGAGAGGCCATCAAGCGTTTTGGTGATGCTCTGCGGATCCAATTTGGTCTTTAAATATTGACAATAGGGAGTACTTATTTTCATAGACAGGGGAAATAGCATATACAGATCGACAAATCTTTGGTATTTGGGATGTTAAAAATTCGGTGCTTAGATTATTATGAGAAACGGACAGGAAAAGCCGGTTTAACTGGTGGTGATTGGCCTGTGTATATAGTCGCGTCGGCAATGGACTGCTAGCTTCTAAGTAGATTCTCACTCACGGCCATCACCCGAATAGTCATGTTTGATTTTGTTCTTGCAGTGTTTATGTTTGTATCAAGGATAAATAGAAAGAAACAATCAAGAATAGCACATATGGATATTAATGTGCACAAATACAGGGGGAATAGGCAAAGAAACAAATGTTACCCTGTCAAACACCCTCAACCGTGTAAATGATCTTCCGCCGAGATCGGCAGTAACGTGATCCGTCTGGAACTTTAATCGAACGTCCCCTCATCGCCAACCTAACATTAACTGCTACCAATACCTACTTATCGTTATTGATGCCCTCGGAAGGTTATCGACAAACCAGATTTGTCTCATTTTAGCGACTGCGACTTATGATAAACATGCATCTGTCGATTTAGTTTTTCCTTTCTTTTCGTTTTACTTCATCACTGTGATACCAGATTTGTTTTTTACGCGTCTAGAATTCATTTTTCGCATCGTCGGTTTTACATCGCCTTGTTCGATATCAGGGAAGTAGCTAAGGCGTTTGAAGGGAATCAATTGCCAGTAAGTCGGATTGAAGCCGGACTCCAGTCCCTTAAGCTCCCTGAGAGAGGCTCTCCTTGCATGATTTTCTCGTCGCTATTCCCTGATGTTCTGCCATGCTGGAGCTGAGATGTCCATCTTCACGTGACCTGGGGATAATCGGTGGAGTATACCCGTTGATGCTTGATATGTTCAATCTTGATTGCACAACAACTCCCCATTTTCCCTTTACCAGGGTGGTGTCAACTATGGGGTGTATAATAGCGATGCTAACCAACCATGCAGTTCTTCAGAGCTCACCATCGTTCTGATAAACGATCTGAGTAAAGATCCATCTTGGTCTGAAGTCATTTACACCTGTGGAAAATCCTCAACTGTCCGATCTGTGCCATTACTTCCGAGTAATCTCAATTGAGCATATACTGACTGTATGGTTGGTCAATATTTCTATTTACTCTCTGTGGAATTTGTGTGCAGTTTGCTATTTGCTAGTGGGATGTATACATCTGGCTAACGCGCTTTACTATGCTCCGAAAACTTTACAGAATTAACGACTTGACTTGCTGTTTATCTATCAAATAGGCCTCGCATATATCCGAGACGCCTTGAGGTCTTCCCTCGCCAGCCCCGTATTGCCATATCAACATATGTGCCATACCATCTACCTTTAATAGAATTAATCGAAGGCCCTGTCTAGCAGACAACCTTTCTGCATAAATGCATATATGCATGGGGAATATGTGCAACTGAGATACCTCACGTTCACCTGTTTCTCAGTGGATAAGAGCTGAGCACCCTCTGATCCCTGTAAGTATAGCCTTTCGTTCTTCTGAGCTGCCCTGCTTCTTTCTGTGACCTGCACCGTACTACTTTTATGGTTCTCTGGGTTTCCTTACATTTATCTTCACATTTGGCCCTGCTCTACCTCTAAATGTGTCCACTATTGGCTATGTCGCTTTGTATATTTACAATTTCATCATGGACAATATGGGATCACCCATCCATGAGGAGTCAATGATTATATACAGGTCTAAAACTGCTTCTTGTTTGCTGACTTCTGCCTGCTCTAGAGCTCACCCGTGTCAGACAGCGGATCACTCGATTAGGCATCCAAGGAGAATAGGTAAGCAACCGTACTTCTATTTATTTCGCATGAAAACTCGTTCTAATAGTGTTTATACTGGCAGATCCTATGTCACGTTCTTAATAGAAAATATAGATCGCAAGGCAATATCCGCGGAATTCACTACCAGGACCAAGCAGTGAGTGTCAACGTCTCCTATTCATATCATATCCTGGATCTTCCCACCCCCCCCCAAGTGTATTGAAATAGCGGGCGTGCTACATAAACACGACCCTCTGCCAGCGGCTCTAAGCTTGGAATAACTTAGGGGGCTACCTCGCAACGAGGACGCTTATCAGCTTCTGTTTCTGACTGCAGATTCACAGGGTATCATATATTCTGTTACTTCGAAGACGTGGTTTTAACATACGCTCGTCCAACGTCTGTTTCTTACGCTTCTAGAACGGCCTCCACCTTCAACCCAGATCCATATATCCTGACTATCCACCATGGATGTTCCCCGTGCTTCGCAGCTTTTGGACCCCACGTCTGCCGTGGCGGCCATTACGAAACATAAAGCGGAAGCAATAAAACTAGCCCGCGAACAAGCTGCCGCGGTGCAGGAGATGTGTCGCAGAGCTAAAACAGAGATGCCGCCTTATGAATTTGAGGAGTTGATTGGCAAGGGGTCTTATGGCCGTGTTTACAAGGGGCATCAACTTCCCTCGCGCCAGGTCGTTGCAATCAAGGTCATGGACGTTGACACATTGGACTACAAGGCCCTGCGAGACTTTAAAGACGATTCTATCAAAGAATTCATCCACGAGACGAAGGTCATGAAGCAGGTCAAGGACTCGGGAGCAAAGAATATCAATGAATTAATAGAGGCTATCTCTATTCATTCACAACTGTGGCTAGTTTGCGAGTACTGCCCTGGTGGAAGTGTCAGGACCTTGGTGAGTGTGATATCTAGTTTTCTTGAGGTATCGGTATATAATTCGATTCTGTTACTGACGTATGTGTAGATGCGGGCTACAGGTGATCGGCTTGATGAAAAGTTCATTATCCCCATCGCTCGCGAACTGGCTGCTGGCTTGCGTGCTATCCACAATGCTGGAATTATCCATCGAGACATCAAGGGTTCGTGCCATGTTATTCGAGACCTACCAGGACATACACTGATATACAAACACAGCTGCCAACATTCTAATCCACGAAGAGGGCCGGCTCGAGATCTGTGACTTTGGAGTGGCAGGTGTTCTTCAGTCGCAAATGGACAAGCGCTCTACTTGGATTGGAACACCTCACTGGATGCCACCCGAGATGTTCTCCATGCGCGGCGAAGCTCATCAGTACGGCAGTGAGGTACGGGTTCCCGATTGTCGACGACATTCGCAAATTTCTGACTACTCTAGATCGATGTGTGGGCTTACGGATGCACCCTGTTCGAATTCGCTTCTGGAAACCCCCCAAATGCCAACCTCCGCGAGCGAATGCAAATTGGAAGGCAATTGAATCGAAACGCCCCAAAACTCAAGAATGATCAATACAGCGATGAACTCAAAGACTTGGTTGCGTTTGCTTTGGAGTCCGATCCGATCGCACGGCCTGCAATGGAGGATATTTTGAACCATCCGTACATCGCCAACACCGAAGAGGCATATCCTACATCGTCCCTTAGCGAGCTCGTCCGCATATACTACCAGTGGTCCCAGAGGGGAGGACAACGTATTTCCCTATTCCACCCTGGGGGAGCGGCGGCTGCAGAGATGCCAGATGATGGCCCGGACTTAGAATCAGACTGGAATTTCAGCACGACAGACGGGTTCGAAAGGAGATTTTCCGTCATTGATCTTGACCAGCTAGCAGCCTCGTTGGCTGAAATGGACGTCCAGATTAGCCCAACCACATCTAACGCCCAAGCGGAACCGGACTCTCTCGACCGAGTGGCAAGCGAGGACATGTCTGAGGATGAAAAGGCCAATTTCGATGAGCGTGTCCGTCGAGGTGCTCAAGCCATGGAAGGCCTCTTTAACGAGGAACTTCCAGACTACAAATATGAGACGAAAAACGACTTTGTCCCTATTGAGCAGAAGCAGCCCATATCAGATCTACCCCTCCGTACTGAGACGGACAGATCCTCGGTAACATCAACCTTTATTGACATCGACATTGGATCCTTTGACTCCTCTCACTATGCTGCGGGCGCCTCGACAACCCAGCCATTCCAACTGGCTGACGCAGATACCATCAAAGCGAACCGTACCAGCGGCCGCCAACACCGTAACTCCAACGAAGCCCGCTCCCGCTCATCGAGCGGTGGCCTAAGCAGCGACCAGGAGTCACAGGATTTGACCTACCAACCCCAGAGCGGGCCAAGGCCACCCACCATGGACTGGAAGTTCCCGACTTTCATGCAACAGGACACAGAACCAGCCCCCGCAGTCGGGGATCAAAACAACGCCATAAACACGGAGGGCTCCCCCAAAAATACCGAGACGACAGACTTCGTCCAGACAGCAAAACGGGCAACAATGGAGTGGAAATTCCCAGCAACCCCAGATCCAGCTCCAGCTCCCTCAGAACCGCCCACAACAGAGGAGTCCGACCAAACAGCGAGACGCGCAACAATGGAGTGGACTTTCCCATCAATGGGCGGCTCAGCAGACGCCGATCAAGGCTCGCGGGGGAACGACCCTGTGGTGGAAGAAAACCGATACAGCACTCTCAAAGCACCTCTCCCTCCAATGGAGCCATCAGAAACCATCCGGCCCCTCAGCATCGGCGAACCGGGCGACGCGCGCCCCTCAACGTCAGACTCAGCCGGATCCAGCTTTTCAGCCAGCTCAGACGCAGACTACGACCCGTTCCGACTAGACCGACCTCCCAGCCTATCCGGCGAGAAATTCCCCCACGAAGACGACTACCCACAACTCCTCGACTCCGTCGACCACGACGCGCAGTACCGCTCGTCAGTCATAGTCGAAGACGGCCCCGGCCCAGACGAGGAAGAAGACGACGTGATCGAAGAGGAAGACGAGCGCCAGCTCGACTGGCAATCGAATCCCACTACTACCACTACTACCACTACCACTACCACCGCCACCGCCACAACCGCCATCAGCGACGCAGCCGACCCAGGATCAGACTCGGAGCCATTCCCAGCAGCTATAATGCCGGCCGACGAGGCCGCGGACCCGACCCCGCTGCCGACGGCGCGCCGTGTCCCGCACATTTTGGAGCCGGTTTATTTCCCGGATCTGGTTCCGCCTAATGCGTATGCCCTCACGGCTAATGGTCAGGAGGGGACGATGAAGGCTGAGTTGGATCGGCTGCTGGAGGATTTTCTGGATGCGTTGTCGGCGACGGGTGAGGGTCTTGCTAGGACGAGGGTGAGTCCGGAAATGACTCCTAATGGGAGGTCGACGCCGGAGAGGGTGGAGTGAGGATGTCTTGATTGTCGTTGTTGTCGTGGAGAAGTAGAATAAATATGTTTTAGTTGAAATCCTCCCCCAGTCTTTTGTTTTATACTATTGTCTTTTTGGAACAGGAAGAAGCGCCATGGCTGAAACATGTAAGCCGCTTGAGTAGTAGGCCGATAACAAGGCAGTGCTGAGTCCTGAGCCAATCGATCACCACGTACCGAATTCACCAGCCAGCCAGCTGAAAAGCCTCGACCTCACCGCGCCAGCGCAAAATACCCTCAATACAAAGCTCGCGGTGCTTTTGGTCCGCAAGTGGCTCGTTCTCTAGACTGTCAAACTGGTCAATAATCCATGGATGCTTCATGAGCTGACGGGTTCGTTCCACGTCTCCTTTGCCGTCGTCTAGCCAGATGCCATCATCGTAGCTTCTGTGCCAGTTGAATAAACGGGATGTTGCCATCGCTGACTGTTCATCGGCAATGTTTCGCTCTCCGGGAGGTAGACTAAACTTTGTTAGCGTGTCATGATGAGAATAAAGTTTCTATTTTATTGACTTACTCGTCGCTTTGGTCTACAGGATAAGAGTCAAATTCATAGATTCTTCGAGCTTGGAAATTCCCGGATTGATGGGTTTTGCTTGCGGGGATTCTCTCCCCTGAATCTAGTATCCAGTATATAGCCCATTCAATCGGTCTATGTTGATGTGCAAGATGCGCTCTGACTTCAAGGCTGAGATTTTCGACAGGAGTCGCGCCGAAGGGGGGAGCTGGCGACCATGGCACGGATGTGTCAGGTCGAGAGAAGAAGGAAACTTGAAATTCAATTGCCCGAGAAATCATAGAAGTTTCCGGGTCATCTGGATGATACTGTATTTGGAGAAAGGACTGAGTCGTGTTGGTCAACAAAGCAGTAACTAGACAAATCGGCGGTAGATTGTAGAGAGCCATGTTCAAGAGCGAGGTTGCCTGGCCGTTGCATGCTGCTGCTGTCCATAAAATGGCTAAATGTGGCTTCTTCTGGGTAATTGCTCTAAGCAGTCGCTGGTTGTCCATTGTATCCGCTGCTGAGAGGGCATCGCTTACCCCCAGAGATGCGGCACCAATAAGATTACAAGGAATGCAAGGATCAAAAAATGCACTGCAGAGTAGCGAATCTAGAGCGTCTTGTGTAGCGCTGAGAAACATGCATTTGTCGATTGATTGGAATAGCTCATGGAGTATCATGGATTGCGCCGATGGAGTCCCAACAGTAGTAGTGGTGGCTGGTATTATGATTGGAGGTGCGAGCGTGGGTGGGGGAACGTTCCGTGACGTTAACAGTAGGATTGAGGCAAATCCAGTGAGAAGCTCTGCTTGCAGGCCTTCTGATTTACAGAAACTTAAGAGCCTTTCAAATGCAAGAGACGAGTTTGACTCGACGGGTTTCAAGTTATCCCTATAGGCCTGTTAGCTGATGTGTAGTTGGGATCAGCTGGGCTGTGGACAGACCATTTCTTCTTGGTTGTACTATCCCTCCTCAACATCCACGGCGAATAAAATATAGCCTTCTGTTTCTTGACGTGAGCTACCCAGCAGCCCTGCGTGACGATGTCCCAAAAAGAGTCTTCCGTCTGCGTGTCTCGATCGTGAAAGACCTGTGATTTCTCGCCCGCCTGTTGTAATATTTCCACCCAGCGGCAAGAGATGATATACGACCAAGCCAGGACAATACTTGTAAAGTAACGGGGGTAGAGAATGTTTCTAAAAACTGAGCCTGGGAATGTGGCGTGTGATTGTGTTTCAGAGGTCGTCTTGTAGGTTGCGGGTTTTGGGGATCCAATGCACTGGATATATCCAATTGTTTTCTGGGGTTTTTTGCAGTCTGCATCTTCTGTCGTCTTGATACATATGGAAGATCTCAGAATGAGAAAGGACCGTGGTCTACCTGCAATGTTGACACGTTCTGGCGGGTGGTGAAAGAAGGGGGGCACGTTTTCGAGAATGCCTAGGAAAGCTCGCGTGGAGTAGGTTAGAACATCATGGCCTTCGATGCTAATATTAGAGATCGACTTTTTCCACTCTTCTAATTTTGTCTGATAGCAATGATTGAATTGCGCCGTTGATGGACAGATTCCATCACCAGGCGACCAATGGACACCGCTGTCGCTTTGAATGTCATCGCTATATTGCAGGTCGTCTGTATTCCTATGTGGATTTTGATCGGAAGAAGACAAAGAACGTCTCGAGCTTCCATCTCCCATGATTGTGTGATTCGACTTGCAAGGATGGGCCACAGTATATCAGAGTCGTAGATGGTGGAGGAGGGAGCGGTGAGGGAGCGTGTACATTTTATCGGAGATATATCTATCATGTCTATCAACAGTCATTACTAGTACTTAGCTTCGTTGAGACTGACCTAATCAATGCAAGCATTACTCTGGAGTAGGAGATTACATTCCTTTCTATCATTTTATATACTTCTCATCCGTATCTCACTCTTCCTGCTTTCCCCTCGCGATAAAGGTTTATCATAGATTTCTCTGTACTTTAAGTATCCCTGGTTGGAACATTTAGATCCCTGCAATATACAATGAGCTTGGGGTATTCCAACATGTTCCGTGTGAGCACCTTGTTTGCTCCAAATCCCCTCACTCTTGAAGATTTCAGGCAGGTAAAACGTGTCGATGTGGACGTGTTGATATATGGCGACGTGTTCGTGTTGTTTACCTGCTCTCTGTCAATAAACATAAAAATCTATGTTTACTCTGACTATATATTCAATTCCATCGGTCAGGATGTAACTTCTATTCATCTGTCGCCCACTCCACAACTTCCAGACGAACTTAGACTGCATGCTTACAATGGCCCTCGTCTCCAACAGAGCTGTCCATTTTGAAGCAGTCTCACATCCAAAATCCCCCAAGGAATGGAGACGCAGTCTCCAAGGCATCAAGCTTCTCTTCACCCGCCGCCAATACAAACAATGTGCCACTCACTGCTTCGAGATCCTCAACAAGACAACCGAACCAGTACGTATCCTCTCTCCCAGCATGAACAAATCACTAACAACATACCCAACGACAGATCCACCCAGTCTATAAAACATACCTCTACTTTTACTGCGCCGTTTCCTACGAGGAAATGGGCCGATGCGCCCACGTCTACTCTAACAACAAAATCCCACTCCTCCGCTCCGCACTGGATTCCTTCGTTGCCTGCAGCTCGGCATTACCGGCCCTGATTCCCACCCCCACTCCAGACTACGACAGCAGCTGGTCGAGCCTGGAGTCCCCATTCACGGAGACATCCTTCTTGTCAGAATCGTCAGATAGCACCTCCTCCGTGGGGAGCCTCATAAGTAGCATTACGGACATTATTGACGGGTCTATCGACTGCCCAGCAGACGATCCATTCTTGTCTGACACCGATACGTGGGGCTCACTGAGCGTGGAGACTCCTCGGATTCCACGATATGTCCTCACTCCGTCCCCGTTGAATGTGCAAAAGCCACCGGAGAATTGGAACTCCCCATCACCCTGTTCGTCAACTGGTACTTCTTCGATGGATGCGGGTGCAACCATCCCACGCAAAGTTCTCGCCCAAGTGAAAGTCCCAGCAAAGGCACAAATACCACCTCCTCTTCCGCTCAAGATTCGTCCATCAAGAGCTGACAATGACCGCTACGCTACGCCACTGGCAACCGCACAGCAGCAGCGTAGCTCACTGCAGATGACACATGAGCTGGCTCTCTCATCTAGAAGCAACGCATATTTCCCAGCTTCGTCAACTTCCTCTGCAACTTCTATTCACAAATACAACGACATTATTGAATTCCTCCGGGCCCAGATAGCAGCTAGCATCTCCGACGTACACAATCTCATTGACGAGACCACAAAAGCCCAGGACGCCCGTAGAGCCTCCAAGACCATTCGACGCTCGGCGTCCTTTTGGAGCTTCAGTCCTGTCAAAGACGCCACGCAGAGCAACAGGGGACCTAATGACGCGGGAAGGACGCCTTGGAGAGAAACGAGGGAGCAGCGCATTGCGCGATTGCGCGCGGACGGTTGGAGATCGGTAGGACTGCGGTCACCTGCGAGGGCGTGGAAAGGGACGGAGTACTACAAGGCATTTTGTGCGTCTGTTCTGGACGAGCTCTACCTCGATACGTGATGTTATGGAGTATTGGAGAGCTGGGCTTCTGGATGTCGGGTGTCTGGTTTTCCTTGGGTTGGGCGTGATTATGTATGAGTAGAACCTATTTCGCTTACTGGGATCACTAAAATTTTCGTTGTTATTGATCTTGATACCATCGTCAACGTGATCAATTCGACGAGAGATATTGTGTCCTCGGTGTAGGGCCCATTTTCACATGTTAGGATCAATATCTGCAGCATTTGTGGCTGTTGCATGATTCGACTAGTTGACGAGAGGAGAGACTAGTTCGCCCGGTTGGTATTGTCTAGTGTTTTAAGGGAGTCCACGGGTGAATATCTCTCTTGTATTAGATTAGCATCCTATTGCGTTTCCCCCTTGGCCAGGTACTATCAACAGCACGATGGTGGGTCAGGAATAGATCGTCCTCGCTTTCGAGAATTGTCAAAAATAGTAAACATGCTAATGATGCTGCCTCGCAGGATTTCTTCCAGGCAGAGACCAGCAGAGAGAAAAAAACAGAGACAAAATGAGACAGATCATCGTTCGCGGATCACCAGAACGCCTGGGCTGCAGGGCTGGAGAGGAGGATAGGCTGGATTTCAGCGGTCGGATCCACCGCATCCACGGAAGTCTTACCACTATGGTTGTCCAGGCTCCCCTCGTGGCTGTGCCCGTAGTAGTGTGTAGGGCCAGACTTTCTCAGAATCTGGATCTCCCCGTTCGCTTCCCCTCCTCCTCCCAACATCCTCCCCCTCGTTCTATCCTCCATCGTCAACGTGGACTGGTGTGTATACCTCCAAGTTGTTGGTCTCCTGCAGATCCTCCCTGCATTGCATCGTGCATTCAATTGACATCTGCCTAGATCGATCAGTCCGGAACACGATCCTTACCCGATCAGGTAGGCCAACCACCACTAAGTGGCCTGAATGGTGTTTACGCCCCTTATCAGTCACCCGCAAAGACGACCGAGAGAGACCGCAGGCTTCATTTCAGCCTTCCACCACTCTCTCTCCTCTTCCCCTCCTGGTGGTGTTGGATTTTTTTTCTTTTTGCTGACATCCCATCCACGATCTTTTCTGTCTAGATCCCAACTGCAATCCTTCTCCTTTCCTTCTCCCTCCTCTCCATTCCATTCTCGAATTTCTTCCTGCCCCGCCATCCTCTCCTCCCCTCACGTGCGGGGTCTACAGCTTCGAGCCCAGTCGGCCTGAGCCCACCGCACAGTGTTAGCTAGAATAATTTCCATTCAGGCCCTACTCTCCGGCGCCACTCTCGATCACCATGAGTTGTGAGTCTTCCTTGGCTTCTCCTACACTGCGCGTCGCTTTTGTCAATTGCATCTGTATTTCCCTATGGTGTGGTTTGGTCGTCGTGAAGATCCGTCCTCCCGTTGACAACCCCCGTTCTCTTCCCTCTTTTTTCCGCCTTCTCGTCTTGCTTCTTTTTTTATTTCCCTGGGCGGTGCTGCCTGGTGGCCTCAGCCGCACCGCACCCAACACGGATGTCGTTCGTGGCTCTACTTATAGCTCTTTGGAGCAATGGCGTAAGCCTCTGGGGATCTCTCATTTCCTTTTCGTTATATGGTTTGGCCTTTTTCCATGAGAATCCCCTCTGCCTGCTCCTCGTTCCTGTCGTCTCTCTCGATGCGTTGTCGCTCTCGTTTGTGATCTATTTTCCATGCAGTGTGGCTTGCTGTGGGTACCGGTACTGACGGACGCGGGGTGTTCTAGTCTCCAATATGTTCAACAAGCTGTCGGGTCAGCCTGAGAGTTACGAGAAGAAGTACGCTTCCGCCTATCTATTTCCCCGTTCTATTCCCCCGCTCTGTTCCCCCGCGACTGTGGTCAGCCTCCCCGGACAGTAACCGATAATCGTTTTTCTACAGAGGATTGTACAAGTTCGGGCGCACCCTGGGTGCTGGCACCTATGGGATTGTCCGCGAGGCCGAATGCGCGTCCGCGGGCAAGGTTGCCGTGAAGATCATTCTGAAGAAGAACGTCCGCGGCCACGAGCAGATGGTTTACGATGAATTGAAGATGCTGCAGTCCCTCAACCATACCCACATCGTTCATTTCGTGGACTGGTTCGAGTCCAAGGTGGGTCGCGCAAGACAGGTCGACTGTCGCAGATACTCACATCGCGGCAGGACAAATTCTACATCGTCACCCAGCTGGCTACCGGCGGCGAGTTGTTCGACCGGATCTGCGAGTATGGCAAGTTCACGGAGAAAGATGCGTCGCAAACGATCCGCCAGGTTCTCGATGCAGTCAACTACCTGCACGAGCGGAATATTGTCCACCGAGGTCCGTCTCCGATCGGTTGACCTTCCCATGTTGAGACTAACAACCGGTCCCCACAGACTTGAAGCCCGAAAACCTGCTTTACCTGACTCCCGATCCCGACTCGCAACTGGTCCTGGCTGATTTTGGTATCGCAAAGACGCTGGAGAGCCCGAGTGAAGTCCTGACGAGCATGGCCGGTTCGTTCGGCTATGCCGCCCCGGAGGTGATGCTCAAAAAGGGCCACGGCAAGGCGGTCGACATCTGGTCGTTGGGCGTCATCACCTACACGCTGCTCTGTGGATACTCGCCCTTCCGGTCGGAGAGTCTGACCGACTTGATCGAGGAGTGCCAGTCCGGTCGCATCATTTTCCACGAGCGGTACTGGCGTGAGGTCTCCCAGGATGCCAAAGACTTCATCTTGTCCATGCTGCAGCTGGACCCGGCCAAACGGGTGACGTCGGAAGTCGCTCTGAAGCACCCCTGGCTCATCGGCGAATCGGCCAGCGACCGTGATCTGCTGCCCGAGATCCGCGCCTACACTGCTCGCTCTCGCCTGAAGCGCGGCATCGAAATCATCAAGCTCGCCAACCGCATCGAGGCGCTCAAGATGCAAGAGGACGAGGAAGACGACATCCCCAGCCCCGCGGATATGGCCCAGTCGGCGGAGGCGTCGGAGAAGGCCTCTGGCTCGACTCCCTTCCCGGCCTTCTCGCCCACCAACGGAGGTTCTTCAGCCCCCGCGGAAGGCGGCACGACCAAGAAGCGGAGCCTGAGCAAGATCGCCCGCGGACAGATCTTCCGCGAGGTTGTGCTTGCCAAGGTGCGTGAGATGAAGGAGAACGAGGAGCGGGAGAAGGTCGAGCGGGAGGTCCGTGAGAAAGGGGCCCACTGATTTTCGACCTTGGCGGTGTTGATCTGTGTCCATTTACCGGTTTCCCCTCCCCGCATGTCCATTTTCCCCGTGTCCAAGGCCATCAGCTGGTCTCTCCTGTGAATAGTACTGTCATGATTCCCCGTTCATAATTCCGCGCACACTTTTCCAGTTCTCTTGTCTGCCCACGATGGCTTGTTCTCGGAGTTGCGTTTAACGATTGATCAACGCTTGGTTTTGGATCCATGTATCTTCTCTGCTCTGCAGCCAATATCAGCGCTGTTTCTCTGTTTAGCAAGTGAGTTCCATGGAAGACCTAGAAAGTAGTATGGTGTAGAAGTGATGACCCGATCAGCTGGAGAGATCACGTGGTGCTGACCAACCGCCCTACCGGACCAATCAGCAGACAGGACGGGGTAGACCAGCTGATCGGCCATTTCAGCCTGAGGTTCTCCACCCGCCCTCCGTTTTGAGGCAGAAAGACCAGTTCACGCCGGTACTTGGCAGGTTGGTAGGGCTCCTAGTGTTGGGAAGTATCGCATATCACCTGTTCACCTCTGCTTTCCTGTCCTCTTCCATCGTTTATACCCCCCAGTCATATTCATAACGACCTCACATCACATCTCATATTCCTTTACACTCCCTATTCCACCTATCCGCCCCATCCGATCTGGATCCGTTGGTCTGGGCCTACCCGTCGCCGCCTTCATTGCTGCCCCGCGCTGGTGTCGGACGTCATACACCTTTCGCCCTCGCGTAGGGGAGGACCCAGTTGCACACGATTGCCGAAAGAATTTTTGTCTGGCACCAGGGAAAAAGTGAGACCTCACATACAGGACACAAGCAGCAACTCGCTCGCAGAGCGTCCTGTTCAGCATGTTCGC
This sequence comes from Aspergillus neotritici, assembly GCA_023619815.1. NCBI lineage: Eukaryota > Fungi > Ascomycota > Eurotiomycetes > Eurotiales > Aspergillaceae > Aspergillus > Aspergillus neotritici. Next base: position 190,340 of record JALZYL010000028.1, on the reverse strand, counting down.
TACTAAGCGTCTGGGCAAGGTAAGTCAAGTGTCTACCTACACTGTATGTAGCATGGGGATTTGGTTCCTGTGGCTAACGGAATGTGTCGATGTTAGGAGCTCCTTAAGGTATATATATATATTCTGATATAAAATTCCTGATACCCTCCCTCCCTTGCATGCTCTTATCCACTGAAGCGCCACTTCCGTCACCAATCTTTATCCGCACGAGCTCTGCCATGATATAGACGCATCCATCCGCATGAATATAAGCTAACCGTGCTTCGGTCTAGATGAAAGAGCACCTTCCCCCCGGGATTTCAATCGCCAAGTCCGAAAACCTAGAAGAGTGGCATATGGACCTGCAAGTGCTAGATGACAACCCGCTCTACCAGAACGCAACCTACCGGCTCAAGTTCACCTTTGGGTCGAAATACCCGATAGGTGTGTGCTACTGTCTTGCTTTTACCCATCTCCCCAGCGATTCAAGACAAGATAAGACACGTACCCACGAAGAAAGACAAAATCTAACACTGGATTGCTTTCTTTTTAGAACCCCCAGAAGTCCAATTCATCCAGAGTCCCGACGCATCCACCCCCCGCCCGATCCCCATCCACCCACACATCTACAGCAACGGAATCATCTGTCTCGACCTTCTCAGCTCCGCCGGCTGGTCCCCCGTTCAAACAGTCGAAAGCGTCTGCGTCAGCATCCAAAGCATGCTAACAGCCAATACTCGCAACGAGCGACCACCCGGCGATAGCGACTTCGTCTCGTATAACCGGCGTCGACCGCGTGATATCAACTTTTTTTATGACGACGATAACGTCTAACCTGTTTCGTCTTATTCACTTTCCACGACATCGATGGTGTCATGACGGGCCTGGCTGGAGCGGGACGGAACAGACCGCGGGACCGCAGAAGTATAGTATAGTAGTAGAGAGCATATGCCATCCATCCCAGACAGAGGCTATAAGCCTGTTTTGGTTTTGTTAGGGGGACACAGACATGGGGAGTATCCTCGACAGACAGGAGAAAGGAGAAAGGACAGGGAAGCATACATAGTCTTGTTGGTTTGGTTTGGTTTGGTTGGTTGGTTTGCCTTGCTACCCCTCTCCCACTCTTCAAATGCATTGGTATGGGCGCATGTCCTTTCCGGGAGTTCTCATGGCTGGGTTGGTATTATCGTTATCACATCATTACCCTTGCCTTTTTTCTTTCTTTCTTTTTTTTTTTTTTTTACCTTCAGTTCGTTGTGACTTAGTACCTACCTACCTACCTACCTACTACATACTACATACCTAGAATAACGAGCACATGGTTACTGAGTACTGAGTATTTTGCCTGCTTGGTTTGGTTTATAGATAACTAAACTTTACTAACCACTACTATCCTTCGGTACCTTACCTATATCAAAACTACCGAATGATAAATCCGAATGAATGATACCCAAAATACAACATTCCCTACTAAGACATGATATTGATTGTTGTAGTCGCGGAATCGAATCTCATCGGTGTCACTATACACAGGGGTCACAACGGCAGTAGAGGTAAAACATGGAAGGAGATGTATCGTAGTAGTAGAAGTAGTAGTAGTGGATAGATCAATGACAATGACAGCGGATGAAAGACGCACGCGCAACAAAGGGGAGGAAAAAATGAAAAAAATGAAACATGGTAAGGAAAAAGAAAAAAAAAGAAAGGTTCAACATGAAGAACAACGCCATTAGAAGGAATTGATTGATTGGTACAGTTGTTAGCCACACTTGCCCTGTGCTTTTTGCCCACGCCCAAAACTCAACTCACTTGGACCAAGTGAGAAATGAATCTTTTTTTGGTCCCGTCTCTTTTTGACTTTTTTTTCTATCGTTGCTTTTGTTTTCCTTTATATGTTTGTTGCTTTGACGTTGTGGCTGTGTCGAGGTGGGTTACAGAGGGTGGTTATTGCTGGGTCGATAATCATGGCGTTATACGGCTCTACCGGTCAACTTCACCGAACACGAGATCCATCGTTCCTAGGAGGTTATCCGGTTAGTTTGGTTTCAATAGAGGGGTTGAGAGGTAGCTCACCGATGATAGCGACAGCATCGGCCAAAAGGTGACCACGCGAGACCTGATCGAATCCACCCAAGTGGGCGAAACCAGGGGCACGGATCTTGCAGCGGTAGGGTCTCTCGCTGCCGTCACTGACCAGGAAGACAGCCATCTCACCCTTGGGGGCCTCAATGGCAGAGTAGGTCTCTCCAGGGGGCACGGAGTAACCCTTGGTGAACAGAAGGAAGTGGTGGATCAGAGCCTCCATGTTCTCCTTCATGGCAGCGCGGGGCGGCGGGGAGATCTTGTAGTCCTCCACGCGGACAGGGCCAGCCGGCATCTGGTTCAGACACTGGTGGATAATGCGGAGCGACTGGCGGAACTCCTCCATACGGCAGAGGTACCGGTCGTAGCAGTCACCGTTGACACCGACGGGAACGTCGAACTCAACCTTGTCGTAGGCATCGTACGGCTGGGACTTGCGGATATCCCACGGGACACCAGAGCCACGCAGCATGACACCGGTGAAACTCATGTTCAGGGCGTCCTCGGCATTGACGACACCAACACCCTGGGTTCTGGCCTTCCAGATCCGGTTATCCGTGAGCAGCTCCTCGGTCTCGTCGATGCGGTCACCGAATTGGGTGGCCCACTGGTAAATGTCGTCCAGGAGACCGAGAGGAAGATCCTGAGACACACCACCGGGGCGGACGTAGGCGGAATGGAGACGGGCACCGGACACACGCTCGTAGAACTCCTATATACACATCCTCGGTTAATTATTTTGCCATTGACCAGTGGTTGGAATGGAAAGTTGCACGCACCATAAGCTTCTCACGCTCCTCGAAACCCCACAAGAACGGAGTCAGGGCACCAACATCCATCGCGTGGGACAGGACGGACATCAGGTGGTTCAGGATACGAGTGATCTCACCGAACATCGTCCGGATGTACTTGGCGCGCTCCGGGATCTCGACGTTCAACAGCTTCTCGACGGCCAGCGCAAAGCACTGCTCGTTCGTCATCATGGAAACGTAATCCAATCGGTCGAAGTAAGGCAGGGCCTGCATGTAGGTCTTGTACTCGATCAACTTCTCAGTACCACGGTGCAGCAGACCGACGTGAGGGTCCGCGCGGACAATCTCCTCGCCATTGAGCTCCAGAATCAACCGAAGCACACCGTGAGCAGCCGGATGCTGGGGACCGAAGTTGACCGTGTAGTGACGGATTTTCCGGTCGATCCCTTCGGCTGCGGACTCGAGGCCGGACGGCTCACCCGGTTCCTCCGAGGTCCCCTTGTTGGCAAAGTGTGTGAAGCTGGGATCCGTCGGGACCAGGCGGGTCGCCTGGTAGCTGGTGGGCTCGGCATGGTGACGAGGGAGGGAGGTCGCTATCGAACGGGATCTGGGAATAGCCGTGCTTCTGGTGACCGTGGAGGGGCGGAGACAGAGCCTTTTGGGCGCATTGCCCGCCAGGCGAGTGAAGGGAGCAGCCATCCGGGAGAGAGGAGAGTTAAATTACACGGTAAAATAAAGGCTGACTGTCCTCAGGCCGGACGCAATTGAGGGTAGACACTCGGGGCGGAAATGGGGTTGATGCGGACTGACGCTTGGAGGTTGCGCTCGAGATGCAATTTGGTCGGTCACGTGATGCAAGCTGCTGGTCATCATGCCGCCTCTGGTTGGCCTTTTGGGCGGGCTGCTAAACCGCACCCAGACTAGCCCATCCCTCTGCTGTTTTTGCCGGGACACCGCCGCTCCCGCACCCAGTTCGCACCCCGTTCGCCGCCCTAGTCGTTGCAGAATAAATGGGTTCCCAGGGGTGCCTCAGGCAGCACAGAAATATACTGCCGCTTTCCCTCCAGAACTTTTTTTACATTTTTCTCCAGCTATCGCCAATCCCCTCACCGTCCCCCTCACAGATCCGGTCAACACCATGGCGCCGTTAGTTCCTTCGCAGGCGGAGCTCGATCGCAGAAGGGTATGATTTTTCCTGTCTTTCTCTCCGTTGTGCTGTGCCTCGTCTAACCAATGATTCCAGATCGTTGACATCAATCCTGAAACGGTCACCAATATCCCCTCCACAGATTTCCCAGGTCACTGGCCCGGCGAGTCGCACGAGTGGTCCTTGGATAAATTCAGAGAGGTATGCTTTCGCGCTTTTTTATTGCACGTTCATTGCGTGGTTCTGACAGTTATTCCACTTTCAGGGTTTCCATGTCGATTTCCACAATAATGAGCGCTTCGAATCCTCTTTTTCCCTCATCGGACTCGACGCTGCCATCGCCAATGCCTTCCGTCGCATCTTGATGGCGGAAGTCCCATCGGTCGCCATTGAATATGTCTTCGTCCACAACAACACCTCCGTGATTCAAGATGAGGTGCTCGCCTCGCGACTGGGTCTGATTCCCCTCAAGGGTTCAGTGGAGGGCATCAACTGGATGCGCTGGTTCAAGAAGCCTACCGATGATGATCCCGAGAGTGGCAGCACGCCCAGTGATTACAACACGATTGTGTTGCGTTTGGATGTCGAGTGCACCAAGAATCCCAACGCTGCGCCCAACGAGGATGATCCCCGCAAGCTGTACAAGAACGCCCACATCTACGCCAAAGACATCACATTCCACCCCGTCGGTCGTCAGGAGCAGTTCTTCGTCGGTGAAGACGCCATCCAGCCGGTCAACCCCGATATCCTCGTCGCCAAATTGCGTCCCGGCCAGAAGATCGATATGGAACTGCACTGCGTCAAGGGCATCGGTGCCGACCACGCTAAATTCTCGCCCGTTGCGACCGCTACCTATCGCCTGATGCCTGATATCCAGATCCTGCGTCCGATCATCGGCGACGACGCCAAGAAATTCGCAAAGTGCTTCCCCCACGGCGTGATCGGTCTCGAGCCTGTCACCCGGCAGGAGGCAGCGAAGAAGGGCAGCGGATACGAAGGCCACGAAGGCGAGACAAAGGCTGTCGTTCGCGATGCGTTCAACGACACCGTCAGCAGAGAGTGTCTGCGACATGAAGAATTCCAGGGCAAGGTGAAGCTCGGCCGTATTCGCGACCACTTCATCTTCAACGTCGAGAGCACCGGCCAGTTCGACAGCGACGTCTTGTTCCTGGAGAGCGTGAAGGTCCTGAAACTGAAGTGCGCCCGGTGGAAGCGCGGTCTGATGGACCTGACCCGGTAAACTGTTGTTTTTCGCACGAACTGCCCCGAAGCTACCTACTTAATGCATTTGCTGGCGTTGGATTGCGTTGCTCTTTTGATGCTGTACATTTACGATAAAAAAAAAAAGTTGGCTAAGACTTACACTGCCAGAGTTCAATGCACGGCAGATTTATATGTTCCGATATAGAAAAAAAGCAGACATGATTTTCAACTAATCGGTGTCTAGTCGTAGGGGAATAAACATAAACAATAAAAGATCGTAATGCATTCATATCTCATTTCGAGCCACAGCAAGCGCATTAATTGAAAACCAACCGGAATCTGAAGTCAATGACATAGGCAGGGTCACTGACGGCGATCTCCTGGCCGTCCTGGACAAGCTCCCGAAGCTTACGCTTGAGATTAGGTCTAGTTTGCTCCTCCAGCTGGGGTGGAAAGCGCTGGTAGAGCGTCTTCTCCTCGGTTCGCATGCTGGGCTTCTTCAGCTGGGCTTCGGGGCGTTCACCCAGCGTCTCGATATAGGCCTCGAGCGTCATATCGGGGTCGACCGTCATCTTGCGGGCGAGGTTTCCACAAACGGGACAGTCGGCCTTTTTCTCAGCCTCGAAAGTATAGGTGTAGACGCCGTCCTCGCCGGCGTACATCATGTAGTTCTCGAGGTAAGGGTTGCAAGAGGTAGCGATCTTCAGTGCTTCGGAGGTTGTTGCGGCCGCGATGACAGCGTTGGTTGAGGCGATGGCGGGGATGATGTTTTTCACGACACCCTGGGCCATCTGGAAGGTGACGCCGGAGATGTTGAATTGCTTTGCTCTCTCGAGGGCGGTGTGGTAGACCCAGCCGATGTGCTCCATGTCGTCGCTGTCGAAGGGGTCATCCTTGCGCTGCTCCTGCCAGGCGATCTGGTGGGCCCATTCGATGCAGTGCTGAGGCTGGCGGGGGATCGTGGCGATCGTGCACAGCGGGACTGCTGGTCGAGGCGCGTGCATATCGAGCTGGCACTCAATGCAGGAGGACAAGGTTGGGAGGATCACACGAGCCTGTCCTTTGAAACCTGTTGTATAATTAGCACGTATTGGGTCATTGATGCTTCGCTCATCGCATCGGGAGGGTGGGGGCGTACCCTCGGTTCCACCGTCAATGAGCGGCTTGAGACTCTCTGGGTTTTCGAAATCGACCATCCCAACCAGGGTGGAATTAATCCAGCGCCGAGCTTCGATGCTGTCAAGGCCACAGACGATGATCTTGAATTGCATGTAGTAGTCCTCATCTTTGTCTTGGATCTTTCCCACGTATGGCGTGATCTTGACTCCTTTGACGCGCTTTTCTACGAAAGCGGCGGCAACTTCTGCCTTGGGCTTCCCTATGTCCGCTTGGCGGAACAGGAATTGTCGGTTGAGGTTGGATATGTCAATGGTGTCTATTCGAGTTAGATAATGAAGGGTAAACTTGTTCAGGTGACTTGCCCATATCGATGACATGGATGTCTTTGAAGCCTGATAAGGCCAGGTTCTTTAGAATGTCACATCCTAGTCCACCTGCGCCTCTATATTTTCATGATCGTCAGTACTCTGACATGAGGAGAGAAGATATCAGTAAATACTAACATTACACTATATCCAGGTCAGCAACTTCAACCATGGCATCTGTGTGGAACACGTACAGGACTTTGGAAGACTCCAGAGCGCTTATTGTCTCTGCGCCAGGGACCCAATCTTCGTCGCTGAAGGGTCCGGGTTTAGACAGAGCCTTGTACAGGTATTTCCTAGAAGCGTGTGAGAATAACTGACTACATAAATCTTACGTGGAGAGCTCACCATCGTGTAGCGGGGTCTGCAGAAGCCATTTTCAGGAAGTAGACGTCGGGTTGTTGGGTAACGGAGGTGGTACTACTGACTGCGGAGCTCTGCCATGCGTTAACTTGCAGTTCCAGAAGAAGTATAGGTCCGTGCCGCTTTTACATTAGTCTTCGTCTAGATCTTGATATCAGCACCGGACGTGTACTCCTTTTCCGTCTCAGGCACGGAGAAATTCAAGAGGGAGCAAGAGCAGTCCTGATTCATCCAGCTCCAGATGGGTCTCTGACCGCCTGGAGGAGCGGTTACTCACATCGGCTATATGGTCATCTGACCAGCGATCGAATACACGCGAATCTATGGCCGAAAATCATCACTTTCAAACACCCAATTCCCTGGTATATTGTAAATTACTTGACTGTTTAAAGCATCGTTGTTTAATTACCTGGCCCACCAAATCATTCATTAATACAAATCAAGACTTAAAGTAGGAACATGAGCCAAACATACGCCGCTGCACGTGATTCGTCGGCTCCGTTCAATTTCCCTCTCCGATAGCAAGCTCGAGTTCCCAACGCTTGGACATATCAAACATCAGAATGCACCTTCGATAATATGGACGGTCTTCTCACAGAAGTCAAGACGGCTACACACGGCCAGCATTCACCCCTGACGAAGGCCACGGAGACATCGCGTCGCCTTGACGTGGGGACAGGCGAAATAAGCCGTGCGGGCTCTGCCGACTCAGATCCTACATCGTCGGAGTACATCCTAGCGACTCTGAGGGCCAAGCCAGACCAAAGCGATCTTTCTGCGGTTCTTGCGACCCTAGACCCATCAAATCAAAGATCAACACCCAGAGGCTTCGACATCAGGCTCCCAAGTCCAACAACAGCCCAAATCCTCAATGTCTTAGTCAGCACTACAATTCCTGATCATTGGGAAGCTCTCGATGGAGCATCCAAAGGGTCGAGCAGCAGAGATGTCAAGCTGCGAGCAGTCGTGTTGAGATGTCTGAGCAGTGTAGCTGGTATCAGCAGGTTGGCGACCAGCCTCCGTTCGCTGTTAGCTGCCTGTCGCTCGTCATCTCAGCGAGCAGACGGATCGGGCTCCCACGTTCAGATCCGGATCATTCTGAGCGTCTTGTCCGCGCTATTTGAGCCAAAGGTCTTTGTAATGCGATTGTATACGGATATTGAAACCCTTTATGATAGTCCAACTCAAAAGCAAGTAGTCTGGCGGGAGCTACTCTCTTTGGTCGCCGCCAGCCGAGTTCTCTCGATAGCAGCGGAAGCGCTCACCTTGGTTGGGGACAGTGCCGATCTGAAGAAGATCTCCTGGATTGGAACAGGGTCTCGTTATGCTTCCTGGCTAGGGGTTAATATCTGTTACATGGCTTCGAGGACTGATGTTGCTAGCGAAGACGCGTGGAAGGCTCTGGCCTCCTTGGCCGGACGGGCGTTGAGCCTAGGCTACACTGGTAAGAAACTTGCTCCGGGTCAGCATAACATGAATGCTAAATATTGCCACAGATAGCGTAGTGGATGAAATATACTCTGGGCTTCTCATCGAGCAGGATCTCACGGCACAATATGACTCCCTTTTCGACCATCTTCGGACCACAGAACAAACCGCAGTCCTGGAAGCTACTTTTCGTTGCATCGAAAAGAAGTATCTACCCGACAGACCGTCGTCGGATGAGCAAGACAACACACCGTCCGAACTCGTCGGCGATATTGCAGCATTGTGTTCCGTTCTTGTACACAATCGAGCTCATCTACAAGCTCAACTCACGGAGTGGCTTTCCAAGGGCCAGGGAGGGTCTATACGCACTGTTGGGCTGCGTCGAGCGTTACTGGCCAATATGATGGACAAACCAGGTAACTATTCCAGTTCAACCTGAATGATATGCCGTTAACCCGACTGCAGAATCGTTGCAGACTTTACTTATCAAGAGCCTTGAACAATCCGGTGACAAGTTCTATATCAAACAAGCACCCATGATGAATCAAGAAGGTCAGTCATCTCTTGCTCTAAACGTATACACTCTAACAGTCTTCAGCAAACACACAAGTCATTCTTCTGGCAGCTGGGCATCTCCAGCGAGTCGAACCACTAATGGTTATGGCAGCTGGTCGCTCAGGCGCTTTTCTCAATGCCGTATCCAATCGTCTGGCTGCCTCTTCAACCCGTGCTCGATTTCTAGGCATGATAATCGGGACTGCGATCTCAAAGCTCATCGAACCCGCGGGCAAGGGGATGAGATTTGACTTGGAAGAGATGGAAAGTGAAGAAGCAGCGTGGTATCTCTCTCTACCTGAGACTGTGGACTCCATTGGTTCAGTCGAATCTCTGAAGTCTGCAAAGCATGCACCGAAGTCGCAACAACGACCATTTGAGAAACGACCTTCTCAATCCACGCCTAAACCCGGACAGAACTCTGATTCGGGACGCACCAAGATCATATCGATCGAAGAGATCGAGTCTGACGGTGGAGACGAGGATGACGATGACGATCTACTTCCGTACGAAAAACCGGATGAAGATCCTTCAGACTCAGACGAGGACCCAACGTTGGTACAACGGAACAAACCAACTGCTCCAGTGTAAGTTGGATCGAATTTACATAACTCCTAGCATAGACTAACACTCTTTACCACCCAGTTATATCCGAGACCTCATCACATACCTTCGAGACACGGAAAACATCGAACGACACAACCTAGCAGTAACAACAGCCCCATCCCTAATCCGCCGCAAGACCGGGTTCGGCACAGAGCTAGCAGAGAACACAGAAGAACTAGCACTAGTTCTCGTCGGCCTCCAAGAGCAAGACAAGCATGCCAGTTTCCACGAACGCCGACTCCAAAGCATAATTGCCCTGATCGTCTCGCAGCCGCTGAAAATGGGCCGCTGGTTCTCTGCCATCCTCTTCGACGGCGACCTATCCCAAGTCCAACGCTCCGCAGTCCTCACAGCGCTGGGTCTCGCAGTGCGAGAACTAGCAGGCAACGGCGAGCAAGACGCCCGAATGCTGGGCCTGCCAACCCTCCCCGACACATCTTTTCCGTCCAAAAAGCTGCCCCCCGCCCTGGAAGCATGGTACGGCCACGACAAATCGCCCATCGACAGCCTTACGCAGAAGATCTCGCAGACCTCGCTCCAGCCGCTCGCTGCACACGCCGCGGACGCCATATCCGGACCAAACGCACTCAAAGTGCGGACCTTCTCCAGCAAAATGGAAGTCGACAAGCGACGCCAGCAACGCGAAGAGCAGCGACAGAAAGCCACCGTTAAAGACCTGTACAAGGTCCTCGCAGAGGGCTTCTTCTACCCACTCAAGGGCCGTTTCGAGATAATGCTCATCCAATTTTCCTCGTAAGCACCACCACCACCAACCCCAACTCCACACACAATGACTCCAAAAATAAGAAAAAGAAAAAGAAAAATCCGATCCTAACAAACAATATCATACATAGTTCAACCGCCCCAACCTACAACCCCTTCTTCACACCGCACATCCTAACCCTCTACCTCCAAACGCTGACCCTAACACTCTCAACAATGGGCCCACACACCCCCTACCTGCAAGCCCTCACAAACGACACCCTCTCTCTCCTCCTCTCGCTGCACGCGCGGGCCCTCGCCGACGACCCGTCCATCCTGGCTGCGCTCCTCGCGCTCTTCCTCGCCATCACCGACCTGAACGTCGCTTCGGGATCCACCGGCGAGGAGAGACTCGTCACGGAGTTCGCAACGCAGGTGGTCGAGCTGCGGGACTGGGCGGGGCAGGTCTTTGATAGCACGCCTGCTGCTGTTGTGGAGGGCGACGAGGCGCGCGATCGGCTGCGGACGCTGGCTGCTGGGGTTATGGTTAGGTTGGGGGAGGTTATGGAGAGGTATCAGGGGCGGTTGATGGGGGTTGGGTCGGGGTTTAAGTACTGATTACCTACGGTACCTAGATGTGGGGGTTAGTTGATGGTTATGGTTGTAAAGCTCTCGCTGTGTGTGTGTGTGTGTGTGTGTGTGTGTGTGTGTGCGCGCGCCTGTTTCTTGGTTGTGATAGTACTCGGAGGTGAATACGGTAGAAATGTCAGACATGAGTCATGAGTTCATATCATTAAGTAGTTAACAGTACGCTCGCTATACACAAATTAAGATAGACCGTGTCCCTGTCCCTCTACTCAGTCTTAGCGAATGTCCCCCTCTCGATAGCCGCATCCATCATGCGATCCCCGTTGATCAAGCTCGTCGTGCAAATAACAATCTTCCGTCGCGGGGCCTCCTGCTGCGCAATAAAGCGCAGCGCCGCAATCTCAGTGAAGGTGATCCCGCCAAGGAAAAACACATATACGGTTTTAGTAGAGTTATTTCCGCTTAGGGTTTGACGCGCACGGACAGCCTTGTCGTCGCCCTTCTGGACGATGCTGAAAGTGGCGCCGCGGGCGTTCTTGACGAGGTCTTCGAAGCCGAGCCAGCCGGGCGAGGCGATGCTCGCCGGGCTGGGGGTGGTAGTCGCGGAGCCGCCGCGGATGAGGGAGAGGGTGTATTGTTTTTGCAGGACGCACTGGACGAGACGGATGCTGAGCGGGGCGAAGCCGCTGTAGACGTAGGCGACGTCGGAGGGGTCCTTCTCGCTGACTTCCTCGACGACGAGGCGGAGGTTCTTCCGGAGGTAGTTGTAGTTGGTCCTGGTGCCGGTTTGGGTGCCTGTTGCAGGGAGGAGCATGGTCGTGGTGGAGGAGCGGGGCTGTAGCAGCTCCATTTTCTCGAGGGCGTGGAAGGTGAGTAGGTGCTGGTAACCATAGGCATGGACGATTTGTCGCTTAAAATTCTCTAGATCGCGCGGGCGCAGGCCGCCGGACATGCATGATTCGAGGCACAGGAGGCGGAGGATGGATTTCAGGGGAACGTCGCGGGCGATGAGCTCCTCGACGGCATCGTGGTGGTATGTCGGGTCGGCGCCGGCGGCGTTGTTCTGCTGGACTTCGAGAATCTTGCGGAAAATGTCCGATCTTGTGTTCCTCATGATCTCCTCGGCGAGGTTGGTGTGGACTCGGAGGCTTTGGTGCTCCAGTTGATACGTGGGGAGTTTGTTGACGAATTCGCGAAGCTCCGACGTGGTCTTTGCCGAATGGCGGGTTTCGTACTCTGTCTCTAGACGGCGAGCCACTTTATTCAGGATGTCTCCCACAATGGCGAAGTTTGCGTCGCGGAGTTGACTGAAGAGCTGATCCGAGGCGTCGAGCTGGATTTTGCGCTTTTGGCCTTGTTTCGATGTCTGTTGCGGGGCTTTGGAGGATTCTTGTGCTTGCGGTACTGGGGTCGGCCCGACTATGGAGGTATCCACGTCTGCCTGGTTGTGCTTGATTCCCACGGTTTCATCTATGAGGCCTTCGTAGGTAAGCTGCGTGAGCAGCGCGCTGCCAAAGTCGACGTCTCGGTCGATGATGATCAAACTCTCGATGCTTGCACTGGGCAAGATCCCGCGTATCGAGTGATCCGCCAACCCAGAGCCCTCTTCGGCGTCTAGCTCTTTGCGCATTCGCAGGAGAAGATCCGCCAGTCGCCGTGCGTTGTCGCCCTTTCCGACGATGCGAGGGATATAGCCATGTCGCCGTTGGATGTCCATGAGTGCCTTGGCGGCCAGGAAGACACTGCCCGGATCCTTATGCTGGACGGATCGATGCATTAATATGGATAGTAGCTACACGCAGCAGCGAATTTCTTACCAGATACAGATCACTGAAGGAGTCCTCCAGCTCCAATGACAAGACATCCTGCTCCAGGGGCACAAAGTACATGGGCAACTCAGCGACGTTGACATCACCGATGATCCCCTTCTCTTCCAGAACTGCGTTGCTTACGAGGGTCCGCCTCGGAACCCAGAAGATGGAGAATTCATGTTCGACGTTGCTGTTGCGCTGGAGACGCTGGATCTGCTCTAGAGAGGTGTTAGCTCATTCTGATGGCACTCAATTCGACGGGAAGAGAAAGAAGGCCAAAGGGATGAGCCGGGTTCGACACATTTGGTCTGAACCCACACGTTGATCTAGGGAACTCGACTGACTACGTAGAGTGGGTTGTGTCTGCGTAATCTACTGTTTGTCCCAGTGTATATGATGCGAACTTGCGAACTCATCCCCATGACACCACAGATCGCCGGCCCAATCTACACAAAATCCTGAAAGAGACATACCTGCCACTATCCGCACCTGGTGGATCTTCTCCGCATGAGCTATGAATACGACATTCCGTTGCGAGGAGTCCACGTTGGCATTTTCCAGGAGAAAGACGCGGTCTACACCGTACTCCTGGAGCAACGAGAACCTGACAAAGAGACCGATCGGACCAGCCAGATCCTGGCCAATGACCAAGTTCTTCTTTCCCCGCACCTGCACCGAAGGGATTCATTCAGCTTTGGGGACGATGCGGTGGTGGGAATGGTCGTCAAGTGGAGCGACTCACGCCTTCCAGGAGAGTCAAGAGATCCCTGCGCGTCTTGTCCTTGAGATAATCAGCGTCTGACAGAGAAGCTGGGTACGGTGCCATGGCTGCCTAGAAGCATGCCGGGGGAGACACGCAATGGACCTGATGAGTGTAGTCTGACAGATGGAGTCTGACTTGAAGTGGGTTATTTTTGGGATACGATCGAAATGGAAATCAAACCTCCCAAAGAAGTCCGAAGGCGGCAGCGGGGGCGGTGACCGGAATGGACTAGTCCGATCTGGGTTAGCGCTATCGGCACCGCCACCACTGGTATCAATACGCCGTATTTTATTACGATCTTTAATTGAACAGATATTTATTACCACCTTTGATTGACACAGATATTTATTCATAACATCTATAATTGTATGGATCTGATAATATATATATATATATATATGTAAAGATATATCGGTGTCTATTTTGTAGTTTATATCTTGTGTCAAATGTATGAATAATTATATGATTGTATTGATTCACATAGATTGACCCAGATAGGCGTAAATACAATACACCCCGCCACGCTCGCTGGTCTCGACCGAACAGGCAGCTGTTCCCCGATTGACCCTCCATTCTTATTCTTAATTTATCTCCTGAGCGCTTCGTTTCATCTGGTCCTCATCACCGTGTCATTCTTCTTCTTCTTTTGATTTTAATTATTCATCCTCATCCTCGTCTCCTTTCTTTGTATTCTCACTAGATATCGGTTGTCTTTTTCTATCATTCGTGGTTTCTCCCCCTTTTGATTCCTCTGATACCCACCTAGATTATTCTCACTTCTGCCGCGGTCACCATGGGTCTCTTCAAGAAATCCGAAGACGGTGAGGAGGAATCCAGCCGTCGAGCCCTCTTTGGCTCTCGCTCCAAGAACAAGAGCCCGGCCCCTCCTGCGAACCCCTACGCCAAACCTATCCCCATCGATCCGTACACCCGAGCCAAGATGTATACCGGTGTCGCCCCTCTTCCCGCCGACGAGAAACAGCTGGGTCCCAATAACCTGAAGTCGTCGATGAACACCCCGCCGCCGGGACCGCCGGCCGGTGGGGCTGTCCCCGGTGACAACAAGTATCAAGGCGGCTATGCGCCGAATAGCTATGGCAACCAGGGTGGTTATGGCGGCAACCAGTACGGTGGCGGAGCGTCGTCGGCTTCGAAATACGGCCCCGGCGGTTACGGGGGCTTGGGCGCCGTCGACCCCAACGACCCCGGTGCGGGCGATGCCAACCGAGACGCGCTCTTTGGCGGCGCCCGGGAGCGCGTACAGCAGCAACAGCCCAATGGCGGTCCTCCACCCCCATACACCGAGGGCTCTCCCGCCTACGGGGGCAGCAGCAATGCGTACACCACCTCCACCTACCAGGAACGAACCATGACGGCGGAGGAGGAGGAAGAGGAAGAGATTCAGACCGTCAAGCAGGACATTCGGTTTATCAAGCAGGGCGATGTGGCCTCGACTCGCAACGCCTTGCGGGTGGCCGCGCAGGCGGAAGAGACCGGACGGGAAACCCTCGCCCGTCTCGGTGCCCAGGGAGAGCGGATCCACGATACGGAGAAGAACCTCGACATTGCCACGGTTGAGGGTCGGATTGCGGAAGAGAAGGCCAAAGAGCTGAAGACCTTGAACAAGAGCATGTTCGCCGTGCACGTGTCGAACCCGTTCACCAGTGCCCGGCGCCGACGTGAGCGAGACGAGAAGATCCTGAACACCCACCGGGAGGAGCGAGAGACCCGAGACGGGACCCGGAAGGAAGCATTCCACACCGGCCAGCGGATGGAGCGGACATTCCGGGAGATTGACCGGGAGGCGGGCAAGCCGCAAACCCGCAAGCGCACCAACGTCACCGAGCGCGCCAAGTACCAGTTCGAGGCGGATAGTGACGATGAACGGATGGAGGATGAAATCGAACAGAACTTGGACTTGCTGGGCGGGGCGGCCAGCCGACTGAACGGATTGGCTCGCGCTACTGGCAAGGAGCTGGACGAGCAGAACCGGAACCTGGGACGCATCACGGGCAAGGTGGGTCTTATCTTTCTGCATCTGATCGATCTGTGATTGTATACTAACTTTTTTGACAGAGCGACTACGTCGACGACCAGATCGCCATGAACCGGGCCAAGCTGGACCGGATTCGTTAGGCTCTGCGACAGCCGAGTCCGTATATGGACTGGTTATGGAAGGGGTTGGGGTGCGGACCGCCTGGTGCTGTCAAACCCATGTCGCGTGTGGCTCTGTATTGTGCATAATTGTTCCACTGTTATGTTTGGGCGTCTTATCTTCTTTTCCCGCTTTCCCACTTATAATAAAATCTCTGCCATCATACTTGGGGGGGGGTAGTAATCTTGTGGTAATAGAATATATGTGCCATTACTCTGTCTCATTGTCAACCCAATGACTGCTTCCGAGCTGGAATGGAATGCACATGGTTATTCAGTCATGCTGATCACTTGTTATCCTATGACATTCACATTCCTAGCTCAGCTCCCATCAACCGAACGCCCATCACCCGTAACTATTTCAAAGTTCTCGCTGAGGTTGTAAAGTCTATCAGCTCCAGCCCTAGCCGTAGCCATCAGTTTGACATCACATCGACGCGGTCTCTAGTGATATGTCCCTTGTTAACTCATCTCGGTTAGACTAATGCAGCAAGTCGACCAGAGACAGCTGAGGAGGACGGACTGCGATTCCTGCCGCTTATCCTCCCTTTTTGTTGACATCACTGGTTTAATTGAATTGAATCGTGCCTTCTAAATTATTGGTTGGACTGTCTATTTAGCTGTAATAACTATAGGCTGGACTGACCTTGGCAGTTTGTTTTCTACCAATCAAACCTGGAGGCCTTTATAGCAACAAGCCATGTGGCGAGCTTGATTTTATCTATCAGGTAGTCAGAGTGACGATACAAGAGTATAGAATAAATACCACTCGTAATATCATGATGGTTAATGACTACCACATTAAACTGACGCCCCCAAGAACGAGGCAGTAACCTGGATCAAACAGTCCTGTTCTGTTATCATCCCTCTATTCCAGTGTAATGATGACTGGCCAGCTGAGGTGTATCCCACTGTCAGATAAGTTCGACAATCACTAGATAACCCAGCATGCTGGCTTTGGCAATGAGAGAAATTAGCTGCAGACGATAACATTATCATTTCATGCCATCATCCTTACGTGTGTCTTTCCAATTAATACGGTAACAACAGTGGGCAGATTCATGTACTGTGGCCTGCCCGGACATAAATGTAGAAAAGTGCGGAGATAGAAGATCCCTCACAGCCAACCACAAAATAGAATAAACAAATAGACATCTCTTAGCAGGCGATTCACTGGCTGATACAAAATAGTTGAGTGTGAGTAATGGAAAAAACGATACAAGAGTATAGAATCAATACGTAAGCTATCGCCCAATCCCTGAGACGCCTCGATATATATCAGCCGCGAGACAGGCCCCCAGACACAATGAACAGCCAGGCAGACAAATGGAGTCAGGGCCTATCCATATTAAAAATGCTACTAGCAGGTTCAAATAACCAACAATAATGGTAATAAATAAAAATAAATTTAAATCAGATTTCTGGCGACGATCATGACCACAAGTACTTGGCGGGGGTATACTATCCAGATCCCAACGACCTCGTATTTCCCACACTACGCTCCACCGAGCGTCCTCTCGAGCAGGCAGAAGTTGGCAACACAAAACACACCATACACTCAGCTCAAACATACACAGCCCTCAGTTTCTAAACGTTGTCACAGACAAAGGGCCCTCTTCCGGCAACTCACCCAGCAGAAACAAAACAAAAACAAAAACATGGACCCAGCCCTACACCTCCTAAACTCCATCCCATGGAGTACTCTCCACCACGCCTACGGCCCAGCAACAGACGTCCCAAACCAACTACTAGCCCTCCAGTCACCAAATAAGCAAACACGCTCCGACGCCTGCGACCAGCTCTACAGCAACATCTACCACCAGTCAGACCGCTACGAAGCCACCGCTTACGCAGTCTCCTATTTACTGAAGATTCTCGAAAACCCAGCTACACCGGACCGACCGCGGCTGTTCTGCCTGCTGTTGGATCTAGCGCTGGGTGATCCTGCTGATGAGTTGCCTTTGGGGGTCAAGGATGCGCCGAGGGTCTCGGAATGGACGTGCAGACAGGAGGTCGACTACGGGGCAGTAGCGTATGAGGCTGTTCGCGCGGGCGTTCCGCTCTTCTGGAGGTGTCTGGAAGACACCACCACTACTACTGGTACTACTAGTACTACTAGTCGTGATGACGACGACGACGCGGAAGTAAGGGCATGGGCGGCATGCGCGCTGGCATACTTCCCCGGGGAGGTCAGCAGGAGTGTCAATCGGCTACTGCAACTCATGGACCAAGAAACAGAAAGCATAGTCCTAGCAAGCATCACAATCACACTAGGCTTACTCGCGCCCGAAGCGGCGTCTACGCCTTCCACACTGCTTTCTCGCCTAAACGCATACTCAACAAACCCGCACCCGCTAATCCAATGGGCGGCGGCAGTAGCTCTCATCCGACTTCAGCATCACAGACCAGAACACGTCAACGTGATAACGCATGCCCTGACCGAACCCGCTTTTATTCCCGCTCAGTTCCACTACGTCTTCCCCTTCTGCGATGGCGATTTCCGCAAGTACAGCGGTAAGATTCTAAGGGGGTTGGATATGGGTGAGTATCCTGGTGTGATGCCTGCTGTGCTGGGGGCGTTGCCTCGCTTGCCGTGCGCGGATGCGTTGGATTTGACTGAGGTGGTTATGGAGCTTGCTTTTGGGGGTAGGCCTGGAGAGGAAGTTGATGATGATGATGATGAAGATGATGATGAAGAAGATGATGATGATGATGACGACGGGGCATCCACCAAGCAGCTGAGCGAGCTCCAGCTTCAGACCATGAAAGCCCTGGCGGAGTGGGATGGAGCCTGGGAAACGGGGACTGTAAGTGGGATTATACAGGAATGGGATATTCCTGTTACTTGTCGAGAGGAATGTCGTCGCTATATCGAGTTACCAACTGGGCTTGCCTCGGGAGAATAAGGATGTAGATATTGACGATAGTTTCAGTCTACGTACCTGAATAGGTTTTTATATAGTATTGTTACTGCAAGCAACGCCTATTACCATACACTGCTATATGCAAGCAACAGTCCATTTATCAATACGCCGTAAACATCAAACTACATTCAAAGACCACCCAGTCTAATTAGACTGGGAAGGAAGTACCAGCAGGGTACATACAGTATCAGGGCTAGTCCAGCAGCATCTTTACGTCAACCAACCCATCCATGCCCAAGGAAACAAACCAAAATACTACATATTACCTACCTACTAGTATAATCCCAGCCCAGCAATGCAAAGAAAGCAGCACAAGCTGGAAGAGGGTCAAGATATGAGCAGCAAAAAAGTCGCCTACCAATCTATATGTCTGTCTACCTTAGGTAGTAGGTTAGTAGACGGCAACTTATACATACCCATGAACTTCAAGCACACCAACAGCCCGACGTAGTACAAGTCGTGCACCTACCTACCACGTCAGACAGGTATAAATATAAATAAATATAAACTCATCTGCCGTGTAACCAACACATCACCATCCACCTACCAGGTACCAAGGTACTAAACAAGGGTGAAGCCATCAACCACACCAATGTAAAGCGAGCGTTGCTTGACTTCCAAGCAACCAACTGTTTTGTGGAACATTTCAACATCCATGACAATGATTAATATCTTATAGAATATCATGAATATCATATCATATTGTATCACTCTGTCCCCCCCGCCTAACCTAATCTAACCCAAGGTACTCCAGGTATAGAGATAACCAACCCACATGGTAGGTAGATCCTTGCTAAGACTGACTGACTCCATTGATCGCTTTCTTCTCTGCGGGGTAAAATGCGGAGATATTTTCCGCAATATTATTTATTATCTATCTACTATCTATCTAGGTATCTATGTCTCTCGCATCGTTGATCGGTATTCGATTTACTCGACTATTTACATGAGACCATCCTTCCCCTTAATCTACTTTATCTTGTAGGCAATGAATCTTCTCAATTAATCAGCTTATATACGCAGTTGATTATCATCTATATACACGGCAGCGCAAACCCATCTCATCTCGTCGGGCATGTATTAGACAATAGGGGGTAAGTAGTAGTAACGAGCGTGTAGAAGGTAAAAAAGAACGAAGGCAGGCTTGCACGCAATCAAGCACCATGCACAAAACAAATCCATCTCATTCCCACTCCAATGTGCGCTTTTTTTGGGAGTTTTCTTTCTTTTTCAGAAAAGAATATTTTCAATCACCAATCCCCTGTCTCCGTCCGTTGTCAACTGGACATCAGATCAGGAAGGAAATGCAGTGGTGATATCTGACACCGTTGGCATCCACAGCAAAACGAAGGGCAGCATCAGACGAAAACAAAAATAGAATGTTGCGAAAATAGACATCACGAAATAATAGAAAGACCAATAAGTCAAACGAAAGATGGAGAATGGCCTGCTGCAGATTTTCCGGACCCAAAAAGAACATATCATGCCTCGGACATGCAGAATCAAAGAACTGAAACGAGCTGAAATCAATCACAACTCAAGTTGGTATCTGAAGACAAAAACAAACCATGCCGCACACACAAAAAGAGACAAAAAAAAGTCAGGAGAAAACCAACTCCCCAGATTCTAAACGAGAGGAAGAAACGAAAATGACGATCCTGGAAACAACCGGCACCTCTATAAAGTCATAACGTGGGAATAGATCAAAACATCATGGTAATACCCCTTTTGCCCTTGTACCCGGGTTCAGCCGACCCATAGATATTAATCAGAAAAGAAAAAGAAAGGGGTATCAATTCCTTGCGCGTTTCGCAGGGACCAGAAAAAAGAAAAAGAGAAAAGAGAAAAGTCGGAATCGCAGTCGAATGGTTGTTGTACAAGCGATAGGACCCAATCGGATGGTAGAAACGGGCAACGTCGCACAAGCCACATCGGGTGGGATTTCAAGTCGCAGCTCAAGCACGGGCCTCATATCGGTATGGGGTCATGGAGAGAACAGAGAAGACGAAAATATAGATATATCATCTATTCGTCGTCCTCACCGGAGGCTCCCTCCTTTTCGCCCTTGTGGACCTTCTTGTGGCGGCGCAAATTGGACACAACGGAAAAGTGTCGACCGCAGCCTTCCACATCACAGGCGAATGCTATCGCAAATTGGTCAGTCGCACCGCCAAATAGAGGACAAGGGAGGGTTCCAAACTCACGCTTCTCGCCCGTGTGACTGTACATATGGGTCTGAAGAGACGACGGACGGGTGAATCGCTTGTCGCACACCTTGCACTTGTGCTTCTTCTGGGTGTTGGACGGCATCTTCGAGCTGAACTGGCTCATCATCGACTGCGGGCCCGGAGGCGCGCTTCCCGTGAGCAGGCTGGACGGACGGGGCAGCGTCCGCGACAGGTGGCCATTGTCATAAGACTCCGAGGTGGTAGAGCTATAATCGGTCACCGACGAGTCGACGGAGCCGACGGAGGCGCTATAGTAGGGGTAATTCGCGCCGGACGAGATCGACGATCCCGACGAATGGGTCGAGGGGAAGCCATACGAGTCACCTGAACCTCTCGAGTTACGAGGACCGTAGATGTTGCGAGGGGTCAAATCCTGGCTGAGTGCGACCATTCCGCGGCTGGCGTCCAGGGCGTCTCCAAACGTGGGAGCCGACGGGGGCTGCGATTGGCCAACGCGAGCTTCTCTGTCAATGGAAAACAAGACCCTGATCAGTAGTTGTCCAACAGTGCTGGATGGCACGAATGCGCGCGTTCAGGGTAGGTGGTTCTTACGGGATGCGACGGCTGTCCGGGTGGTGTATCGACGGAGCGTAGCTCAAGGGGGCATAGCTGGCCGGGGCGAAGCTGCTCATCGACGAGGCGGTGGTGTAGGAGGGGGGCTGTTCGAAGGTGGTGCGAGGAAGGTCGTGCGACATGGCCATCATCTCCGGGCCGGGGTAGCTCGGGGCGGCGCTGGTGGAATAGTTGCTCCCGGAGACCATGGACGGGGCCGACACGGGGATGCTCGAGTACGGCAGAGACATGGACGGACGGCTGACTTCCTCCTGCTTGGGGGGGTTCAGGATCTGGCTGGAGCCCATGGAGGTCGCGTACACCGGGGGGGTCGAGTTGGAAGAGGTGTGCGCGGCCGACCAGGGATCGGTGAACTGGGGCGGATTATGGTGCGGGAGGCCATGTTGTTGATAAACACTGTCAAATCCCATCCCGCCGTACTGGCGGTTCTGGTTCTCAATGACCATCGTCATGGAGGGTAGCCGTGAATTCGGACAATATTAGAGCGTGCAAGTGGTAAATGCGGTTGAGAGACAGTCTCAACCTACGGTGCCTGACGATCAAGGGAGGAAGATCGCAGACAGATAAGGCAGCGCGTGCTCGTGGTGGGGAGGAGGGACGGATGTGGAGGAAAGGGATAAATAGAGGATGATCCAAGGCGAGGTATGTGAATCAATTATATTAATTGACTTGCGCAAGGATAGGGAGGATGGGATAATGAAGAAGAGAATCCGTCGAGAGAAACAGCAAGGAGGGCGCGTCGCAACTGGGTGGGATATATGAGGTATCGTATATGGCAGCGGGTCGTGATGACGAAGGCAATGAAGAAGGAACGAGATGCAGAGAGGACAATGAGAAGAATGAGAACAATGACAATGGGGGGGAGACGCCCTTGAACCCGACAGAGCAAGAATGAAAAGGAAAGACAATCAGACAAGTCTGGGGAAGGACCCGAAGGGGATCGGCGAAGCTTATGAACAAATACAGGATCGCAGCATGAGGGATGAAGGAGAGAGCCCTGGCATTGCTGGGTTGGGTTCTGGTGTTGTTAGTGCCACTGACGACGTCCCGTCGGGGACAGAGGCCGATCGTTACTGGAAACCGTTAGTGAGTGGGAAACGGCGCCAGTTTTTGAAATAAATAATAAATAATAAATAAATAATAAATAAATAATAAATAAATAATAAATAAATAATAATAATAATAATAAATAAGATTGAATAATAATTTAATTAGGAGGGGAGAGAAATAAATCGAGGATAACAAGCTTAGGGTGACTGGAAAGACTCCAAATGGAACCAGTTCCTCGGGTGACTTTTCAAGGTTTGGATGGGTCTCCTATTTCCCTGGTTGTGTTTACTTTTGATTTATTTTATTCCATTTTATTTGATATTGGATATTTTATCTTTATCTTTTATAATTTCATAATTTGATATTTTGATTTTCTTTCTTTCCTCCCCCGGGTGGTCTTGCGAGGTTTTCTTTTCCTTTTCCCTTTATTTTATTTTCTTATATTATTTTTGATTTCATTTTCTGCCCCCGCTCTAAATTATTACTCTCATCTTTTCCCTCCATTCTCCATGTTTGTTTTCTTCAGTCATGGATGAATGATTAATTTGGGGGTTTATTGTATTTTATTTTATTATTTTATTTTATAATTTTTTTAATTGAAGACCCGCTACGTTACTTCTATTTTTGTTCCATCTTCAATCTACCGTATGATGGCACAAGCCTTCCTCCCGACTATCATTTGATCATGGTTCACGTTCAGGATGGAGTATGGTTCAACATCTATAGTGTATTCTACAGCAGGAATAAGTGCAGACAAATGCAAACAAAAGGGGGAAGGGACCTCCTGATTCTCCAACGTCCATTGAAAGGAGTCTTCGTCAAAAAGTAAAAGGAAAACGTAAAAATCAAATCAAATCAAATAGGATAAAAAGCAAAAAAGAAAAAGAAAAAGAAAAATAATAATAAAAAAAACACTGAATAATAATAAAATAAAATAAAAGCAGGGGCAAGGAAAAAGGAGACCGTCCTGAAACTCCGGGATCGGAATTCAAGTATGTACGTACGTACGGGCCTGCACGGTGGATGGGGGATGGTGGATGGATGGATGGAGGTTAGGTTCCTCAGTCCAGGAAAGTAAGTAGGTAGGTTAATGTGGTGGGTTGCCGGCTGTCCGCCTGCCCTGGAAGTGGTACGTAATCGGCAATGATAATCCACAGCAGTAATTACTCATGAGAATACGACCACCATTTGGGACACAGACCCAAAGTCAAATCAGGAACTGTAAATCAGATTAGACCTATTCGAGAAGGAAGTATAAAATAAACAAATCGAGAGGAAAGTAAGAAACTAAATGTTAGAATAAAATAAAAATAAAAAATAAAAAATAAATATTTAATAAGGAAAAAGAAAAAGAAAAAGACAAAAATGGCAAGAGGAAGAGGCGGGAAGGAAGCAGGTTCAGGTACCACTCCATAGTGAGCAGTAGGGTGTAGGTACCAGGAATGATAGGTCGGGAGACTATGGGCAGTCAGTCGAGATAGGATGACTTGCCCTCAACCTTGCTCTTCAGACTTCTTAGAGACTAAAGGCTAACCTACCCTCTCTGGCTTAGAACTAACATAAAAGATAAAAGAAAATAAAACAAATCAATAAATGAATTAAAAAATAAAATAAAATAAAATAAACAAGAAAAAAAAGGGGGCCCAATTCTGTACCGTGTCTGTCGAAGACACTAAGGTAGTGTGCCTGAGTGGGCCATGGACTGCAGTGGAGAGGGAGCAACCAGCACGAAAGGAGGAAAGCGTGGGTAGCAAAAAACAACCCGGGAGAAAGTCCCTCCCATATGATTAAGAAGATTAAGAATTAAGAATAACCTCGCCAGAAGAATCACCCAATCGTAACCACGTCATACCTAATGGTTACACGACAGAGAGTGTACCAGAGAAACGGGCTCCTGTTTTTACTCTATCTGTTACTCAACATGGTCTGGCAAATGTAGCTGAATATCAAGAAAGACTCGAGTAAGCCCAGGCAGGGAGGGCTCCGGTGGCGGGGTGGTAGATCACAGAGATATGTCAAAAAGCCCAAGGGTCTACCCGTTTCGTGGGGAGTCAGTCAGTCATTCCCTCGACTGCGGACTGGAGATAAAAAAGCCTCCCGGACTGCAAGATGGTGGTGTGGTGGTGGATCGGGCTCCACATGCTCTCTCATTTAGTGCAGTGGTCCAATTTGTCGTCCCTTTTGGGGTCTTTACAGAGGTCGGTTTTTTCGAGGAACGAATGGCAGCAGTTGACCCGAGATCAACAGGGAACATGGTCTTGGTCTTCTAAGATTTGACAATCGCCGTGCAATAAACTTTCATCAATATGATTTGAGATTGAAGCATATAGGGACCTGTAGACTCATTTAATTCCAGATGAATCCATGATACCAGTCATATTACAAGAGATAGCCCTACATCCGGGGCGTAAGATTAAGAAGCCCGGTAATTTTGGTACTGCGCGGTCAGGCTCCACACCGTGGATGACGTTGGAGGATTACCAAGGACCTAGCTAGGTAATAGTCGAATTACTCCAGGCAAGGCAAGTCCAGCACTCGGTAAGGATCTCGAGTCCCCTAGTTACAGCCAATTTCAGCCAGACAGTCTGTGCACATGCAGAATCGGTATATGTGGGTGTGTATGTATGTAAAATGATGTACGGAATCACTAACTACGTTATTATGTAGTATGTAGGGTGTGTGTGCCCACTACCCACAGGCAAGGTCGAGATTTGTTGATGCGCATCGTGAGCTTTGACAGCAGGGAAAATATTCCCTCTGCAAGTGGTTTGGTTGGTGCAAGGTGCGCGCGTCTTGTTGCATGTCGCACGGTACATACCAAGGCCCAATGCTTGCAGCCACATTGTATGTATGTCTCTGGAATTTGCCGGAGGGGATGGGGAACTTTTGCCGCAGGGTGCATAATTAGTTCTTCTTTTTCTTGCTTTTTCTTCGCGATTTGCATGGTCCCCTAGAAGATAGCAGAAGAGGGGCGACAGACCGGGACTAAACCACCAAGTGGTCTAGGTCTACCTTCTCTATTCATGCTACTAGTCTTTGCAATTTTGCATGGAGTGGGAGCTAAGAAATAATCCAATGGGTCGGTCTCTGCGCAATGACGACATGTGACAACGAACGCCTCGGACAGGAATGCTCCCCAGTCACTGTAGGACAGACTCTGCAGCACTAGAGGTATCCCACGAGTTTTCCGTAGTAGAGACAATGGAGTCATCTATGTACACAGTCTTCTATTCTAGGCAGTCCTTCTCAGACTGAAAACTGGGGTTCACTTGTGTAACAGACATGTTGTCCGACCCAAGTTAGTGGATTGTATGGTCAAGCCACTTTGTATCCTTATTAACGTCTTGTGTTTCTTTCCAATTTCTCTCCTATCTCTCTTTTCACGATATCCATCCCATCGTCATCGGATACTAATCCTATTGTCCGAGTATAGCATATCATTCCATGCAAGCGACGTCCATCCACCGATCTAGAACAAAACCATCGTCATCCGACAGTCTACCCTCCTCATCAAGACCCCTACAGATGAACAGCTCAGATTTCAATTTCGACCCCAGTATCTATACTAGAACCCCATTGGTAGACCGCAAGAATGGATGATGACAGCATACCTCCCTCCCTAGGTACCATACCACCACCACCACCACCACCACAAACTATGCACTCCCCAGTCCAACTCCAACTCCAAGCCCAATAAACAATGCAGTCCTCCTGCAGAGCACGGAATCAAAAAGCGCACCAGTGGCATCATGACGCTTTCCAATCCACTGCATGTCAAAAGAACCACACTGACGTCAGAGGTCGGACAGGATGGCTGCCCATCTACCCGTAACGGAACTCATTAGCGCGTGGCTTTTGGGGGGAAGTAAAGCGGCATGGGTGGTAGCATGGAATAAGCAGATCACACGCTCTGCTGTATAATTTATTCCAGAGGATCTATCTCGCTTGGGTGGAGGGGGTGGATTACCATGTACAATGCATGAAGAATCTAGCGGGTGGGTGAGTGGGTTGAAGGGTTATATGTGAGTTTATTATAATTATTGTTACAGCAGTAGGTACTATACAGTAGACGAGACTGATGAAACTATATACCTACAATATATTTCCATTCAATATACACTCCTTTACCCCATGCGATAAATTATCCTACTCCCTTATAGTAGACAAAGTCAAGCCAGGCAAGATAAACCCGCAAACGCCCCTCATTGTGGTTCGTCGCCGACAACGCCACAATACCGCCACAGCAATTAATATTAAACAATGCAACCATCACCAGCGACATTTACGAGGGCCCGTTTACAAGGTCTTCATTTACAAGGTACAGTACTCAATTAAAAAAAATCTGTCAAGCCGATGGCGAACGGTATAACCGTTATCATTGTTGGTCGGTTGGGGCGTTTGCGCTGTGTCACCATGAATGCGTCCAGCTGCCATGCTGGGATAAGACAGCTCATCATGCCTACCCAACACTATATATTTAGATTAGAGACTTTATTGAGACAGGGGTTATCTGCATTAGATCTGGTGATGACGTCTCGCGGTGGAGGAGATGGACAGGGGAGTCGGAGTGAAGGAGGGGCGGGAGAGATGGATAGTAGTCGACTCAGTCAGCCATGTGCACCACACCATCCATCCGTCCATCTATCTCATGTATCTCAAGCATGGCAGGCTTACAGCCCTCCATGGACGTTTTACCTTTTCGAGAGTTGATATCAATATTAACACTAATATTAATACCTACCTATGATAAAATTACCGCGTGCGGGGATAACAAAACAAAGGGGCTTCCGACTATCGGACGAGACTGACTAATGAATGAATTAATCCAACGGTCGACTGGTTCAGCACGCGAACTGGTTCCTTGGAACTGGAAAATCATCCTTTCCACTGGCTCGTCCCTCACGTGGGCGTGACCTTCTCGAAGGCAACGGTGGAAGGGTACGGGAAATTAAGCGGACCAGAGTTGGACATATAGTAGGTAAGGTAGTATACAACAATAGAGAATACAATAAGTAAATAGGTGAATCGTGAATAGATGAATTAATATCGAACCCGAAGGAGACATTAATCAATTAATCTAAGATTAAAAATAAAATAAGAGTAAATAGAGCACAAAAATCTAGGGAAAGGGGAAAATCATACTCCACTAGCGCCGTATTAGAAAAAGGATGGACATGATGGAATAAGTAGAAGACCGCTGCGATACCGAAAGGTTTCCGAAATGAATCCATAGAGAGTCCGGGCTGCTACGTGCCAGCCAATGGTGGTTGTGGTTGGGTTTAGGGGTGCGGGGCATGTGGTGGGGAAACCTAAAGCCCACACGGCTGGCACGAGGCTTTTTGCCCATGGGCCATGGGCCATGGGTCGGTCCCAGACCCAGAGGGTGGTCAACAGTGGAACAAGCAACAATGGGAATGTTCGGGGTCTAGTTGTGAATCAATCCGGGTTTGAGGTCTTGTTGGTAGGTGGTTAGAGAGGGGTTCAGGAAAGTAAGGTGAACTATGATATAACTGAGAATAGGTAGCTGCTTGGTGGTAGTACTACTGTATATTATATGATTCGGTTGTTCTTTGAAAGCTCGAGAAATCTACATATACTCCGTAGGCAGTATGACGCCGCGGTGGTCCGCTAAAATGGAGCGCAGTCTCCAGACATAACGGTAGCAACCTACTCCGTAGGGAGTCCTCGTACAACGCGAGTTCCGCATTCCATTCATGTGGGGACAATGGAAAGCAATGGACCAAATCAACCCAAGCTATGGAGAACCCAAATCCTTCGTATCGAATTCGGAAGACGTCCCTGTCGAATCATCACCTGAGCGCGGTAGATCTATAGTGTGGGATCTAGTACGAAATCGATGCGACATGAGGATCACGGTTAATTTCACAAGCCCTCCCATCCTTTACGGTTCCTGTTGCGTCATCGAGAATCGAATCCTCCTCCGGACACGAGCGTATCCCGGCATCAGGACCAGGATCACGATCACCAGGTGATCATACCCAATGCATGGGGGCATGGATTCCGGCAGAGGCTCGAGGGCGAGTCTCGGGTTGAGTGAGTGGCTGGTTTGCCACAGGATGTGATCGAGTTGGAGTAGAGATGTCTTCTACTCCCTACGGGGTAGATGGCCCATGATATCGCCTATGCAGCAGTGTTGTCCAAAACGACAGACTAAAGTCGCGGGACAGAGAGCGAGATCCTGCAGCCAATGGATACGGCTGGAACAGCCGCACCGCGAGGATGAGAGGCCTAAGCGGCGAGCATTGCGTCAGCAACCCCTTCCAGACTCGTGGGTGCGAGGGCAGTGTGGCTGTCTGCATATGGTGGGTGATAGGCTATAAGCTACGGATTACGGGCTATAAGGCGGTGCAGGGTTATTTTTGTCGGGGCAATCTGATGCAGATGAGAATGGGGCAGAATGTCCGATCAGAGGTATCCAGGCTGCCAGGCTTCTTCTCTCCAACGTGTGGCAGTCTTGGCTCGAAGATAAGTGGGTAAGTGAGTACTTTGCGACAATTACTCAAACAGTACTCCGTATTTACTTGCCATATTACCATGTTTGTACTTGGTGTCAACTCCACCTGGAGTAAGCACACCATCTTCACACAATGGTTGGAACCCCCAGGTCCCCAGTGCCAGTCCCAGTCCCAGTCACATCCTCACCGCTTTTCCCAACTCGCTTAATCCCATTTGCTATCAGACCCCTCCCCTTGGTCGAACCTGATGAAGTTTTCGGATCAATTGTCAACCAGTCAGAGCCGAAGCGTGGTGGAGACCACCCCCACCAGAAACAGGGATCATACCTAAGCCTATCGCGGCAGCTCGTACAATACCGAATTAGGCAGACTTGGCTCTGGACACGGCACATCATCTCCAAAAACGCGTAACGGGTCCAGTCCGAATGGGCCAGTCAGTCAGCTCAGAGAAGACCCGGTGCGGGTGACCGTCCTGACCCTAATCCTAAATCCAGTGCGGGGGTTCCTAATCGGGGAATCCGGTGGGGGCAGGCTAAGTGTCGAAAAGGAACAGCTCGTATTGGAAATCGACCCATGCCGCAATGGTTGCCGAATTAGTTTAGCTTCGACCGGGGAGGTCGTGGGAGACCCGAAGGCTGGAAAAGACTAAAGAAAAGAAAAGAAAAGAAAAAAAAAAGAAAAAGAAATTTCTATTTGTCTTCCAACCACCATTTCTTCTCCAGGAGAGTGGAGGATTAACTAGGAGTAGGGAGGATGATGGTGGTGGGGGAAGCGACAGCGAGAGGGACACACTTCCGTCAGATGGCGTAGCCAGGGTTAGTTTCGAGTCGAATCCACCTTCTCCCCCCTCCCCCTCCGTTGGTTTGGGACGCGATTCGAGCAAGCCACACAGTTCGTCGTTTGTGCCGTCTGATGGTCATTTCCAAGGAAATGACCAGAGACCATCAACCCCGACTCTGGTCACTGGTCACTGGTCAGAGAGGATGACGGTTTAAACTCCAGCTGGATATTGCCCCGAACGCAGTGACCACGACGAAAGAATTGCCTCACCAAAACACTGCTCTCTGACATCCCCTGACTCCTGATTAGAGCCTTTCTTAGTTTCGCTTCGTAGCGATGCGAGTGGATATCGCGCACGACACGGCTGTGGACGGCAGACCAATTCCATTGCCAAGCACATGGTGGTTTCTGGGATCCTGTTCCTATCAGGGGACGTGTCACAGCTGGGGCTATCGAATCTTGATCCCCTCCCGACCAGCCATTATTCTCCTCTAGTGCGATTCCTTTACAGTGCTGACGGGCTGAAGGGCGAGAGTATCACGAAGGTCCGAGAGCGCAGCCCAACCCCCCCATCATCCCACTAAATAAAAATTCCCGACTACACACACAGACAGTATTGTATACATATGTACTCCGGTATGTACATGTACACCATGCTGCTCAGATCAGATCCGGTACATGGATCGACAGTTGCCAAACCAAACCCAAGACGTTAATCGCCAGGAACCTGGGATGATCAAGCGAATATCGTCCGAAATAAGAACGTTTTTAGACATCTGTCATCTGCATTGGGGGGGTCCCATCTTGGCAGATCCCACACGGCAGATCGTCGTGATTGGCGTTTTGGGGGTTAGTCAGATTCAATGTCAGGATTACGATAATCGTAAGGTACCTAGTACCAGGTAGGTAGTAGATTGGAAGGGGGAAAGATAGGAGCTCAGTTAATCAAAAGATGAATCCATCAACGTTTGTGGTCTGTAACCCCAATCGTCGGGAGGAAATAGGTTGACACCACTGCACCATTGGCCATGGTCTCCCTCGGCCTCCCCCTGCAACGCAACCCATCGGTGTCCCAACCAGGATGCGGTTTGGTCCCCGAATCCCGCGCGCCAAGATTATGGAAGGTCGAGCGAACGTTCCGCCGTCCTTCAGCGTGGTCCTCAGTTGGGCCCTCTGCTTTTGCAGTTTTGGGGTGCTCTATCCACTATTGCAGAGGGGAAAAAATAGATGATCCACAGGATTGCTAACAGTTAATTTATGTTTCTATTGTTTGGAACCCAAAGATAACCATATTAATCAAAACAAGATTTGTTCACCTCCTCATGACCATACCCAAAGAATGAATCAGACCGAAAGGGCAGCAGATCTGCTGATTGGCCCGCGATCCCGATGCACTAAGTCCGTCGATCCACACATGGCGGTCCACCTGAACGCTTTGTTGACCTAGTTAAATTAATTAACCTGGTAAGTGTCCTCTGGTCCGTTATCTCGTACCTACGCTAGCGACCCTGTCGAAAGTGGAACGTGTTTCCAGGGTTCATGGTAGAACTACTCTAGAAATAGGTACTCCTGCTGACATGCAAGATAGACAGGATGCGATTCCCACGAACACGACCACCATTCGATTCTGTGTCAATATGGTCCCATCCTGGAAGACTTCTCCTTCCGAGAGTGTTCCCTCCAGCCGCGCTAGTCTAAATAGAAGGAATCCTGCCAAAACTCACGAGCCGCGATTGGCTGACGCGCGCTGATTCAACTTCTCAGCCGGTCCCGGAGCCCCACAATAGAGACGGCAGATAGTCGATAGCCGAGCTTGGCGGGACTTGATCACCCAATCATGGCTGGGGCCCCACAGGAGCTGACGCGTGCACTTTTTTCTTCTTCCTTTTTTTCCCTTTTATTTTTATTTTTATTTTATTTTATTTTTCCCCCCCGATAATTTCCTCTCACTTAGTCTTTACTTTTAATTTATTTTGATTTTGTGGGCTGAAGGTGTAGGGCCAAAGACGCCACACCTTTGCCTTTCGTGGTATCAGGTGCATTGTCTGCGTGTCTACATATATGAACTATCTTATTAATTCGTAGGATTCACTAACTCTACCTATCTACCTTCCCTGTCTGCTTTATCAAACTCGTATACAGATACAGATAATAGAATCAGCCCCAACACCACACTCGTCAGCAGAATAAGATAGAAGTACCTGACGACAACAAACCCCGCAGCGAATCCCTGGATGCGATCCCGGCCTATCAGCCCCACACCACTGCCATCCCCTCTCACCTGGCACTCGTCCGCCCGCACTAGCACCATCCTGAAACACGCCGTCCCAGCGCCCCGTGTCTTCCCACTGGCTGCATGAGGGCAGCACTGTAACTGCTGACCAATGTTCGATTCCGCTTGCGTAGTCCCTCGTCAGACGAGGAACTACTTTACTTTATTTATTCTTAGGTCATTTCATAGTGTCCTTATGGCTGTGTATTCTGTACAGTGTGGTGGTTGATGGTTAATCATCATCCATCCACCTTATCGATCTATCAGCTCGTGACACTATCAACCCTATACGAACCCAGCCGTACGTCAGAAATAAGCACCAATCCTTCCTCCTACCTACGCGTGTGTACACATCATCCTCGCATATCCTCCGTACAATCCGCAGACAATCTGTGCGTGAGATGGAAAAAGCCCGAATCAAACACAATAAACAAACAAGCTTCGGGCAAGGCGCGATCCCCAACGGGAATAAACACCCCAAGTGTGCAGAAAGTGGAGTCCTCCCACTTGGCTGATGTCAATGGCGTCCAGGTGCATCGACTCTTATTACAGCGTAATAATAGCGAACTTGCCTTGTCGATGCCACGTCCAAAGTACTACTCCTGTTACTACCTACCTATCTGTCTATCTATCTATTTATCTCCAGCACGTCCCGAGACGTGCGCATGTCAGATAGATAGACAGAATATCGAATATGTCTGTCTACATCGGAGTCTCATCCATACACCCATCAATATGAGCACGGAGTACTTCCGCAACGCGACATGGAACGGACGTAAAGAATCTAGAAATCCTAACCATGGGTTACCCTTGTTGCCAAAAGTATAATATATAGAAGAAAAAAGTAACTCTATAAGGCGCACGATTCCAATCACCATCCCCACCCATCCTCCTCCCCCCCGAAAGTAAAAAAATCGGTCCAGACCACACACGACAGGAGATTGCTCATCGCTCATTTTGATCGGGCGCTAGGACGACCGGGCTTCGTGCCAAGTGCCCTAGTCTAGTTCTTACAGCGACCTTCCTGGCAGTCTACTTCTGCTCTAGTAGACTAGTCCGGAGGAGTCGTACCTATCGACAGGGACTGGGTTTCCGCCGAGACTTACTTGTTCTAACGGTTAGAGGGATAAAACTAGAGACTAGTGGTGAGGCCCCGATTAGTCTTTTTTTTCCCTTTTTTTTTTCTTTTTTCTTTTTATTTTATTTTCCGTGACGCTACGGGATAAATCGTAAGCGGCTGTCGTGGGGAGGGAGGGAGAGCGGCCGTTCCGACCGCGTGTTTGGTCTCAGTTGTAGTTGTATAGTGGGTGGTTTATACTAGGATGCCCATAAATTGGAAAAAATATATAAATAAATAGAATAAATTATAACCAAGAGAATGATGGACTATACGAACCAGCCAACCGATCAAGATATCTGATCTAGGAACCGAAACTCAGACACGAACAAAACGAACGGACAGAGTCCGCTGCGAAGCGACCTGCCCTTCTTAGCGAGAACTTCCACTCCTTCACATGAACCCGAGGAGGAGGGAGAGGAGGAAGTATCAGGCTGACTGTCCCTACTATAGTATACACTACTCCTACATCTCCATCTCCCTCAGTCTACTCGGCAAATAACATTACCGGATCTATCTCCTGCTCAAAGCGTCGGTCTCCATCGTGACAGTACATCCATTCCAGCGACAAACCGATGCGAGGACCGGGCGTCTGCGTCTGCGCCTTTTGGAACACGGTCAATTGGGCGTGTTCAGGAAAAGGTTTCCCAGGCCTATCAAGCTTGTCACTGCTGGTGGGGTTGGAATCTGCAGTGTGTTGCACTCATGTACAGGGTGGAGGGTGGAGGGGGGGGAATGTGGTGTAATGCGCGTATGCCTTACGTACGTCCGAGATAGATATTATTAGTAGGTAGGTAGTAGGTAGTGCGGAGGGAGGGGAGAGATATCCTGCATCTCCCTGATCCGTCAGACCACTTTAGCTTCATGACAATGTGATTGTTTGGGGTTGGGGGTGTTGCTCTCATGACACGATATGACATGACACGACACGACGCTGTGCTAACGCCAAGTCTCCCTGTCAGCCTCAATCTATAATCCATGATCTCTCAGGATCATACGGATAGAGGAAAGAAGAGTATGGGACTAAGAGCACTACGGAGAAAATCAACTCAAAAAATCAAATAAAGTAAAATCATAACATAATAAGAAGGAACGAAAGAAAAGAATGTGACCAATAAAATATCCTCCAGATAGAGAGAGAAGTGGAGTCATCACTAAACTAACCAATCTATCATTCCATAGGCGACCCAAGCTCTTGAACCGTCCTCCCTACCAAGTAAGTGTCCCTAGGGAGGGAAACCACCAATCTACAGGGTTCAATCCCCTCCACCTCTGTCTCTACCTCCTTTAGTTAGGCTAGGTCCTATCTTAGTCCCTACCTACCTACTACCGACCTAGGTACCAGTACTTACTCCCTATTAACTCAACTAAACAAGTCTTCTCCTCCCCACAGCAGGACCCTCCGCCAAGCCCGCACATGACATAGGCAGATGGAGAAGGCTTACGCGGCACATAGCTCAAGCCTGCAGGGCGAATGCTTGGCACCGACGCCATGGATCTGTGTGGACGGTCTGTGGACAGACCGTCCGTCAGTCACTCACTCTCCTGTGGCGAATGTCGTTGCCACGGACTGTGCACTGGAGGTGGTGTGGGTATCGTGCGCTTTGGGGGGAAGGCCTTTCCCTTCACTCGTTCAGGGACAATTTCCATATCGTGTTAGCCCCCCGCTGGTGGTTAGTGATTACTTTTACCGTCTCGTAATATGCAGGATGCAGTATGCGTTCCCTCTTCATCCCTCCTCCTCCTTCCCTGTTGGTACTGTCTCTCGGGGAATCCGGTGGCTGACTGACTGGGTTAACTTGTGGGTTGGTGGGTAGTTACTCCGTAGTTAAGTTAGTGGTTATGTAAGCGGCTATTTTCCCTCGTATTTTCTTGTGCCTTTCGCTACTGTGGATGATGATGATGATGATGATGAGGTCAGCGGGAGTGACATGTTGTGTACTATCTATAGATTGAATATCATGAATATAGTTCAAGATGTATAGGTTGTCCTGATATAGATCTTGAACTCTACGATCAGCAAACCAAACCCCAAGATCGACCGGGTGATAGTCCCTCTCAGGTCTGGATGGAGATATACTTGAGACTTGATCTTCACTGTTACCCACCAATGGTTGATATTCCATAGGCTTTGCTTTCATGACGTTCTGTTTGGTTTGTAGACGGTTATTGTTGTGGTGTGGATTATTGATATTTCGTACATGAGATCTATCATCTTAGATTATCGATGGAAAATCCATTACTATGCTCCTAATTAGATACAATCCCATCCCGCCAGCAACAACACCGTCGCAAATCAAACCGCCCAAGCGAATGCTAGTAACAGTAGCAAAGAAAAACAGCGATGGAAAAAAAAAAGTACATCACGACGAGCTTTTGTTCATACAATAATGGACAACTCCGAGCGCGCCAATCCGTCGTCGTCTAAGTTGGGGTAGTACGGAATCATCGAGTCCGCACTCTGCACGTATGCGTCGTTGTACAGCCGCCAGTAGGGCGTCCGCACCTTGCGCGCCGGGTGGAACAGACCCGCCCAGACGTAGTTCATCACGACGCCCGTGCCGACCGCCATGCGGATCGCGTCGATGGCCTCGATCACCCGGTCGATGACGTGCGGGCTGGTTTCGAAGATGTTGGGGAAGACCAGGTTGAGGAGGTGCACCATGGCGTCTTCGCACCCGAGGCCGACCACCCCCAGCGCAACGTGCTTGACGACGCTGGCGGCGGTCTGCCGGTGCACTTGGTCTCGGTCGATGAGCGCATCCTCGAGCAGGGGCGTCACCGCGTAGACGTAGTCTTTGGCCATCTCGCCGATGTACTCGAACAGGAAGGACATGGCCTTCAGCACGCCGTTTTGCACGTTCAGCTCCGGCACGCGGTATTCGTTCATCAGCGCCGGAAGGACGGTGAACGGCGCGCATGTTTCAGCGACGATACCGATGGCCACGGCGGTACACACACGGGACTGGCGTTCCTGCACGCGAAGGTTGTTCAAGAGAGTGGCCAGGACATCCTGGGGACCGATGGCCTTCGCAATGAAGCCGAACGTGTTGTTGGCAGCGCGGCGAATACCCTTCTTGTGGGCTTTCAACATGTCGAGCAGCTCGAAGCAGATACGCATCCATTCGCGGGCGTTGACCGCTTCGGGTCCGCGATCGGCGATACGACCCACGAGATCGATGGTGTTCTCTTGCACCTTCTCGTGGCGGTTTCGCAGGATGGGTGTAAGACGAGGAAGGAGATCGCGAATGGGCGGTTGCATCTGGTTGATACCCACGACGGTGACAATGGAACGCAGAGCTCCCAGGATCGAACCGAGCACTTCAGGGTATTCTTCACCCAGATACTCGTACAGCACGATACCAAGCTTGCCCATGAGCGCATCCTCGCCACATTGCTTCATGACCATGGCAATCCGCGAAATGAGGTCTGCCGCCTGCTGACGAACCGTCGCGGATTTATTGTTCAGTCGCCAGAGGATGGTACTGACGATCTGCGGCAGGTACGGCTTGCACCTGGTGCCGAGCGCGTTCACGACGGTGCCGAATCCGTTCAGAATCACAATGTCCTCGATGCTTTGCTCCTGGAATGTGTGGAGCACACCGTCAATCAGCCGTTCCTCCAGTCTCTCCGAGATGTCGGCAGCGCCGAGGGCGGCAATGAGCTTCTCCACGGTCTCCACGGTCATCTTTCGGTATGGCTCGCTTTCATCCTTCAGGTTGTTGACAACACGCTCCAAGATCTCGCCAACGCCCACCTTCTGTCCAAGGTCGACGGTCGTGTCGACCACCTGGCGGTAGTTCCTTCGGTCCAAGGCCATGCGCCGCACCCAGAAGCTCTTGAAGAAATCGGTCAGAACATGCTCCTTCAGGTACCCCGCCGTCACACCATTTGTGCTGGCGCACTGCGAAACCACCTTGAGAACCACCTTCTTCATCTCCTCGTCCGGAGAAGAGAACTCTCGGAGAAGAATCTCCATGATCTGGCTGGTGTAGTAATTGGCGTACTCCTCGTCCATCAGCGGGATGATATAGCCAACGGCCTTGAGGAACGCAGCCAGCCCTTTGCCACGCTGCTTCCTGGCGCCCGTCCAGAGCGGGTTAAGGATCTCATCGAAGCTTTCGATACCGTAGGGGTTGGCCGCCTCAGCCAAAGCTCCCACGGCCAACGCCGTGACTGTTCGCACCTTGGCTTGCTCATCGCTCAGGTTATCAGCGATGCAGTCGACCAGGCCCTTCAAGTGCGGAAGGATGGCGCAGCCCATGAGGATGGGAATCTGCTGGACAATCTTGACACCAGTGTGCCGGGCCTGCCACGACTTCTTACTGCGGCACACGGCGCGCAGGAACGGCAGAAGGGCGGGAATACCAAGGGCAGAGGCGACGACGGCGAACGCTCGAGCGGTCGTGTTACGCACGTACTCATCAACGTGGTCGATATCGGGACGCATGGTACTGATCATGGTGGCCAGACCAGCCGCCTTGGACAGGTTGGAGATGATTTCCCTACCTTCAACACGGGCATAGTAGTCTTGGTCGATGAGGAGAGGCTCGATGACAACGAGAATCTTGTGCACATAAGGACGGACCAGGTCGTCCAATTTGTACAGCACACGATCAATAACCTTGACCAACAAATGGCGCTCTTGATCCTCAAGCGACTTTTCCATCAGCAGGGGAAGAATCTGGTTGAACAGCGGGCCGGCGCCAAATTGCCGCGCGTTGTCCGTGAGCTGACGCAGGGCAGTCTTTCTCATGGGCGGCGTGCCGTTCTTGACCTTCAGCAACAGCCTCATGATCTTGCGCTCCTTCATCTCATCCACCGACATGACAGACTCGTCGCCGCCTTCCATCAGCTTGCCGAAGTAGGCCATATCCTCCGGCTTGAAGAATTGCAGATCACCCACTCCCGGGATATCGGTGGGCAGCTGCTTGCCCAACGAGCGAATGCTCTCGGGCTCCTGCATCATGAAGCCCCCAACGCCAGTGGAGCTGGCCACAGGAGCTGGGGTTGCCATGAGCTTCCGCGCGGGAGTCCTGATCGGGGCGTAGCCCGGAGGAGGCTCCAGGATCTTGTAGCCGTCCGCCTCGGAGGGCAGCATCATGTCCAGCTCCTCGTCCGACAGCGGGGCGTTTCGACCGGAGATATCAGTCCCAAAGCTAGTTGGAATCATCGCAGCACCTACTTGAGACGGATGCATGGGGGTGGCAAGGCCGGCATTGCCGACGGGAGTCGCCGCAGTGAGGGAGGGTGCTTGATCCCAACGCGACCGGCGCTTGGGAGCCTCTTCGGGAGCACCGGGGACGGGGGTTTGGTCCCATCGCGATCGCTTGGGCTTCGACTCTGGAGCCTGGGGAGGCTCGGCTTTCTCGTCGGTCGGCTCCGACGACACGTCCCACCGCTGCTTGCGCTTGCGTCCGGTGGCAGCAACGGTCGAACCGGCGTCTTCGTTCTCCTTGTCCCCCGCCTTCAAGGTGGCCTCATGCTCGGGAACACCATTCTCACCCGAAGCCTGTCTGTCAGAGATCAGCTTCTGAACCCGTTGTTCTTCCTTTTCCAGCTCGCGGAGGGCCATGACTTCACGATAGCTCTGGCCTTCCCCCTCGGCGTTGGCCTGTGAGTTCGCGGCGAACGGATCGGCCCTGGTCGGGGTCAGGGGGCCGCGGTTAAAACGACGCTTCTGATAGTCCGACTCGCGGTCGGCGATCCGGGCCGCCTTTTCGCGTCCGAGCAGGATATCTTCCTCCTTCACCCCATTTCCGCGGGCAAACTCATCCATCTGACTTCTGGTGGCGGTGTATTGGCCGACCAAGCGGTGGCCGGCATCGGCATCTTCCATCTCGTCATCCTCGCCGTCGACCGCAATTGAAGCGTCATAGCCGGCATACTTATCGGCGCCACTGCGATCGTACAGGGTCGTGTCGAAGGATTCCGTCAAGGAGGCCTTGGTCGAGTTGTCAGTGCGCTGGCTAGACGGATCAAAGGTCCTAGAACCTTTACTCCCAGCTGCGGCAGCGTTGCGCTCCGCCTGGAGCTTTCGAACGGCCTCAAAATCGGCTGTGGATGGTATCAGCGGAATGCCAGGTGGGGACAGGGACGGGGATGGGGGATGGGGGGAGGTTGGGGTGAACTGACAGTCAGACATGTTGGCGCTTGTGCGAACCTCGCAGATGTGAAAGAGAGCCGATAATCCCAAGCAGGGGCAGCAGCAGCTACATCCGGATAGGGCACCGCGAGAACGGCGTACTAGAGATGATGTTGGGTTGGATCGCTGATGATGATACGGAGAAAATACTCTGCGCGAAAGGATGAAGTTGGCGTGAGGTGGGTGACTAAGCAATGATGTATGATGACTAAGCGCGACTGACACGTGATATCAGAGAGGCCTCAGGCACGACTACATGATGCGGTTACCAAGTGGTATAATCACAACTTCAAACCAGATCGTGTTTATCTACAAGTCTATAATGAGAGCCCAATATGACAATTATACACCTGACTGAACCCGCTTCTAGATTGTGTCCTACTGATATACTATCAGCCCCACAGCATGTAAAATCCAGACCAGTCATGACAACAGACTCATCGTCCTCTGGAATCAACAATCCAACACCATGCAGTGCAACCACCCCATCGGAGATTAACCTCCTAGCCAAATGACCCAGAATAGCAAGGTTTAACCCCGAGGAAACGATTCGCTGTGGATCGCAGATGACGTCCAGGATATATCCCGGGCGCTTAATCGCCAGTCTGGAGACTGTCTCGTTCAGTCTCACTGCCTCTTCTCTTCTTCCCACAAGCCTCTGACAGGAAAGGCAATTGTCTCCGATACCCCGCGTACGCGCTTTGCCAGAAGCTTCCTGTACGACTACAAGAATTGTGGAGGCACGTCTATCAATGACACTCATCTCACAAAGGATCACAGGGCGGCTAGGGAGGCTATTTTTACCCCCCGGGATTGTGTGTCATGGGGCCTGGATTTGTTAATCTGAAGAAAGCTAGCTTAATCTGAGGAGAGCTAAGAGTGAAATGTGTTTTATCTGTTGGTGTGATATTGCTGTGGGGAGTGGCGTGGCAGAGGGCAGAGATCGATCGATAATGGAAGAGCCCTCGACAATGCCACAAGAGAAGCCAAAGAGGCAGTGCCATAACCAACGCTCCTTCGACTGCGGACAGATGAAAGACACCAGATACGCCTCTACATTCAATAGGTGTATACCCGCAAGGCGCACCGCACTGTGCACCGACCGTGGCTGCGAGCAGGCTCATTCGATGTACAGCTCATGTTGGGTTACAACAACGGCAGGATATACCGAGCGAGCATGGAGGCGAGCATGTCTCACACATAACGGGGGTGTGCCTCGTGCTCTTTATAAAACACGGCCTGTCCATCGATCTCCCTCCATACTTCTCTGCATAGCTCAGCTTCTTCTTCCATCCTACTCCCCAACCGAAATGCTTCCCTTCAAGGTCCTCCTCCTCTCTCTCTTCCTCCTCCTAGGAGCACACGCCTTTCCAACTCCCCATGACCACCCCACCAACACAGAAGACTCCAATCAAGCCATCAAAGAAGTGACCTCCACCCTCACGACAACAAAATGGTCCCACTGCACCATCCCCCAAGCCATCTCCCTCCCCTTAAACCAAAGCAAACCCAGTCTTCCCGCCCCAGCCAACAACCTCACCCTCAAACACCTCGCCATCGGCCGGGGTACCCAGAATTACACCTGCGCCGGCGCCAACAACACCAGCGCACCGGCCGCAGTGGGAGCCGTCGCGACCCTCTTCGACGGCTCCTGTCTCGCCGCGCAGCAGAAGACAGACGCCCAACGAGCCTTATCCTCCGTCGTAGGCGTCGTGAAGATGATCCCCCTCCCGCCGCTGCAGCTGGCCGCGTGGCTGCTGAACCGGGTTTTCTTCTGGGGGGCGGAAGAGGAGAGTCTCGTT
Organism: Aspergillus neotritici; assembly: GCA_023619815.1. Taxonomy (NCBI): domain Eukaryota; kingdom Fungi; phylum Ascomycota; class Eurotiomycetes; order Eurotiales; family Aspergillaceae; genus Aspergillus; species Aspergillus neotritici. Next base: position 149,356 of record JALZYL010000028.1, on the reverse strand, counting down.
ATCGGACGGCATTACTTCCTTGCGGATGGGACGCCGTTGTTTGAGTTTGGACGGGGGGGAGAGGAGGATGATTGGGTGCTGGCGAAGAAGGACGCCAGTGCGTTGCCCACTGTGCCGAACGCGAATGCAGGGGACGATGCGCCGTGGTTGAAGCTGGTGAGGACGGACGGGAGGGGCATTCAGGTATGTTTCTGCCTACTTTACTTGTCTTATCTTGGGTGTGAGGTGGGATGGGACTGACCAGCGCAGGAGATATATCGGGTGTACACAGCTGGGGGGAATGCGCCAGAGACGTGCGAGGGACAGAATGAGTTTTTCGAGGTGGAATACGCAGCGGAGTATTGGTTTTACGGATGATATTTCTCTCTATCTTTTTAGTATTGATTTATGACTCATGATATCCAATGTTATAACCTAGGTAGTAAGTATACTTTGTAGTGTATCCATCTCGGAAGAACGCCGGGGTGCGGGGAATCCACTGACCTATAAAACACCAACTACATCTCTCTACAACTAATATCTCTCTACAATAAATATCTCTCTACACCCACAACTCTCTCTCTCCATTCACAATAAACAACACCATCTCCAACATACCTACCTACCTCCCTCCCATCAAAATGACCGAAACCAAAACCCACCCCATTCCCGCCCCCGCCGCCAAAACCTTCGTACTCAACCTCCTCCAAAAAAACAACATCCCCACTTCCCACGCCGAAACCATCGCGCACGCCCTCATCGAAGCCGACCTCCGCGGCGTCGACACCCACGGCATCAACCGCCTCCCATCATACCTCGAGCGCCTCCGCCGGGGCTCCCTCAACGGCAGCGCAACGCCCACCATCACGCACCCCACCCCGGTCGTCAGCCACATCGACGGCAACAACGGGTTCGGGTTCGTCGCCGCCTCGGCCGGAATGAAAGCCGCGATTGAATCCGCGCAAACATACGGGATCGGGCTCGCGAGCGTCAAACGCAGCAACCACTTCGGCATGTCCGCTTGGCTGGTGCAGCAGGCGTTAGACAGCGGGATGATGAGTCTCGTGTTTACGAACAGCTCGCCTGCGTTGCCTGCTTGGGGCGGGAGGGAGAAGTTGCTCGGTGTTAGTCCTATTGCTTGTGGGGCGCCGGCGGGCAAAGAGCCCGCTTTTATTCTCGATATGGCGCCTTCTGTTGCGGCGCGCGGCAAGATCTATAAGGCTATGAGGCGGGGGGAGAGTATCCCTGGGGATTGGGCGCTGGATGGGGAGGGCAAGCGGACTACTGATGCGCGGAAGGCGCTTGAGGGCGTGATGCTGCCTATGGGGGGGCCGAAGGGGTCCGGGCTGGCGGTTATGATGGATGTGTTTTCGGGGGTGTTGTCTGGTTCTGCGTTTGGGGGGAACGTGGTTGGGCCGTATGATTGTGAGAATGGGAGGGAGGCGGATGTGGGGCACTTTTTGGTGGCGATTCGGCCGGATTTGTTTATGGGGTTGGAGGAGTTCAAGGAGAGGATGGATTATTTGTATCGGCGGGTTGTTGGGGGGGAGAGGATGGAGGGCGTGGAGAGGATTTATTTTCCGGGGGAGATTGAGATCATTACGAGGGAGAGGCGGTTGAGGGAGGGGATTCCGTTTGTGGAGGCGGAGATTGAGGCGTTGAATAGGGAGGCGGAGAGGGTGGGCGCGGAGAGGTTGCTTGATATCTAGGTAGTGGTATCTAGCAGGCTGGAGAGTGTCTGGCATCAAGAAGTATACAACACCTCCCCAGTAGTAGTCGTCAGGATTAGTAGGAACAGTCTATACTCTATACTCTATACTCTATATGCATTCTATGGCTCAATCTCGCCCCTTCTCCCCCCCAACGACAGACTCCGTCTTCACCCCCGGCGCACCCAGCGACCCCTTCTGCTGCGCCGCATCCTCCATCAACCGCACCAAATACCGATGCGACTCCGCCGCATACTTGCACCGCGTGCGGATCACCGCCCCATACCGATAAAACAAAAACGGGGCCGGCATGCACAGCAGCGACAAGAAGGCCGGGATAGTCGGGGCCCAGTGAATGCCCAACCCATCATACATATACGTCGCGATGATCGGGAAGATCGCCCCGAAAATGCACCGCAGCACGGCGTTAGCGGCCAGCGCCGACGCAGCGTAGATCGTGTACGAGTCGATCAGGTAGTTCATGATGCCCAGGTAGATGAGGATCAACCCGAAGCCGAAGGGGGCCGTGGCGACGATGCTGACGGACCAGTGGATGGAGGGGTGGTTGGTCCAGGCGAACCAGAACTGGCTGATGGGGATGGCGATGGCGGCGGGCATGCACTGCACGAGGCGGGCTTCCGGTGGCGCGAAGCCGTTGTGTTGGTCTTGGACCTGCATGTAGTGGTAGTTGGCGGGGATGGTGCAGAGGATGCCGATGATGATGCCGACCATGATGCCTAGGAAGGCGAGGCCGCCGACGCCTGGGTTCCAGCCACGGACTTGCTCGTAGACGATGGGGAAGGCCGCAAAGAGCATGTAGAGCGTGCCGTAGACGATGGCGATGTAGGTGGCGAAGAGGGTGACGATGGGCTCGCGGCAGAGGAGGACCCACGGGCGGGAGAGGGAGACGGTGAGGAGGCGTGCGAAGGGCATGCGCGGCTTGTCGATGTCGATCTTGCTGCGGTAGACTTTGCCGGTGAGGTGGGAGAGACGCGCTGCGCGTTGTCGGAGGAGGAGCGGCGCGTAGGTCTCCGGCACGCCGACGGCCATGAGGAGCCAGACGAAGGCGCCGCTGGCCGCGAGGAAGCCCTCGACCCAGCGCCAGCCGGCGTTCATGCCGAGGAAGCCGCCCATGATGGGGCCCAGGGCGGGCCCCAGGTACGGGGCGGCGGCGTACAGACTCAGGGCGAGGCCCCGCTGTCGCGCTGGGTACATGTCGGAGATGGTGCCGCCGCCGTTGGCCAAGGGGGACGAGCCGAACGCGCCGGCGAAGAAGCGCAGGATCAGCAGGGACCAGATGTTCTGGACGCCCGCGCAGCCGGCTGAGAAGGCGGACATTAAGAAGAAGCTGCAGAAGAAGGGGACTTGGCGTCCAGCTACCTAATAGACCGTGAGTCATTTCTGTCAGCACTGCTCGGAAGAGCGTGACCTACCTCGCTCAAAGGAGCCCACAGCAGCGGCCCCACGGCAAAACCCAAGACGAAGAAGGACAGGCCGAGCGTGGCCACCTGGGAACTGACGCCGAAGTAGGCGACCACCTCCCCGACGCTGCCGCTGTAGGCGGAGGACGTCAGGGAGACGATCATGGTGGAGAAGGCGACAATCAGGGTGATGTTCAACTTGCGCATTGTGCTGAACTGCATGGGGTTGCGCGGATCATTGGGAATCCACGACACGGCGTACGGGTCTTCTTCGGTGCCTGACCCGGGGTAGTCATAGTCCAGGACCTCCTGGGTGATGGCGCCCTGGTCAGTGAGCATGCGCCAGTAGGGGATAGTGGCGCGGTAGACTCCTGACATGGGAGGATGAGGTTTGTTTTCCACGTCGTCCAACATGGCGATGTCCTCGATCGGGTCGAGGAAGCTTGTTCAGCCCAATAAATTGACAGGGTGGTTAGAAGGTTGATTTCAAAGGAAACTTCCTAATTGATTTTTTTCATCCTCTCGATTCACAATAAAATATCTTCAATGTAATCAACGCTGGAAGCAAGCGCAAAAAAATCTTCTACCCTCGGAATGTATGAGCCGAAACATCCATAAGCATAACGCCGACAGCACGACCGGCTCGGCTGTTTGAAATCATCAAATCAGCCCGTCGGGGAGATCGTCTTTCGCACCGTGTCAGATTTTCCCATTGTCGTCGGATGTCGGTCGTCGGTAAGGGAAGAAAGTGTGTAAGACTAAGATGCGTGTCTCCACCGGACCCATATCAACTAGAGGCAAGTAACCGTGATCAACGCGATAAGGGCCTAGACACCATGTGAGGCTGCTGACACGGCGGATTGGAGGCATGATGAGGTAGTCGATGTACGACAGCAGTGGAGTTCTCCCTCTCTGGAAAGAAGATTGGCCCGTGAGTACTGCTTGGCGATGCTTGAGTTGACCTGACTGACGGGATATTCGGCAACTCGTTTGCTTAGGCCGACTGGTTCCCTCGGTCTAGTCTATGGAGACAGGCGGGCTGTTCCGAAACGGGACCCCCATGGTCACCGGTGTGGATTTGCGGTCGATAGTATTCATAATACCCGATCTATCGTCAATCAGAAGAACCCGGTATAGCATCAAGGAGATATAGATCGAGATAACCTTGGGAGATCCCGTGACAAGGACCGGCCCGCAACGCTTGGCCTGGAAAACGAGGCTGCAGCGGCAGGACTCCCTGCCGAATCCGGCTAGCTCACTGTCTACTATATAACCGGAACGAAATAAAACCAGACAAGCAGCGTGATTCATATCTATCTAAAAGCAAAATAAATCCTAAATAGGCTCATCCCTCGGCTCAATCAATACCTCATTAACAGACACATGCGGCGGTTGCCGCAGCGCATAGACAATCGCCCCCGCCACATCACTCGGGTCCAGAATCTGCGCCCCGGACGCCCCGCCATACTTCTTAACCGCCTCCTCGTCCGTCGACATGCCCAGCAGATCCGTCTGGGTATTCCCTGGCTGGACAGCAGTGACCCGCAGGCCCGAGCCAGCCGTCTCTAAACGCAGCGCCTGCAGCGTGGCTTCCACAAAGAACTTGCTCGCGGAGTAGACGCCCAGCCCCGGGAACACCTTGCGGCCGGCGTCGGAGGAGATGGCGACGACGTGGCCGGAGCCACGCGCGAGCATATCCGGCACGGTGGACGAGAGCGCGTGCAGCAGGCCCTTGCAGTTGACGTCGACCGTGCGGTCCCACTCGTCGGTCTGGGTGTTCGACATCAGCGTGAAGTACATGACGCCGGCGCAGGCGATGATGTAGTCGATGGGGCCGAGCTCGGTGCGCGCGCTCTGGACGAGGTCTTCGACCTGGGTCTTTTTGGTGACGTCGGTGGCGCGGATGATGGCTTTCACGCCGTGGGATTGCGCCTGACGTTGGATGGATTCGAGGGCGTCGAGGCGCCGCGCGCCGAGAGCGACGTGGCAGCCTTCTTTGGCGAGCGCGGTGGCGACCGCGGCCCCGATGCCGGAGGAGGCGCCGGTGATGACCGCGACTCGGCCAGTGAGGGGTCCGCGCGGGCGGAGGGTCGGGGATTGGTTGAGTGCGCTGCGGCGGGAGGGGGGCTTCGAGAGCCATCCGCGCGCGAACCAGTGGCGGGTGTAGGTCTCCAGCAGGACACTGTCGACCTTGGGGCGCTCCACGACTGCGCGGAAGGGTCGCGTGGCGGCGTTGTCGAGCACCACGATGCCCTTGAGGAAGTCGACCGTCGGCATGCCGCTGCGCAGGATGTCGACGGTGAACGCGCCGTCGCCGCCCTTGACCGACCCGCGCTGCTCCGTCCACAGCGCAACCCACTCCTCCCAGCCCAGGCGTTGCGTCGGATACCCGAGCTCGGCGAGGTGATCGAACACGGACCGCGTGCTGACGGGGTTGGGGTCGCCCAGGTGGAAGACGGTGGTCTCGGCCTGGGTCTGGGTGGAGAGGTGGATGATGGACTTGCTGACGAAGTCGACGGGGGTCATCTCGGCGCGCCAGCCGTCGACGTCCGGAGCGTAGCCCAGTTTGATGGACTCGACGAAGAGCGCGGAGAGCAGGTCCCAGGCGTTGGCCGCGCCCGTCTGGCTGTGGCCGCTGATCGTACCGGCGCGGTGGACCTTCACGGGGAGACCGCGACGGCCAGCCTCAAGGACCAGTCGCTCCGCCACCCACTTGGTCTGTCCGTACCCGTCCAGGAGCTTGGTGGGGACCTCGTCCACGTCCAACATGGCATCCTCGGACCAGCCCTTCTCGCTCGGGTGCGGGGGCAGCACGCCGTTCGTCGAGACGTATTGCACGGTCGCGCCGCCCTGGCACGCGAGGCGCAGGATTTCCTTGGTGCCGCCCACGTTCGCCGTGCGCAGGGCGGCGTACGGATACACGAGGTTGACCGTCGCGGCGGCGTGGACGATGACTTGCACCCGGCTCGCCAGCGCGTCGAACGTGTCGCGCGAGAGACCCAGCCGGTGTCGCGACAAGTTGCCCGGCAGGACCTCCACCCGCTCCATGATGGAATCGCGCCACAGGCCCATATCCAGCAGATTGCGGCGGATCCGCGCCACGCCACCCGATCGGTCGTCGCCCGCCGGGTCCGTGAACCGGACCAGACAGATGATCCGGGCCGTGGTGCTCTCCAGCAGATCGTGGAGGAGGAACGCACCCAGATATCCGGTGACACCGGTGAGCAGGACGGTGTCGGCGTCCGTGACGGAGCAGATGCGGGTATTATCGGCGGGCCGGATGTCCTCGTCGAGGGTTGAGTCGGCACGCAGGACGGCCGGGAGATCGGCCTGCACTGCCGCGGTGTGTCCATCCCGCACGGCGCGGACGGTCTGCAGATGACCGTCCAAGGTGGCATTCTCGGCCAGACGGGCGATCGGAACCGTGAAGCCGAAGTTGCGCGTCAGCCGCGATGCGAGATCGGCGATGGACAGCGAGTGTCCGCCGAGGTCGAAGAAGTTGTCCTCGCGGCGCAGGAGGGATTGCGACGTCTTCAGGCTGGCGGCCCAGAATGCGGCGATATGGTCGAGGCCGATCGGATCGCGCTCCGATTCCTCCGCGCCGTTGACGGCCGGGCTGGCACTCCGCGGCGGCGGCAGGCCCTTGCGATCGACCTTGCCCGAGACCCCGTGGGTGGGCAGCTCGTTCAGCTCCGCCCACTGGGCGGGGATCATGTACTGCGCCAAGTACGGCAGGAGTGCGCGGCGGGCGACCGGGCTGTGGCCCGACGGGTTGATCTCGACCTGCGGCCGATCGGCGGACTGATCCCGGTCGCGGACCACGTACGCCACCAGCTCCTTCTCCAGGCCGTCGCCGTGGGCCACCACGGCACAGCTGCTGACTGCCAGGCGCTTGATGATCTCGTTTTCGACCTTGGCGGGGACGACCGAATAACCCCGGAGCTTGATCATGTCGCCCACGCGCCCGGTGATTTCGAGGAAGCCCGAGTCTAGGATGCGCGCTTTGTCCCCGGTGCGGTACATGCGGGATCCCGGGGTCGGGTCGAAGGGGTCCGGCGTGATGGCTTTCCGGGTGGCCTCGGGCAAGTTGAGGTACTCCCGAGCGAGGAGCGGGCCTCCGACATACAGCTCCCCACTCGTTCCCACGGGAAGCCGCTGGCCCTCCTGATCCAGAATGTACGTCCGCTCCGGGTCGAGGGGCGGGCCCACGGGACAGTACTGCGCGTCGCTCGTCAACATTTCCCGGATGTCGCCACAGGCGACCTCGTGGGTCTCACAAGTACTGTAGCAGTTGAGCAGGCGGGTGTTGGGCAGACACTTGGTGGCCCTCCGTCCGAGATCGGTGGTGACCACCTCGCCGTTGAGCCACAAGGTGCGGAGCTTGGGCAGCCGGGTGTCCAGATAGGGGTGTCGGACGAGGACGGTGGCCAACAGGGTGGGGGTCATCAACGTTTCGGTAATGTGCTTGGATTCCAGGAGATCGACCAGCGCCGCCGGATCGTAGCTGATTTCGTCGGGCACCGTCACGACGGTGGCGCCGCGCAAGAGCGGGCGGAGGATCTCCCAGATGAAGAAAACGTTGCAGGCGACGCGATCGCCGGGGTGGAGATCCTGGACGGTGAATCTCAGGTCGTAGGAATACACGGGGGCGCGGTGGGGGTTCGCAATGCCCTTGGGCTTTCCCGTGGTGCCGGAGGAATATGACACAAAAGCCAGTCGGTCGAGGTCATCGTCCGCCGGCAGTGGAGAGGCTTCCTTCGCATATCCATTGACTTCCGCCAGCGGTTCGTCAAGCAGGATCAGGGGAGCGCTGCCGCCGACCTTGGCGGCTTCCGCCTTGTGGGTGAGGACGACGGCCGGGGAGGCATCGGCCAGCACGTCGGCCAGCAGATCCGGCGGATAGGCCAGCTCGAGGACCAGAAAGGCGCCTCCCGCCCGCAGCGCCGCCAGACAGGCAATGACATAGTGCGCACTCCGCGGCAGCAGGACGCCCACCAGCGTGTCCCGACTCACGCCGTACTCGCGCAGGCGTTGCGCCAGGCGGTCGACCTCCTGCGCCAACTCATTATAGGTGTAGGTGATGTCTCCATCTTCCAAGGCCGGGGCCTCGGGGGTGGCTTGGACCTGTTTGCTGAAGAGGGCCGACAGGTCTTTGGTGATATCGATGTGGGACATGGCTCCGGACGGGGATGGGGGTAGGAGGATCTATGTGGTGAGTCCCGGGTGAGGCTGGACCGTACTGGTCTGGCAGGAAGACTGAACTGGAGAGAATAAATCGGACTCCACCAGACGGTTCAACCTTCCACACTCTAAGAGCTCACGAGATCAGTGAGGAGAAATTTCCCGTGGTCTCCAAGGGTATGATCTGATCTATTGACAGGTGAACACGAGACGGATGACCGTTCAGCAAGGAAATCCGAGGAGGGGAAGGGGAAAGAAGGAAGTGGAAAGCCAGCCGGGGGGGCAAACTGTTGAGAGATGGGGACCCCGGCAAGATTTCTCCATGATGCGAAGTGGGTTTTGGGGATCCCGTTTGTCCAGTTGGAAGATTCAACCAGGCGTGGACGGTGATAGTTGGATCTGGACTAGATCCCGAAGCGGATTGGCGGGTGGAAATGCTCAGGGCTGTCGGGGGATCGGTCTAACCTGATCGGGCAGGTAGCTGCATCCTGAGGCCGCCCATTGGCTGCCTGAGTCACGAGATGGAGCGGTTGTCACATGCGCGGGTCCACTGCGATGGTTGTTGGAACTGATTAATTCTGTCAATTGTTATTTCTTGATCCATTGTTCTTTTTCCTTTTTTCTTTTCTTCTCTTTTCTTTTCTCTTCTTGTTTGGCCCCACGCGAGGATTATTTTGCCGGTTTGGGCAATCCGAGTCTGTCCCGACGGACGTTGGACATGATAGGAGAATGATGGTGGGTAAGAGACACACCGTGTCTCGTTCAGGTACAGTGGCGGCCGCCTCAGGGTTATTGGGCTGAGAGCCCTGTCGGTTTACCGGAACCTATTGGCGGAGATCCAGGAAGCTTGCATGTACCGGTCGATAAGGATATTTATATCGACGCTAAACATATATTAAATCAAAGCCCTAAGTGGTGTGTATTTCAAATTCCTTTCTATATGTGTGGTTGATGATTCTGACGACGGGAGAGAACTCCAGGAACGTGACCGTCGAGCCCTTATGTACCTACTAGGTAGTACATGTATAGTACCAATTATTGTATGAACCCGGGTCACTGAGGGCCTCGGCAATCCAGCAACTCGATCAAATAAGAATTGGGATAAAATGAAAATATATATATATAAAATAAATAAAAAGTAAAATGCAACAAAATAAATATGTATAACAAAAGTAAGAAAGAAAAACTCTCTTCTCCACATCGTGTCAAGACAATCGCTCAGACTGGACCACATCTCCACCAATACGACCATGATGTCAAAACACACTCTGGCAAAAGCAAGCAGCAGACGGGATCTCTCCGTCGGTACTTTGTACACTGATATCTCTAACTATACTAACGATACTAACTGTATACTAAATCATATCGAACCCAATCATTCCCAACGCCCTCGCACCATCTCCGCCCCCCCCTCCTCCTAGATGAGATACTATTTCCAACCACATTTCCTTCCCCTCACACTCGATCCTCCCGCCGCAACCCCGAATAAAACTCCCTCTCCTCGTATACACGCACGTCCTCCCCGGCGTAGATCCGCCCCCGCTTCTCCTCCCGCATCCGTAGCCGCCGCACCCGGCGGACATCCCACTCCACGTTCCGGGTCAGCCACCACGTCCACGCGTTCGTCACGCAAGCCGCCCCGACCATCCCCGCGCAGATGGCAAACGGCGTCTTGTATCCGTTGCTCGCGAAGCGCTCCTGGAACAGCTGCGGACCGATCACGCCCCCGACCTGGCCTACGCAGGACTGGAACGCCAGCGTGAAGGCTGCGCCGGTGGTGCCTTTGAGGGAGGAGCTTCGCCCTATTCATCCATACCGGTGTTAGAGTATACTTCTTGTAATAGATAAGAAGGGAAGGGAAGGAAGGGAGCATACAAGCCCAGAACGGAATAAAATACGCCGTGTAAAACATATTCCCCAACACACACGCCACATACACCCCAACCGGTGACCGTACCGTCGCCAGCAGCACGTAAAACAGCAACATCGGCCCCATAATGCACACCATGACATACGCCGGCCGCGTCAGGTACGCCTGCTTCTGGAACCACCCGCTGAACACGACGGCCAGCGCGGCGGCCGCGCAGGGCGGGATGTTCAGCAGCTGGTTGCGCGGAAGCCCCGCGAACCCCAGGCTGGTCGTGATGGTCGGTATCTCCCAGGTGAGGGCGTATCCGGCGAGGTTGACCAGCAGCTGGGAGAACATGAAGGCGTAGGTGCGTGGGTCGACCAGCGAGTCCAGCACCTCTTGTTTGGCGAAGTTGGAGTCCGTCGTCCGGGGCGCGTTTTCGGAGAGCCGTGCTTCGATGTAGGCTTGTTCTCGCGGGGTGAGCCATTTGTCACTGCGGGGGCTTTTGGGCCAGTCGGGGAGCACGAGGTAGACTATGCCCGCGAAGAGGATGGTGAAGAGGCCTTCGAGGAGGTAGACCCTAAAGCCGCAGCCGCATTATCCGTCAGCTTTGTCGTGGAATCGGTCTGGACCAGACGAAGGAAAAGGTGAGGAAGACAATACCATCGCCACGCACTCATCCCACACATCCCATTCATATAAGAAATCCCATACGCCAACAATGACCCCAGAATTCCAGACGAGCTCTGAAACGCAAACATCCACATGATGGGCTTGCCCATCTCGTCGCTGCGGTACCAGCCGCACAGCTGCGCCGCGATCCCCGGGAACAAGCCCGCCTCGCACATACCCAGCAGGAAGCGCAGCGCCCACATTGTGTCCCTGTTGTTGGCTGCCGCGTGGCATGCCAGCACGATGCCCCAGCTGAGGATGATGCGCGACTGCCAGAGCCGGGGAGTGAGCTTTTTTAGCATCATGTTGCTTGGGATTTCGAATATGATGTAGCTGATCTGGGTTTGTTAGTTGAACTCACTCCACTCACACCAATCAGTGGTATTGGCTATATGTATAAGGAAAGCGACTGACAAAATAAATAGATTGCACCCAATTATACTCATCAGCCGTCATATGAAGCTCTTTAAGCACGTTTCGCTCATCTCCAACCTGAAGCACCTTGACGTTTGCAGCATTCGTATAGTCAATCTAACCCGTTAGTCTTAGCCCGAGCAGTCTATCTATCCCCCCAAAAAAGAACGAGAACCCACAGTCTTGACAAGATACATCATACCAATAAGCGGTAAAAACCGCCAATCGATCTTCCTCCGCACTCCCCTATCTTCCTCAGGCGTGAAGGACTGCAAAAGCGCCTTCCTAGCCGCATCTTCCTCATCCCCGAGTCCTACAGCAGACCTCCCAACATCGGAATCGCTGCTTTCAACGGCATATTCAGACTTTTCCACCTTTTCCGCCATCATCCCGAAAGAAAAAGAGGGAGAAAAAAAAATAAGTGTCAAAAAGTCGAGACCAGCCCCACGTGCAGAATCACCTACCCAGAGGGGGAATCGCATCGTTTTAAAACTCCCGTCCTCTCCTCAAAACATAGCGCAAGACCAATATCTCCTGCCCATCACGCAATTCACCCATCTCCAACGGCAAGTGTCAGTCTTATCGTGGGATTCCACCGCCCCAGTGCGTGCGGAGATTGGAGCTGCCACGCGGGGAGAGATTCTTCTGCCACTGTTGGTTGGGTTAGCTAGGTAGGATCCTTGTACATGGGGTGATGGCGCGACGGGATGGCGTGCGCGACGCAGGTAGGTAGGACTTGTTATTGGCGCCGGGGGTATCAACGTGCTTATTGACTGTTTTAAGCTTGTTGTTTTCTCGGCCGGATTGGTGTTTTGGTTTAAGGGGGCTGGGTTAGATCGTCGTACATAATATAATATATGTCGGCAGATGAACCCTGGTGATCTACAGCGTATTTGCGTTTGTTTACCCGTGACTTTTTTATTAGGCAGGGGTGTTAAGTAGTAAGTATATAAATCATTGGATGGATTGTTTAGTTAATACGACAAATATATAAAATATATTTCTTGTTAATAGTCAGAACTAGGCATGCTGATGCCGTGGCGAGATACGCGAAACTTGCACCGCAGGGTGGGCTGTAGATGTAATGCTAGCGTGAATTTATTTCTTTGGTATTAAGAGCCGTTACTTTAACCCACTTAAAGTTCCTAATACCTAGCCTACAGTATCTAGCCGAAAGCGATAAACCAGAAACTTCCCAATACAAGACAGCCAAAGCCAACCTCCCAACAAACCCTCCGACCCAACTAAGACACACTGACATTGTGTTCACCCTCGATGGCATCAACAATACCCACCAGTTTAGCCATAATCTCATCATCGGAAACAGTATCCGGCAGCATCTTAGCAGCAGAATCAAGCAGCCCACCCTGCGCCTTATTAATCTCGAAGAACCTCCCATTCCACGAGTAAAGCATCTCGCCGTGGCGGTCGACATCCACAAAGAGCTTGAGCACGCTGCGCGCCACGGCCTCCGCATCCTGCACCACCGCCCCCAGGCTCTCGACGACCTCGCGGATCACGATACCCGAAGCTGTCCACGACGGCGCGATGGCATTAATGCGCAGCGTTGGCTCCAGCTGGCCTGTGAGGCCGTGAAGCAGCCCCAGCACGCCGTGCTTCGCGGTGCAGTAGTCTGGTGCGGGAAAGTTCTGGAATGCGGACGCCGATGCGCTGAGGACGATGCTGCGGGATGGGGACGGGGCCGGGGACTTGGGGTCGGGTCTGTCCTGGCGGAGGTAGTGCATGGCTAGATGGACGGTGTTGATCACGCCGAGGAAGTTCACGTTGATGGTGGCTAGGTCTGGGGGCGCGAGAAGCCCGTCTGCGTCGAGGGTGTCGTCGAAGAAGGATTTTGTGGGCCCGATGCCTGCGTTGGCGAAGACGTGGTCTATGTGGCCGAAGCGGTGCTGGCCGAGGATGAAGAGGGCGCGGATGCTGCCCCAGTTGGTGACGTCGGTCTCGGCGAAGAAGATATTTGGGGTGTTGAGAAGATCATCCGGTAGAGGTGTTAGATCGCCGGCGATGATCTTTGCGCCCAGCTGGTGGCATAGTTTGAGGGTTGCGTTGCCGATGCCGGAGCTGCATCCTGTATGTATGTCTTGTTAGAACCTGTGTGGTAGAGAGGAAGGGGAAGCGTACCGGTGATGAGGACGGTTTTCCCCTTGATGGAGATTAGGTCGTCGATGGTGATGTGTAGCTCTGCCATGGTGGTTGGTATTGAAGACTGAGTTGAGAGATGGAGATGACGTTGGATAAGGGAGGTTGATAATAAATAAAGATCGTTCCTGGAGATGTATGCTTGATCAGCGGAGGCAAGTCTGTCAGCGGAGAGAGTTACCCGTCGGATATATATACAGAGGAATTGAGAATCATTCACAGATATATACTAAGTCACCGAGCCAGTGCGTGATGAATGTTTCGGTTAGTTACACCAACTGTCGTTATCTATTTTACTCAGTTTGGTTTCTGATAAGAGAATAGTTGACTTTTATTGCATATGTGTCAGGATGTGTCATGATTATATGACAATATAAGAGACTCCAAGGAGACATACTCACATATCGCGTAATAATTGGTGGCTGACAAGTAGACATGAGAAAAGGAAGACTGATGTGTTAGATACACATGCAAACTTCCATGATTATTTGAATATGTATCTCGAGGTTTTGAGAATTCGGCCTTTACAGGCTCAGTGCCCTGATTTCAAATGTGAGCTCCTGTATTTAGATATCCGCTGAGAACCAGGGCTTAAGAAAGCTGTTATAAACCAGCTTTTGCAATAGGTTGAATTGAATATGATAATAGTCGGATACGCGAGTAAATATTTGTCCAAGCATATTATACAGAACAATACTTGCTATCATTCCTTAGGAGGTAAAGCCCTAATGGATGCCAGGCCCTAATATATTAATTCCAACAGCATGAGATGAAATCAAGATTTCTCAAGTATATGAACGTCCAGGTGGGACAGTATAACAGCTTGGTGCTTCTGCTAAAGAACCAATCGCCGGAGAGCTTCAAAAGAGAATTTTCTGTCGTAGAGGGATCTTGAACAACAGTTGTTAAATACACACAAATGAATGTCAGTAGAACTCGCGAGGCTCCTTGAAGCAATTATTCATCGAATCCGTAGATTGTGTTGGCTATTGCATTTGTAGCTTAAATTCGTGGGCGCCATTTTGAGTGCCAACATGACAAGCTAAGCTGGTGTGAAGCCCATGTCACTTCAATTATGCAAAGAAGCTCAGTCTGGTAGTTGCGTCATTCAACCATCTGGCGGGACGTTTTAAGTACACGTTTAGAAGCCGGAATTGTTCTAATACACGAGATAAGTAATTGCAGGTGATAGACGCGCTGGTTTCTATATATTGTGTATATTTAAGCTGGGAAAAGCTACATAGAGCCGCTGTATTTAGAGACCATATGTTTAGGCTTCCGATAACATGGGCATCATCATGGACTGTAAGTCTTGCAACATGGTGCTCTACTAGACTGGTACCATCCAGCATCTATAACCGATGGTCAATTGCAATTGAACACAGAGGTATATATTTGCCGTCTAGTACTACTAAAGGAGACGCTGCTATTTACCTGGTCGCAGAGCTATGACTCAGGATAAACACCCATGGTCACCTCATCACTGACGTGTAAAGGAGTAGTTCGTATAGCCTACATTCCTCTCGATTTGACAGACGTCATAACGGAAGGATAAAAAAGCCGGTGGGGCAGAAATAAAAAATAATAAAAATAAAAAGGGCAATATGGGAAACGGCATGACAGCCACCGTGGCGCAGTGCATGCAGATCCCCCACTCGCCACATCCATACCTTTCATGCCATGTGTCAAGCTAGCTTCCTATCTTCAGCTGTCATCTGTCGGGAGCTCCGATGAGCTTGGGCCAGATTTCTCTGTTGGATTAACTTTAACTAGGCAGATATTGAGGCTGTCTTCTAGGCAGATCGGTGTGGTTGCTCTCTGATAGAATGCCACCGGTGGGCTTTACACGTGTACCTGGTGACTGGCCGGCAGCCTGTTTACCTTGGCCTGTAGAGCTTCTCTTGCTGTGGTCTACTCCGACTCCTGTTTTAGAATTGTTAGTGACGGTATTTGGTATGGCAGGATTTTGGTCATTGTTGTAGAGCTGTAGAATTTCCCTGGGAAATAGAAGCGAATCACGTGATGCTATAACCCACGTGATGTGATTACCTGATTCAGCAACTAGCCGCCAGCTCCCAGAGCCTGCTGCTTTGCGCCGATTCCGCGACGCGTTTCGGCAGGAGTGCAGCTCGACGACACCTATCAACCTCCCACACCATCCGCACCACTCTCTATCAACGAGCGGGTGAATCGCATGGTCAAATAATTTCGCCTGTTGCCTTCAATTAAAATTCCGTGCGTGTTTAACTCCCGCATCCGCTTCCTTTCGACCACCCTTCCTCGCCACCAATCCGCCGACACCACCCTCCGCAATCCACCCCTACAAAATGACTACCGACTACAGCAAGAAGACGAATGCGGAGCTCGTCGAGATCCTGAAGTCGCGCTCCCTGCCCCACACGGGGAAGAAGGCAGAGATGGTAGCTCGCATCCAGGAAGACGACGCTAGCAAGGCCAATTCCGCCGCGGCCCCCGCTGCCGCTCCCGCTCCCAAGGGCGACACCGCGGACGACGTCATCGACTGGGAGGACGACGAGGTCCCCGCTGAGACCGCGAAACCGTCTACCGAAGCCGCCGCACCGGCCGACAAGACCGACGCACCTAACCCGCAGCCCGCCGCCGCTCCCGCCGCCGCGGAGGAACCCAAGACCGAGCCCAAGGCCACCGAGGCAGAGACGCAAGAAGGCTCGAACCAATCTACTGCGACTGCGCAGGCGGAGGAGAAGCCGGCTACCAATTACGCCAAGGGTCTGCCCGTTACCGAGCTGGAGGAGGAACTGAAGAAGCGCAAAGCTCGTGCGGAGAAGTTCGGGATTACGGAGGATTCGAAGGCTGCGATCGCTGAGGCCGAGCAGAAGTTAGAGCGTGCCAAGCGGTTTGGTACGCAGGTCGAGGGACCTGCCAATGCTGGTGTGAGCCGACTGGACGAAGCGCTTCCGACTGAGCAGCCTCGCAAGAGAGGCCGCGGTCAGAATGACCAGGGCGGTCGGGGAGGCAAGAGACGTGATGTCGGAGGTAGGGGCCAGGGTCAAGGTCGCGGAGGCCGCGGCCGTGGAGGTCGCCCCCAAGGTCGCAACCAGCAGGGCGGCGCAAAACCCAACAATGGTGGTGGAGAGTCCTCGTGGAGCGAGAAGGACAGGCTGGCCATGGAGGCCCGGAAGAAGCGGTTTGCTGCCGCGTGAGCGATCGGAAGTGTCTGCTTAATTCTGCTGCCATTCTTTACTATTTCTTTTTATTATAACTTTGTGTCCGCCTGGCGTTTATGGGAATTTTACTGTGTCCACTAGGTAGCATACCTTCTCTTATGAAACCTGGAAAAGCTGCTGTGCAGGCATCATGTAGCGTCTATCCATCTGTTCTTGGTTGAAGTACATACCTACTATATACCATTAGCAATGTATCGAGCATTGGCGAGGGATAGCCGATGTGTAACACGTGCAGAATATTCCAGTCTGCCTTACCTCAAGCCGAGACGCCACCAATACCACCTCGGAAGACGCGTAGTATCCGATAAGCTGCTGGAGCCCTCTTCTCCTGGCTGACAGATACAGGAAGCTCAGTTACGATCAGGGTTGCCCCATGGAGCCAGCTCGCTTCTCCATGGTTCTTCGACTCAACATGGCTGTCATCTCGTATTGCATGTCCCGACCTGCACCCGGCAATTACTGATTCCCGAACAAAGTTATAGAATCGCTAAGTCTATTCTCCCCTCCAGCCCCTGAGTTGTGCATCTACTTCGGTATGATTGGGAATGTGTCTGGGTGGTTGGACGCTAACCATCCTGGTCTGTGCGACGTAATGCGCAGGCGCCATGGGGGTGGTATACTAGGTAGTATATGTATGTATCTACGCGTCTCCCTTGTTCGTACAGGAAGCCCGTCGTGGACTGTCCCAGGAGTCTGGAAATGAAGCAGAGGTGGGCGCCATGTGGTGGCGTGGCAATCTATCTATTTAGGCTAGGGCTATTGAATGAAGGAAGTGGGATGCAGGACGAAAGCCATGGATACTAGGTAGATACCGTGTGTAATAAAGATGGGGGAAATTATAGCATATCGTTACAATATGATGGCACCATCTCTTAGTAACCTCGCTAAAGGATTGTCAATGTACAGAGACATATTATTGAATTACAATAATATTCATTCTTGTTGCCAGAATGCTCAATTGGGATAAAAATCCGGGCATCCTTGTCATAAGCGCTGCAATGTAAGGTTTACTAGCAGGTTGGTTACATTTTCTGCATCCAATTTCCCCCCTATAAAAATATTCCCATTGTTCGTCAAACCCCGTGAGTCAAAACTTTGTACATTGTCAGCTGAAAGATCCAGATATGCGCTGTCTTTCCCCGATCGGATCTCTCTGATCGGCAGTGCTTTTGCTGGCTGCAGGAGATGGTGCATTAACTGAAGAAAATCTAGAGTCCAGAACAGGTGAGGCCATGTCAGTGCGCTGGCTGTCCCGTCCCAACACAACGTGTAGAGAATAAACCCAGCCTATCTCCTGACTGAAAAGTCGCAAGGCTCTGTAATTGACTCTGATAGATTGGACTTGAACAAGACCGACGCTGACTCCGGCACATCCACTGTATTTTACAACCCCTCTTCCCCTGAAAACAGACAGTTTTACCGCCGTCCCCACCAGGATCCCAGGTATCACGAAGCCGCCTGCAACCCTCTGGCGAATCCTCTGGCGAGACTCCCTCCATCCGAGACCGTGCTAAGCCCGACGGGTGGGATCCAGTTCGCCCCGCGCGTCCCAACTTGGCCCGTCGGTCAATCACAAGCGACCATTGCATCTCGCCCATCTAGCGGCGGATCAGGCCCCACTGTTCAGCGACTCCACCACTTCCGCGGACCCAAGATTCCATCCCATCACGCTTGCACCGTCATGATACCTGCGGATTGGGGAGGGGCCCTCGCACGGGCGATTGACTCTAGGTCTCGGCTTGAGGAGACCAGGTGCTATGTCGGGACCCTGAGTGGTTGTCGGGATTCAATATATTTCATATTTCGAACCCGTTCTGTGTCCGTTGGGGGCTGTGGGTCTCATTCCCTGTTATTCTCCGGGTGTATTCTCCTGGACGGGTGAGAACCACTATTGGGCGATGAAAGGCTCGGGACGAACCTTCCAGCGTACCAGAGAATGATATTTTGTGGACGTAACGGGGAGGATCGCGTAGGTCCGACCTGTATACTCATCGCAATCAGTGCTCTTGGACTATTTTTAGCAAGTTTAGTATGTTTAGTATGTTCGTGTTCGCCATAGCGTAGGTGTACTGACGCCTGAGAAAACGAGGGCCTCATCATCGCTTAGATAGATTTCTATCGATTGTTTAGGACAGTCAATGGCACAGAGGGATGAGATAAGAATGGCGCAGTCTTGCATTCTGATCGTCCAGTACTAGGATCGCACATCATCGGTCTCCCCGGGCAAGTCAGAAGTCAGTGATGACCAGGTGACTGCTGACTAGTGCATTAGTTGCGGATCCACCTCCGGCTAAGAAAAGAACGCCTGAGAAAATGTCCGACATCCATCAAATCACAGTCTCTTCCCAACAACACACAGACCAACCAAGGCTCCAAACCAACACAAGCTACAGGCAAATTTTGCGGATGCCTGTCTGTGGCTTCTTGGTCTCCTTCCCAGTTCCCCATGAGGACGCCGATGTCGCATAGGACGGCTTCCCGCCATCCCACGCCACTCTCCCCCGTCTTAACCTGTCATATCCTCATTCTCGTCGGTATCTCCTAGCGGCCAGTAACGGTCGAAGGACTAGTGGGCCATGGTAATGGGACGGCGCACGGGGTGGATATTCATTGCTCCTCCTTCCGTGCACGACCCCATCCCAAGCGATCCAGTCACGTTGTGGTGTGATGATGGCCCCATACATCCCGATCGAGTTGACACTGAATCACTTTGTTGGACTCCAGAGTTCTCATCTCCTTGGCAAGTGAGAACTATCCAAGGTGCGACACCGTCGATAAGAACAGGGGAACATCGTGATGTTTGAACCAATGGGTTTCGCGGTCACATTGGTCGTGGAATACGGCCCCGACGTCGATCGCACAAGGCGTGCTCGGGGATATTATTTTTTTTTTATCTGGTCAACCTCTTAGATCGCAGTGTGCGGATGAGGACCACAGTCCCCCGCTACGCGGGACTATCCCCCCCAAGGCTAACGAGGGTCGGATTTTAGCGCTGGAACAGGCCCTGGCCCTTCAAAAAGTCCAGATCTGTCCCGGTCAGGAAAATCGGACAGCATAGAAAATTTCCCTTTTCTTCTTTTCCTTGTTTGATATTTTCCATCGTTCATGTCTTTCCACTCTCTTTGATGCAGCTGGCTTCTGTCATCTTAAAATCTTATTGTCTGATCTTTCTTTTCTTGGCATTTGAAGCCCTCTGACGTGGTCGTGCAGACCCAGCTCAACACCCCCGGTGCATTTCTTTTAGCCACAGTGGATAGTGGCACCATCAACACTGTGGCGGAGCCCGTGCAGATGCCGGGTGACTGACTCAACTATATATTTTCTGGGAAGGAAAGAAGACGGATCTCCGGCGCGGCCATAAACATTTACATACTTCTATCGCATTGAAACCTACCCCGGGCATCGTGATATAGATATTCCCCGCTTGCCATGCTCATAACATCAAGTACCGTGCTGATCTCCGCGGCTTGATTATTGTTTCGGAGGGTTCAGTTTATAGATACTTGCACTCGCGTGCGATTTCTTTCGTCTTTTGTCGTCAAACCCTTCTTATTATACGGTTCGTATTTGGAATTTTGCATTGCCGGATTCTATACAGGACTGGTGGTCGCTAAACTGTAAGTGGGCCTCTGGCTGCGTTTGCTATCTCTTGCATAAAGCTGACAGAGACAGACGGCTCACGCTGCACTCAGAGCGATAACATGATTATCTGACGGGATGATTTTATACTTATATCATATTACAACACTCGCTAGATTATCGGTGCTCGGACTAGCTGGCGGATGGAGCAAGGTCGCACCATGCCGTCGCACAAGTCTAGTGTCGGTCGAATACCCCGGTTAAAAGATGTTGCATCTCAGTCGCCAAACGGACCATCACCTGTGGTGACTGCCCCTGAGAAATTGCTCGTATCTTCTAAGTCATCGCTGTCCAGGATTGAAAACTCAAAGCAGATTAGTCTGTCTACCAGGGGCAGCCGGGCGTCGTCCTTGTCGGAGGCGGAAGACATTCGTCAAGTCCCAGCGCCGACAAGACCCCCGAAGTTACCGTCCAGTCATGAGGTTCGCTCGTATTTGCCTTCTCGTACCGTCACTCATCTCCTGCCGTCGGCCTTGCCTCAAACCGCGCAGTTGGTCGGGGGTCATAAAAACGTCCAGACTCCCCTCGCAGATCCAGAGCCGCAAAACGCAGTCGGCCGTGAAAAGAAAGAGCCGATCCACAATCGCCCACGAAACGTCCTTAGACGAAAGGCACCGACCATTGGACAGCATACGGCAATGAATAGAGAAGATGCGAAGCAGTCCAAGCCCGAGAAATTGAATCTAGTGATCCCGAACAGTTCTCGCCAGAGTAGCGCCACGGATCTTTCCATCAGACCTGGAAATCGAAACAACTTTACTTCACCGTCTACAAAGCATCAACCTATTGAGAAGATGACAATTGAACAGCCAGAGCAGCGATTCCATGGTCCCAAAGAGCTTGCCAGCCTACGGACAACGTTGAACATGCAGAATCTACCTCCGCCTACTCCGGCATTTGCTTCTGCCAGCAGCCCTTCGACGAGATACTCTGGCTCCCCGGGGGTATGGAGCAGGACCTCGACACCAACAACATTGTCATCAGCTTCTCCAGGAATTGTCCAACCCGTCAAAGGGTCTCGCCTACGGCAGCCGAGCCCATACGAGACTCGGCTCCCAGGGTTTTCCCCGCAGGTATCTTCAACTTCTCAGGGCAGTAGCTTGGACCGAAAAGCATTTGGATCTCCCATAATGGCACGGCCAACGGGGTCCGTGGTATCCCTAGATAAAGAAGGCACCGAGGAAAGCACTGCCAAGCTTGAAAATGGGAGGGCGGCCACAGCGTCCAGCAGTACGCTACCTCGCGGGCCCTTTGCCCAATCAAGTCTACCCCGGGTCGCGAGACCCAATGTTGGAGTCAGCCCAAATGTGCCGAAGGAAGTGAAGCCTTTTGTCCAGCCTCGCAGACCTTCTAGGGATGATGGCATGAAGGTTGTTACTAATGGCTCTTCCCAAATACCCTCCCGGCCAAGCAGATATGGAACCCATCGATTGGAACAGGAGCCCTCCCCTGTGGTGAAGAGTAACATTTCTCCGGGTACAGTCACCGGCCATAAACGTCGCGATTCCTTGGAAAGCAGCCCAGGCACCGGGTCAACATACCTGGCATTTAACAAATCGGCGACATCTGTCAATTCAGCACACTCGAGGAGCTCATCACGAGCGGCGATATCCCGGACGCCAACCTCACCCGAAACATCCCGAAAAGCCTCGAGGACCTTGACGAAGGAGCAGAAACCGCAGAAGACTCCAAGCCCGGAGAAGACCCGAAAGTTCGGTCTTTTCCCCAAGAAATCCAAGCCCGAGTTCGATGTAGGTTCGGAAGGTCGATCCACGCGGAAGGGCCCAGCTGCAGGAACCGGTCACGAAGGTTATGGGCGATACGCGCATCGAGGCCGAAGGACAAGCATTGCCAGCAGTGATACCTCTAGAGAAAGGTCAACTAGCACCACCTCGAGTACCACCAGATCTGCAACTAGCAGGAAAGCGAGTATTCCTGGTGCGCCTGAATTGGATGATTTCCTTTTGAATCGCCTCGAGCCTGTCGTGATAAACGGTGGCGGTGGAGATGGTGCGAGTTTGGCCAGAACGCAGAGCGAGCAAAGTACAGGAGGTCTTAGTACTACGTCAACTGCAAACCTGGCCTCTGCCCCTGGACTTTCTACCGAAAGTTTGGGTCTGACACGCAGTGCGGGGGACACTATGACGGCAAAATGGCTATCAACCAACCAGGCTTCAAACGATGGCCCGTCAAACACAGATTCTAGTGAAGTTTCTAGGCCGGCATCCAGAGACCCGTCCTTCAAGGAAGCGCAGCAAGTACAACCGGTCAATCCAAAACAACTTCGACCCCAGGAAAATATCGCCACGCGTTTCTCGGAGATGGGAATACCGAACGGGAAGGAACACCAACAGAAGAAGCCTGGTAGAAGGGGACTCGGTCTAAAGATACCCTTCTTTCAAAAAAGCCACAAGGCGGCATATAGCGAACCCGCGCCGACATCCACTACTCAACCGACTTCCCAGGTCCGCGCGATGGTAAAGCCATCTGCACATCAACGGCCGGTAGCGCATTATGCCATCGTGGACTCCGATTCTGAGCCTTTGGAGGACGTTATCCGGAACCTCGAGGAATCCCCGCTAAGTGATGAGCCTGCCTCACCGGTGGAGGTCCCGGCTGCCTTGAACGTGAAGAAGCCCAGCCAGTCCATACTACTTCCTTCCCCTCCCAAGTTAGGAGGTGAGTTCTCTGGGCAACACGCGCTTTCGAAAGTCTATTTTACACAATCTCCCAATTCCGAAGGAATTGAGAAAAGTCCGGAAGACTCGCGCCCCAGCCGTCTGGCGTCTATCGGACGTATTCCACGGGTGGTTTCGAAGCGTGACAGACAGCACAGACCAGCAATGGAATCATTTTCACGGCCATTCAGCGTGATCGAATTACCGTCTATACCGGCACCTGCCACGGATCGACAGATCGGGAACTCTCAACCTCATCGGGTCGAAACAGGCACCCAGAACAGCAAACAAACGCACACTGGGATCGACCCCACCCAACCTTCTGAGACCTCCTCCCAAGCAAATCCTCTGAATTTCCTTGGTAACCCTTACTCAAAGAATGAGTTTTTTACGATGGCTCCCCGGAAGAACTCCGCGCCTTCAACATCTAATGCCTCTGAAAGTTCTTCTGCAGTCACTGCCCAGGTCCCTAACCCCCACTCGGCGCTGACCGAGGATGAGATTTGGCGCGAGTTCGATGAATTCATCGATAGTGTGTTGTATTCCCCGGAAACTACTAGATCCATGGCCCCCGGTGAACATGAGACAGACGCAAAATTCGAATTGGCGACGCGAGCTAGTCGGACCCTACAAGCTGGAATGAATGGTTTCGCAGATAATCGGGTCTCTGATCCCATAGCCGAGAATCCGACAGTGGCCTTCACCCCAGCGTCACCGGGATCCAGCAATGGCTCCATACGGCTTCGCAGATCTCGAATTGCGGCCGCTCTCCATTCATCCTTTGCCCCGTCGACCCAGCAGTCATACAGCGACCTCATTGCCAGCTACGAACGAGACGAGAATTCCGACGAGGATCGGCCTGGCTCATCAACCCCAACCCCGCCTGCAGACAGCCAGAATAGCATTCTGAGCTTGCCGTCATTAAACCCTTCCCCGAGCTTTGAGACCTGCCGACAGCGAAATACGGTTCTGTTCGACATTGCCGAGCGTGACCGGGAGGGCCCTACCGCACAAACCAACATCCGGTCTGGATCACTCATGACAAGCCGTTGGCTCTCGTTCGGACGAGTGCTCTTTAGTCCCGCTCACAATCATGTAAGCAGTGGGGAGCGAGAAAAGATCCTCGTGATCGATGGGCTCGGGAATGATGATTGGTCTTTCTACTGCTCCTTGACGTACCCGAATGCAGACGTGTATCACCTCAGTGACGGACCGGCACCAACCGCGTCCAAACACCCCGCTGCCTGGCTTCCACCCTCCAACCACCATACCATCCAGCACGCCAGCCTGGAAACCCAGTTCCCCTTTCCGAGGGGATTTTTCGCGGCCACGATCTTGCGCTTCCCCGCGGCCAGCCCTGAAAGCGGCCAGTGCAACATAGTGGCCGAGTGCAAACGTGTGCTGCGCCCCGGAGGGTACATGGAGATGAGCGTGCTCGACTTGGACATGGTCAATATGGGCATTCGTACGCGCAAGGCGGTACGGAAACTGAAGGAGCGCACATACCTATCGGATCCCAGCATCAGCCTCAAGCCATCCAGCGACAGCATCCAGCGCCTGCTGGGGAAGCACGGTTTCGACAACCTGCGACGGTGCATGGTGCGAATACCCGTGGCGGGAATGATCGTCCGTTCATCGGCGTCCTCATCCGGCTCGTCTTCTCACCACCCCACCCGCATCACGACAGCCACCCCGTCAACCATCTTCTCTACGCCGTCTACGTCCTCGATCGACGTGCAGGCCAAATTCCATGGCAAGTCCTCCTCGAACGATACCGATTTGTCCCTCGGTGATCTGCTCTCCGACCCGTCCCCGTCTCCGTCCAACGACGAATCCATCCGCAAGATCGTCGCGAGGGTCGGCCGGTGGTGGTACACGCGGTGTTACGAGATTCCAGTGTTGCCGAACGGCGATGTCGGCCTTAGCATTTGGGCTGAGCGCAAGGTCCTCCGCGAGTGTCAGCAGCGAGGGACGGGGTTCCGGCTGCTGATTGCGTACGCGCAAAAGCCGAGTGAAAAGCGCCGGACTGCGAGCGTGTGACGAGGGATTTCCCTCGATGATTCACGATTACCATTATGATAATGATGATGATATGAATGGATGGCGTCCTGATTGCTTGAATTTATCTGATGATGCGCATTGTTTTTTCTCATAATCTGTTGGAGACAAAATAGATGTCGTCTATTTTGCTTGACCCTCCAGGTTTTTTCTCTTTCTTTTCTTGTTGATTTTTACAATCCGATGGTTGCATTGCGTCTATCTGACCATGACCAGTATGGCTTCTATTCTTCTCTATCTCATTGAGCTGGCTTTATGGATGGACCTTATTAATTCCTATCTCACTTGTGCTTTTGAGGATGTTGTGATTCCCAGGACTTGGCGCCATTGCTTGATGTTTTATCCAATTAATAACGAGGATATCTAATTCTAGGGATTTGATAGGAATATACTGGCGCAATTGAGCTGCCTTCTGATTGATCCGTGATAAGCTTCACCTGGGTAACCTTCTCCAACTGTATCTTCCACTGACCCCAGTTGGAGAATCCTTCAGCCATGCTCCGTCTCTCTCCGTGTCAGCACCAGCGGGCTCTTTGGTATGCGCGCGTCGTCTCACCGGTGCATCTAGCAACAGGAGCCAGAAACCGCTACTATCCTATTATCACTTCTATCCACAAATGTCTGAGGCTAATTCAGAAGTAGATAATAATCTCCCTGCCTTGTCAGCCCCTTCATTCCTATCAAACGCTCCACCAAACGCCGAAGGATGACTCCAACTCGTCTCCAACTCCACCATCCCCCAGCATATATGCCTCCCTCTCTCCACCAGTCCCCCATAATTCATACACCACCACAGCCTCATATACCGAAGACATCAAGCACAATGTCAACAGTGGCGCTCCCCTCCAACTACCAGTCAGACCTGACTCCCGAATATCTGCACCAACTCGCCGCACGCTGGGGCATCACCATCCAACCCGGCGACGAGGAAGAAAGCTACCTCCTCCTCCTCCAATCTGCAGAAGCCGTCCACCGACACATCGCCAGCTCCCCAGACTACCTCCACCCAGCTCTCGCCCCAACCCCCTCAGTCTCCCCACGCGCATTCTGGAAGCCCTCCGCAAAAGCCAACCCGCTCAACGCCTGGAGCCACCGGTGCGACATCCGCGCCTCCAACCCAACCTCAACCCTCCTCCGCGGCCGCACAGTCGCCGTAAAAGACCACATCAGCGTGGCCGGACTCCCCACAACAGCCGGCCTGCCCGCCTCCTTCTTCACCCACACCAACGGATCCTACCCTCTCTCCCCCATCGACGCCCCCGTCGTCCGCCGCGTCCTCGAAGCCAGCGGCTCCATCGCCGGCACCGCAACCTGCGAGATGTACTCCGCCTCCCCGCTCTCCTTCTCCGCCGCCACCGGACCCGTCCACAACCCCTGGGCCCACGGCTTCTCCGCCGGCGGCAGCAGCAGCGGCTGCGGCAGCCTGATCGGCATGAACGCCGCCCCCTCCACCCCCACCTCCACCAACGGCGACCGCGCGGACCTCGCCATAGGCGGCGACCAAGGCGGCTCGATCCGCATCCCAGCCTCCTACAACGGCATCTACGGACTAAAGCCCACCCACGGCCTAATCCCCTACACAGGCGCACTGTCCCTCTCGCCGATGATCGACCACCTCGGCCCCATGGCCTCCTCACTCCAAGACATCGCCACCCTCCTCCAAGTCCTCGCCGGCTACGACGGCATCGACGCGCGCATGACGCCCGAAACGCCCCTCCCAAACAAAGTAAAGGACTACCCCGCTCTTCTCGCACAACCACCACCACCCGGGAAACCCCTCCGCATAGCCCTCATCCGCGAATCCTTCGACCTTCCCACCCTCAGCCCCCAAGTCCGCGACACCGTCCGCGCCGCCGCGCACGCGTACTTCACCGCGCAGGGCTCCGCCATCGTCTCCGAGATCAGCATCCCCATGCACGCCGAAGGCCCCTCCATCTGGACGGCTGCGACGCGCACCACCATGGGCGATTACGCCTGCGCGCAGAGTACCCCGGGATACTTGACTTATGGGGCGCCGCAGCTGGGGGCGCTTCGGTGGCCGCTTGATGCGGATATGTACGCCGCCGCGACGGCGAAGAACCCCAGTGTGGTGAACTTGGCGCTGTGTGGGGCTTATCTGCGGGAGGCGTTTCCGGGGATTGAGAGTGTGGTGGCGAAGGCGCATCGGAAGGTGTTTGAGTTGCGGGCTGCGTATGATAGGGCGTTGGAGGAGTTTGATGTGCTTGTTACGCCGACGGCGATGACGGTTGCGATGCGGAATTTGGATGAGAGTGGGAGTGTTATGGAGAGGGTGAGGGCTGCTGTTGGGGTTGTTGCTAATACTTGTCCGTTTAATGTCTCTGGGCATCCGGCGTTGAGTGTGCCGTGTGGGTTTGGGGTTGGGGAGGGCGGGGAGAGACTGCCGATTGGGATGCAGATTGTGGGGAGGAGGTGGGAGGATGAGGTTGTTTTGAGGGCTGCTGCTGTGTTTGAGGGGGGGAGGGCCGTTGGGAGCCGTTTGTAGTGTATATAATGGATGGATGATGGATGTAAGGTGAGTGTACTCATCAGTGAGAGGCTTGCTATTAGATGACTATGTGTCGCGACGTGTAGGTGGTATATACTGGCTAGTTATCTTAACGCAGGACATAATTAATCAACGGGTATTAAGCAGAATCGTCCATCCATCCATCTGTCCATCAATCCATCATGATCATCATCATTGGTCCGAAAACCACCATGTTCACTCCTTATCCTCGCGGGTAGGACTCAACTTCGCCTCGGTGTTTATTCCCAGCCCCGTCCAAGTCGCTGGCTCCGAGAAAGAAGAAGGCGTGCTGCTCATCTCCGAAACATTAGACACAATGCTGGGTCTCATCGCGTGCCCTTTGACGTTTCTCTCTTCGTCCTCGCTGATCACATCCGCGATAGATGCTGACGGTGCGCTCGACACGGTCGACATATGTCGTCCGTGCGTAGGGCGTCCTGAACCTGCCTCGGCTTCATCAATATTACTGCGCTCTTCTCCCGGCGTCGCAGGCGACACGGGCGAGCGGTACCCCCCAACTGTGGAACTCGGCGCTGGGCTAGGAACCGGGTTGGGATGGCCGGAGTGGGCGTTGTACGGGGTGGGCAGTTCGACAGGGAAGACTTTGGTCGGTTCGGGTGCTGTTTTTTCATATTAGCATCATCCGTATTACATAGCGAGATTGCACCAAAGGAAAGGGGAAAGATAGATGGGAAAGAAGAGACTCACGAAGTTCATGAACAGGCTCTCCCGCAACCTCAGGCAGAAATGCCCCCGAGACGGCAGTCCCCTCGCTCTGCGGTCCATACTCGGTCGTCACAGTGTCGCCAGATTTGGGCACTGCGGTGTCTCCGCCTGCGCCAGACCATATCCATCGCGCCACTCGCGCTCTGGTACTGGTGTCGGCCTCGCTCATACTCGGGTTATGCGAGCTTCTATATTGCCGTTGCTTTCTGCGTCGGCGGATGAGCCAGAACGCCAGCGCGCAGGCAATGAGCAGCACGCCGAGGACGACACCGATGATGGCGCCGGCCCAGCCCGGGAACTTGGATCCCTTTTTTTCGGGGACCGTGTGTACCTCCGGGTAGGGATACCACGTCTTTACGGTCCCAGGGTATTTCTTCTCGAATACGGAGGCGAGAGAGTCGTTTGTCCATAACTCGGGGGATGTTTTGGTGGCTCCACCTGTCGGGCTAATGATCATTTAATTTGTTAGCAACTGTTAAAAAGAGACAGGAAGAGAAAGTAAGGGAAGGCAAGGCAAGGCAAAGCAAGGCGTTTAGGGTTACCGACCTCCCACCAATCCTTCCGGTTACCATATCCGGCACGCGGTACTCTTCCCACTCCCCCGGGTTGTATGTATTTTGGAAGCGTCCGGTGTTAAGATTGAGTACCTGGATGAAACCCCCACCTAGGTCCCGTGTTGCGTCCATATACAGACCCCCCAACACGAGCATCTGATCTGGATACGGCTTGACGCAGCGGTGGCCACTGCGACCGTGTTCTTTCACCCCAGTGTACAACTTGATCCATTCGAAAGACGGAAGCGATAGCACGTACACGTCATCGGACGGGATGTCTAGGGGGTCAATACCGTCGTTGCCACCGTAGATGTAGATATTGTGCGAGGAAGCATCCGGCGCGCTGGCGTAGACGGAACAAAATCGGGCCAGCTGGGGAGGAATGTCACCTGTGGTGTTTTGGATGTACCTGCAATGGTGAGTTAGCAGATCTATCAAGCGGAAAGCGAAAAGCGAGGGACCGGGGGAGGGTTGAATGAAGATTCCAGTACCATTTATCCTCGGCAACGTCGTAGACAGAGACACTTTCCATAAACCCTGGACTCACTCTCTTACTCTCGCTCTCTTCCTCTTTAGTCAGGTCGGAAAACCCGTCCATCCCAGCTGGGTTTACCACACCTCCAAGAACAACCACGATACCCTGCCCCGACACAGGGACCCATACGGCCTCCGCATTTGCCCGACCGACCACATATTCCGGCAGGGTGTGATTCGCCCACTTGTTGTCACGCATCTCGGACATATCAACCGTGATAAATTTGTCCGACTCGGTTAGCTTTGAGGCTTCACTAAAGAATATAGGGCCCCAATCATCCGTCCGCATCCCGCCGAAGTAGAACCCTAGATTTTCACTTGGTGCAGAGACACTTGCGCCGCTGGAGACGTACATTGTCACGTCGTTGTTGAGTTGGTCGCTGTAGAACCCGCTATGCCAATTCTCGCGAGGCGGGCCGTATTGGTAACGCTCGTAGCCAAGGATCGAGTTCCCGGCAGGTGGTGTTTCGTCGTTGAATTTGCGCACGAGGCCTCTGGTTATCAGTTAGCGATGTCCGATTCGGTCCGACTGGTGTACTGGAGCGTAGTGACGCAGACCCATAGAGGTAGAATTGCTCGTCGTTGGCAAACATGGCACCGTCCAGGTAGGTTGGGGCGATATTGTTAGCCGCTTGACCTCCGGTTGCGGACATGACGTGGAGCAGAGCCGTTAGGTTTGTGGTTGAAGTGTCGAAAGTTTCGTTGAGATGGAAGTAGTAAATGTTTGCCTGGTCGATGTCTGTCCTCCTTTGTTATCTTCCATCCATTGAATCTATAAGTGGCATGGAACCTTACTATCTTCACGTTGTCGAGGTCTGTCGTCAGAAAATTCTCTATGGGAGTATTAGTCGATGGCTGCGGCCATGCAGAGGATGCCGACCTACTGGTGCCACCAGAGCTGCCCCCCATTGAGGTAGACAGTATCGCGGACGGTATTTACTGCTTGCGATCAGCGGGCAGCGGCCTTGTAGACCCCGAAAGACATACCGCGCAGCCTGTCCCAGTTGGAGATGTATAGGTCGACCTGATTTCCTATCCATGGCGGCCCCAAGCAGCCGGCCAGAGCCACCCAGATGGAGACCGCAAGCAGAGTATATCGCGACATAATGACGTCCTAAAATGGCATTAAGGAGAAGCCCGTCCAGAGATAATTCATCACTTACACCCTCT
The DNA here is from genome assembly GCA_023619815.1 of Aspergillus neotritici. Lineage (NCBI taxonomy): Eukaryota > Fungi > Ascomycota > Eurotiomycetes > Eurotiales > Aspergillaceae > Aspergillus > Aspergillus neotritici. The sequence continues at coordinate 118,882 of JALZYL010000028.1, read as the reverse complement.
CGATAGCTCACAGAAATGTACAGCCTAGCCTCGGGGAAATCATTGGGTCTTCGAGACGATGGTAAGCATACAGACAGACAGCCTCGTGACAAAACACAAGACAACGACACACCAAACAAAAAGTTGGGCAAACAAATCTTAAAAGTCAATCAATAAACGAATCCAATATATCGGAAAAAGAAAAAAAGGAGAAAAGAGGAAACGGGAAAATTGAGAGACAAAACCACTGCCAGACACCACCAGTCGGGGATCCCTGGCGCAGAGTGCCGACGCGGCTCTTTGTTCGTCCTCTCGTCCGGAACATTGATTGCCAGCCTCCTTGGGTATCAGACCGACCTGGAAGGTCATTGGGATTTCTTGCCTGACCAGTTAGAGCAGGGATACAAATGTTATGATTGGGCCATCTGCAAGGCTGGGATTCGCCCTCCCGTTCTCTCTGCGCAAAACCATTTTCGATAGGTGCGGGGAACCCGTGGGATCCATTAGCAATGAGGGTTTAATGGACAGACCCTGGGCCTCAGATGCAGTGGCTTCGGGCAGAATGCTGCAAGTGGTAAGGAGGTGAGGAGATGCCAGACATCCCGCATGTACGGATGGAGGGGTTATTCGTTCAGCCTCGTGCTAGCCTTGGAGGCAAGTCCGAGCCGGGTCGATCATGGTCACATTATGGATGTGGTTGTTTGGTAGAATGAGGGGTATCGCGAATTCCCGCTCTATGACATCCTCCAGTCTAGCCAACCTATCCCAAATCATGATAACAAACCATCACAGCACACCCCTGTCTGAGCGAGATGCAACATTCCAGCTTGTAGCCGTGTGGTGGAATGACGTGATTCGCCGTGTTCTTGCTGCGGTCAGCAGTGAATCTGCTCCTATCCAACGTATCTGCAGGTCTCTGCAGGACCCTCTCAAATGCGCCCAAGTGTTCTGGCCTCGTATTGTTCCATCCTTCGCTTATTTCTTTTTCATCGTGTTGACGTCTGGGCACAACAGGACGAGGCTGAGAACTAGTCCACAAACAACCTATATTGGGTCGCACCAGACCCAGGAGGTTAAGGTTGAGTCCAGTTCCTTTTTTCTTTGTTCACGCGTCCCCAGTTCGAGCAGCAATAGTCGGAGGTAAGGTGGTATGTGCCACTATCAAAGACGGTCAATCGTAAGGTAGCATCGGTTGCTAGGGTACTGGCAACAGGGTGAAAGGAAAAACCGATTACACCTTTTGTCTCCCTCCCTCTTATCTTTCTTTCAATCTGCCCATACTGACACGAGTCTAGCATTGAATCAAAGACGCCTTTCATGGTCGCTAACTGACATGCGCACTGCATAGAGCTTGACTCCCTTAGTGCCTTTATTCCGCATATCGCAGCATTAAAGATTGAAGTCGTTGAACTTAACCATGAAGCTTAATCGCGTGGCACTGCCATTTCTGATGGCAGGCTCCTTTGTGTGGGGAACAGGGGATGATGTCGCGTCGGGGCAAATGGAAGCCCGAGGAGAGATCGAGGAGAGAGGAGTGTTGACCGAATGGATAACATGGCTGGAGTATGATAAAGCATGTGACTGCAAAACCAGTTGGTCCACATACACCACAATCTTTCCCCCGATCATCACCACAACAAGCAAGACCTCGGACTCGCCTCCTCCTCCTCCCTCCACAACCTCAACCACATCTACCACATCGGAGGAACATTCCCATCCGACCCTGTTCCCCCCCTTCCCTCCCCACCACAAAACAGAAACAGTCACCGTTACCCCTCCTGCAGAGACACGGACGGTTACCGAAGGCTCCAATGCCACAATTACAGTAACCGATGATCCAGTGACAATCACTCGAAGTGTCACGGATTTCCAATGTCCCAGTCAATCTATTACAGATCCACCAGACCTGACTGTAACAACCGTGACCAAAAGCTTTGGGTTCACCGTGACTGTGACAATCAGCGTCGGGATCGGGGGCGATGAAACAACCATCACCCAGAATGCGACATCCACGGTGACGGAGCCAGGAACCACAGTGACGGAGCCGGGAACCACGGTGACAGAGCCAGGAACCACAGTCTCCTTGCCAGGTTCCACCATCACGACCACATCCGTGGTGCCTCCCAGGACGGTGACCGTGTCAGGATCGGTCACCACCCTCCCAGGGTCAACTGTGACCTCGACCTTGACATCGCCAGGGACTACTCTCACAACCACGGCCCCGGGTACAACCATCACCACCACATCGGTTGCACCACCCAAGACAATCACAGTATCAGGATCGGTCACCACCCTTCCTGGATCAACAGTTACGTCGGTCATCACGGAACCAGGGACAACTGTATCAGGGCCTACGGTTACCAAGACGTCAGTTGTTCCGCCAAAAACAACCACGATATCAGGTTCGGTCACCACTCTTCCTGGGTCAACAGTAACGTCCATCATCACACAGCCGGGGACAACTGACTCAGATTCTACAGCCACCGGTAAGCTAGAGACCACTGCACTCCCACTCCAACGCGCCCAAACTGATCTTGTACAGCCCCGGGTACCACATCTGCGGGCACCACGTCTATTTCCACAGAAACAACAACCCAAACGGTCTCCCGCTGCTCCCCCCTTTCCATCAATCCCACCTACACCCCTCCCGCACCGCTCCCAAAGGACTACACCTGGGGCTGTCCTCCAGGCACCCTCTGTAGCCCGAAGCGGAGCGGCGCCGATGCAAACTGCAACTTCCAGGCCGGCATCCCGCCAGTAGATTACGTTTGCCGACCCGAAGAGTGCATTAAGAGCCCGCCCTACATCCACAACCAACTCTGGAACGGGACTGGGGCCCCGGAGCCTCCGACTACGTACAATGTTTCCAAGGGGTACTTCAATCTCGAGCCTGCGCTCTTTGGGCTGAGTGATGATATCTTCCGCTTCCCGGATGTGGAAGAAGTCGACAGCGACAAATACTACCGTCGCTCATCTCCTAACTTCATATCGAGACGGGCCGTTGGAGACACCGCGGCTCCCCCAGGCTGCTACAGCGTCTGCAACGAACCCATGCTGGATGCGGAGCAAACCGGAAAAGATCCCCGACTCTGCGAAGAGGATTCGAGCTTCACGGAGAAGCTGGGTCTCTGCAAGAAATGCATTGGTCAGAATGCCGAAAAACGCTCAAGAGATTTTAGTGAGGTGATCGAACCTTACCAGCCGTACCTCAACTACTGCAATGATAAGGGTTCTTCGGGCGGGGACGAGGGCGCCGCAGTGTCTTCGTCAACTGTTCAATCAAGCTCGTCGACGACCACGGCCACCAAATCAAGCACCAGTGAGTCGACCACTGCAACTTCTTCTGCGACTACCAATGATTCTTCAACCTCTTTGACATCAACTTCCACGTCGGGCGTTCCATCTACCACTACGCGTTCTGCTTCTGCTTCTACAACATCAGGTATCTCGTCTACCACACACTCTACTTCTGATTCTACAACGTCAAGTTCGTCTACCACATATTCTGCTTCTATCACGTCAAGTTCGTCATCTGCCACCACACACTCTACTTCTGATTCTACTACGTCAAGTTCATCATCTACACGCTCTGCTTCCGTTTCTACCACATCAAGTTCGTCATCTGCCAACACAAGTTCTGCTTCTGCTTCTATTACATCGCGTATTTCGTCTGCCACCACACACTCTGCTTCTGATTCAACCACACCAAGTTCATCATCTATTACAACTAGTTTTGCGTCTTCGACAAGGACGACATCTAGCGAAAACGACAATGGAAACGCTAACAGCACACCAGGCTCCGGTTCCTCTGGTCCCGGTGCCGATTCCTCTCATTCAGGATCCGGCTCCGCCACCAGCACGCACGCTTCCCCAACGACAGCGCCTTCATCGTCGACCACGCCGGACACGCCACTGCACACTGGGGCGGGAGTGTCCTTATCCGTGCCATCGTGGTGGAATATTTGCGGGGTTATGCTTATCTTGGCTCTTGGGATGTAGATTTGGATTTTGCCCTCTCTCCCATGCCTTTTCTCTTCTCTCTCCGCCTCTCTTCGTTTATTGCTTCTTTTTTATGCCATTTGTTTTTTGCTATTTTCATTGTGTTGTTTTTAACTTAATTTTGTCTTTGTCTGCTATTTTGCGGGGCGGTGATTACACCCTTACTTGTTCCGCCCTTACTCATAATCCTGTTTATGCCGTTGACGATGGATGATTCATGGATTTAATGATTGATTGTGTGTTATTACTCTGCGTTAATTATGCCCCTCCTACATATATATATATATCATAATCTAAGCATTGCGACTTGGATAAAGCAATTCTCGAAAACCATCCTCCAATGAACAATGGATCTAAGATGCTGTCCTCTCCCCCATACACTGAGTAGTACTCGTTGCGAAACGTCATTGATTAATACGGCCAAGGATAATCGGGCCAACAGTGGGGAAAGGTCTGGCAACGTGGAGCCAACGTACAATGATCCGTACTTCCTTCCCCGTTTCTGACCGGACTACATCATCCCCCGTTAGCCGCAGGATATACGCAATACGTATCGTGAGAGAACCTTGAATACACCATCGTTTCGTGTCGTCGCAATGTTACAGTAAGGACGCGACGAGACCAGCAGGAAGTGGGCCTCTCCGCATTGGACGGTCACGTGGGGAAATCCCACTAAATCTCTTCGATTCTGCACACCACCGCAAAATCCAACGGACGATAGAGATCGTCGCGGAATCCACATCATGGCGCCATCGGAAACCGTATCATGTCCTCTCCGGGGAGGCTTTGGCAAACAGACGCCTTTTGAGATCAAGCCAACCGAGAGATCCCGTCTGGTCCGCAAGCTGCTCGCGGAGCGGGATGAGGAATACCAGATCTCCAAAGACATCTACCAGTTTGACGAAGCAGACACGGAGGAGATCATTTTTCAATGCACATACCGGCTCATCAAGAATGAGATGTCGGTCATCAACGTCCATCCCCGCGCCCATCGCTATGTGGGTCTCTCCATCTGCCAGACGGTCTACACGCCTCGGACGAATCTCGGCTATCTCGACAAGCTCCCGCTGGAGCTCCTCCACGACATCTGCATCAACTACCTCGACCTCCGATCGCTCTTCAAATTCCGCCACACCAACCGACGGGCGCAGATCGTGGTGCACAACATCGGCGGGTACCGCACGCTGGTCGCGCACGCGCTCGGGTCCCTCTGCGCCATCTACCGCACGCGCATCGCCCGCTGGTACACGCTGCGCGATCTTCTCAACCTGCTGTACCAGCGCGACTGCACCTTCTGCGGCCGCTTCGGCGGGTACGTCTTTCTCTCCTCCTTCACGCGCTGCTGCTACTTTTGCCTGTCCTTCCTCCCGCAGCTGGAAATGGCCAACATGGAAGAGATCACCACGCACTATCCCCTCACCGAGGAGGACCTGGAAGACGTGCCGAAGGTGCGAGCGGTGCCCGGGCAGCCCTACTCACAGCAGAATATTTGGTGTAGATTTCCTGTCGATCTCGTAGCAGAGGGGCATATCGCCGGCCCGGAGTGCTGCGGTTTCATTGATAAGGTTAGATGTATGCTGAATCCCGAATCCGACAGGATTCCGGATCCCGCACGGTTCATGGGCGCCACGTTCCTCCCGTATGTAGACCGGACAAGCGGTCATGTCGAGTATGGGGTGGCCTGCATCGGGTGCCAGGTGGGTTTCACTGGAATCCTCCTGTCCGAGGAGGAGGAGGAGACGGATTTGGGGGACCGGTATTACCACTTAGATGGCATTGCATATTCGGAGGAGGGATATATCAAACATTTCCGGCGATGTCCCATCGCCCAGGAAATATGGGAAGAGTGCTGTCGGGCTTGCGAGCTCTCACAAATGGTAAATCTGGAGGAGCTCGCCAGGCGGAAAGGGTGGTACAAGCACGACCGCATTGGGCCTGGGAATAAATGATACCTTGTTCTTGTTTTTTTATTTGCTATCTAATATATTGGGAACTGGAGTTATATTCTACCTGTCTATCACTCCCTTGCAAGGTCAGTTAGGATCTACTATCTAGAGATGTCCGATGTCTCAATACGAAGCCATACAAGGCTTTCCGGGATCCACACTATCGCCTTTGGTGGGGCCGACATGCCCAAATGGTGGGGTGACGCTAGTATATTAGTTGGTGATCAGGAAGATTTTAATTTAGACAGAATCGACTTTCTTTTATGTGAACCTCAAGTCCAACCAGGATCATGTAGTGTTCTCACCTGGCAGTCCTGATATCCTGATATCGAGTCGATCACGTGGGCGGCCGACTCGCCTTATCGGACCCAAACAAACAACAGCTTGAAACTCTTCAAAATCCCCAGCACGATGACCGATTTCCACTTCGGTGGACAACCACTGAATAACGACCTGGTTGCGTCGATATCCCGCGTCTTACACACAGCAGGAATCCCGAATCTGCTCTGGGGAAACTACCTGTTAACCATCTACGGGGTACCTACCATCGTGGACGTGCGTATTCCCACCAGCAAAGCATCACTACTGTCTGGAATCGCCACTAACTTCTCCTGCCCACAGGACGCTGCGTTCATAGTCCCCGACACGCTCATAGAATCCGCCTACTCCACCCTAGCAGACATAGGATTTATCCCCTGCGCACCCAGTTTCAACTGCGCTCGCTCGCACACCCGCCGCTGTCCTCCCCCCGCCAACCACCTACACATCGACGACAACCTCGCCGTGTCCCTGCACCGCAAGTCAGACCTGCTCTGGACGATTCCCGACCTAGAAGACACAGACTTCTCGGACGACACAAACCCAGACCCAAACGTCTTGCTCGCGTGCGACAGGAGACTCCCCCCAGCGATACCCGGCCGCGGCCGCGGCCGCTTCTCGGCGGCCTTGGACGCCGTCTGGATCCCTAGTGCCGTCCGATACTGCGAGGCTTTGATTCTCCTGCTGTGTCGAGATTATGGTAGCGCGTATGAAGACTACTGGGTGGTTCTGTTGACGTATATGCTGGAGTTTGTGGACGGGACGGAGCTGCTCGATGAAGACCATTTGGGAGAGGAGTACCGGCCGTTTTATCGGGCACTTGGTCAGGCGGATCCGAAGATGTATACTTATTTGGATGCACTTCGTCGGGGGTTGTCGGAAAGAGGGGTTATCTCTGTCAAGCCGGGCTGATGGATGTCGTCGTTACCGATTTGGCTATAAATCAGAGATTCGCCATCCGGGACAGAATTAGGATGATGGATTCTTCTACGGACCTCGGTTTGGACCCAGACATACGCTCTGTAATGGGCATGGCATCTTTCCAACGACCGATATCTGAAGTCGCAGCTGTTGCGTATTCCGACGCCAAACGCGGCGTCGCCGCTGCAGAGTGGCTTACCAAAAGCTGGTCGCAACGCGGTTCTACAGACTGGGTCCGACATGAAGCTGTTGGACTCGACGGTATCAATCCAGGAACAGGTGACTGCACGCAATCTCATCTACTGAGAAAGGAGCAGTTTGACATTGATGGTTATTGTATGATGACATAGAGATAGACTTGCAACGACAAAAGGCTGCATAGGCAGGTGACTCCACACATTGACTATTCAAAAGAAATAAATAAAAGACAAGAAAGCAGACAACGCAAGCACCCAGATACTTGAAGAAATACCAGAGCACAACGATACAACAATCCAAAGTACAACCCCGTCCCAGTGCCCAACACTATGGGGAGTATTTCCCAACAAGAGCAGTACGTACGATATAGACAGGTATAAGACAGAGCTCTCCCTTGCTTACCAGTCAGTCCACACCATTTACACCCCATCCATCCCTGCCTACCTACCTACTCCTCACCACCACCCTATCCCACCATACCAATCAACCACACGAACATGTCCGCCCCAACATTCACAGAACTAGAACAAGCCGCCAGCTCCGTAATCCGCATCCTGCAAAGCATGCCCGAATTCGCCGACACCAAGATCGCCATCATCGGCGGTCTCAGTCTGTGGAAGTACATCGAGCACTTTCGGAGTACGGAGGTCTGTCTTCCTTTCCCGTATCAGCAGTAGTATCGAAATAGAAGGACTAAAGAAAGAAAGGGAGGAAGAGAAGAAGAAAGAACCCAGCTAACCCAACCTCACCCAGTTACCCCCCATCCACAGGACGTCGACTTCCTAATCACCGTCGAGGGCGCCCCCAAAGCCGTCAAAGACAAGCTGCTCGCGCTGCCCAACACGCCGTTTAAGCAGCACGCGCAGCTCTTCTTTTATATCGGGCCTGGTGGGAAGGCCGTGCAGGTTGATATTACGCCTTCGTGGCAGGTGTGTGACGCCTCCTCCTTTACCTCCCTTCCTCATCGCCTACCAGTCCACCCACCACATTACATTGCAATATCAGCCGTATCCCACAAAACATACATACTACCCACTCACTCCAAGAGAAATCATTATACAAGACACATCTAATACAGCGCAGTCCCCCTACCTCCCCGCAGCAGCAACACCCCTATCGTCCATCTGCGCCGACTCCGACTCCTCCCTCCCCTACATCTCGGAGCTCGACCTGCTGGTTTTCAAGATCAATAGCTGCGGGCTTCGTCCGACGGCTGTGAAGAAGATGCGCGATGTGAGGGATGCGAGGACTCTCGTTGATGATCTGTGCGCGAAGAGGAAGAGTGGTGGTGGTGGTATTGTGCTCTCTGCGGAGCAGAGGGAAGCGGTGTTGCAGGGTTTGGATGATGTTGTTGCGCTTTCGAGGAGGGAGTGGGCGTGGTGGGCTGAGAGGTTGGGGTTGGGTGATTCGTAGGTAGGTACTGGAGGTGGTATGTATCTGGGTGATGTATGTGTGTGGTGAGTCTTTGGGTTGGGGTTGGTGGTTGGTGGTATGGGATTGTTGGATATATACCTTACCTCAGTTACTTGCTGTTGGATGTAAGTATGTGGCTGTTAGATGTTATCTACCTTTGTTGAGTTACGACTCAGTTTTGTCACTGGATTTAGAAGAGAATACCATTAGACAACCCCCCTACATGGATCAACTCGTAGTAAAGATATGTGATATATAAGCCACTATTCATGACCAATTCCGCGGAATTGGTCTATGATACCCTTTTGGCCGAGCGGTATAGTGGTCGTTCGGGTAGTCCTATATCTCAGATATAACTTATTACAATGCCAAGTCAAAAACACTATACAAAAGAAGATGCTAACAACAGCTCCCTAATCAGCAACGTAGAGTAAAGCAAATGCAGTAAACAACTCAACTCCATAACACTCCCAACCATACACATACAACTCAAATCCCATCAATCAATCAATCCTTCCCAAACCTCTCCTTCTCCCAAAACCACCGATACAGCCCACTCCCCCCGGCACCCTCATCCTCCACATAATCTCCCACCATCGCAGCCGTCTCATTGCTCTCCACCCCGTGGGTACTACTCGACATATCAACCGCCACCCCACCCGAGCTCTTCTCAAGCACCTCCCCAGCACCCCTGCTCGCCGAATCCGCCAAATCCTTCGCGCCCTCGCGCGCAGCCTCCGCCCACTCCTCCGCCTGTTCGCGCGCGCGCTCGATCAGCTCCTCCGGCGTGGGGTAGCGGCGCAGCACAATCAGCAGGAGATAGTAGCTCTGCACGATAGCGGCGTAGACGGCGTCTTTAGCGAGCATGGTGAAGCCGTGTGAGAAGAAGCCTTTGGCCACTTCGCCGGAGAGGCCGCTGTAGAGTGCCTTCACACCTTCCGTCCGTGCAATGGCCACCACATTCGAGATAATGGGTGGAACGAGCGACACGCCTTCGTCTTCTTTCTCTGAGGGTCCTGGCGCGGTCGACTGGTTGCTGCTGGAGGCAGAAGCAGAGGTAGCCTGCGCACGCGTCTTCGCCATCGAAAACGGATACGTCACCGACGAAGCCGTGGCCTTGCTAATGGCCGCGAGGAAGAAGACCATAGCAGGGCTAGGCTTTCCGCGGCGGCTCCTAGGCAGAACAGAGTACTTCAGGAGCTCGTTCAGGAAGAACGTAATCGACGGATTCAGCGTCAGAATCAACGACGCAGAGTACCCCGACCAGAACCCGCGCAGGCCCTTCTCAGCCCGAATCCGCGCCGCGATCTCCCTCGTGCTCGCGCTCGCCCGCGCCGTCTGCTTCCGCGCAACGATATTCGCCAGCGGTGTCGTAAACAGCTTCGCGAACGCACCAGCCACAACACCGATCGCTAGCTCGTCCAAAACAGGGAGCACAACGCGCTTGCTGCGCCGACCGGCACTAGCACCACCACCACCACCGCCCGAGCGAGCCCTAATGCGCCGATCTCGAAAGAACCCATAAGCCAGGAAAAACAGGAACGAGTCCGCAACCGTCTTGACCGTATCTTGCGCAAGACCCGCATACAAACTGGGTAGGCCTTCACGGGCGTAAATCTTGCGCGCTGCGTCGATGACATCCTCGTATTTCTCTTCTTCTTCTTCATCATCATCCTCCCCCTCGCCGTCCTTCTTCTTCTTCTTGCATCGTTGATTCTGCGTCTGCAGCCGCGTGATGATCAGACTGAGCGGGTAGGTTATGAGGTTGGAGATAGCGGACCCGACGGCGCCGGCTGTTGCGTTTCCCAAGGCTGGGAGGGCGGGCCCGCGCAGGGCGGCTGTGCGCCAGTCTTCTTTGGGGGGCGTTTCTTCGTAGCGGTGGTAGAGCTGGTAGGAGTCCTGGATGGATCCAACGGTGGTTAGAGGATGGGTCGGGTGGGTATGACGGATTGATTCTGGATAGATATGCTTATGCTTACCAGCTCCGGATCGTACGAGATTTGGTACTCGGGCATTTGGTTGAGTCTTTCGCGAGACGCTCAGCCGAGAAGGATGGGAAAGGTTGACTATTGTACACAGTTTGACATGGGGTTTTAGGAGGGAAGGAAAAACGTCAAGAAAGATGAGTAGCAAGGTGAAGGGTCAGAAAACAAAGTAGTTGAAATTGCAGCTAAGCTAGGAATTCGCCAATATGATGTGCTGACCATCCGGCCGAGGTTGATCGTGCGTCGAGAAGAGAAGCATAACGTCATCGCGGCCCGTGGTCCGTGCGTCCACCGGTCGCTGCATGTGACGCTTCATCAGGCCATCTATCGCCACGGTCTACGCCTACAACATGCTGGAAAGAGAACTTGGCAAATTTGTCATTTAGAGCTAGCGGAAGCTAGAACAGATTTACTGATACCAAGACTATCCATAGCCGATGTGCTGTTCATCCGTAAAAAAACCATTCCGAACCCCATACCCGTTGGTAAGAAAAGAAACCCTCATTACGAAAGAAGTCGACAAGAAACGCAAGAAGAAACATCACACGATAGCGCTAAAGCCCGTCCAGTGGACCCCACGATGGAGACAATCCATCAGAGCAACAGGACCAACCGAAGATAAAGAGCAAGCAGTTTAACCACCGAACCCATACAGGGTACGGCCCTGGCGCTTGAGGGCGTAGACCACGTCGAGGGAGGTGACGGTCTTACGCTTGGCGTGCTCGGTGTAGGTGACGGCGTCACGGATGACCGACTCGAGGAAGGACTTGAGGACCCCGCGGGTCTCTTCGTAGATCATGGCCGAGATACGCTTGACACCGCCACGGCGAGCCAGACGACGGATGGCGGGCTTGGTGATACCCTGGATGTTGTCTCGCAAGATCTTGCGGTGACGCTTGGCGCCGCCTTTGCCGAGACCCTTGCCGCCTTTTCCACCTGTAGAGGGTTAGCATGATCGAATGAAAATAAGTCGGGGGTCTATTCATGGATGGTGGAGGTAGGTGAGGTAGGTGAGGTAGGTGAGGTAGGTGAGGATCACGACACGCGGCGAGGCGCGGGAAGACACACGGAGTCACGTGTCATCCAGGCCAACCACGTCCAACACCACATCGCCATCCGCATCCTCCATCACCCATGCATCGATAGGAACAGAGAATACTTACGTCCAGTCATCTTGTCAAATAATAAAATAAAAAGTCAATAAATCAATCCGTTGATAATAGTTGATGACAGAAGCGCGACAATCGGATGGTGGATGGCGAAACGTGTAGGGTGACGCGTGCCCAGAGAGGTCAGTCAGAGAGAGTTGCAAGGGGAGAAAAAGAAGAGCAGCAGAGTGGACGACCGGAGAGGGGCAAATGCTTTAAATAGGTTTTTCCCTTCCCGCAGGCGGGCAGGAGCAATGAAAAAAAGGGTTCCCAGTTGCTGACTGACTAAGCGCTGGGAAGTGATCTGGAAGGGTCATAAAGCAACGTGGACCGGTGATTGGCGGGCCAGGGCTGGGAAAAAGGGCGTTATGAACGACCGCTTTCGAGGCGGTGTTTGGGCGGGTGCGCGGGAGTTGCTCCTGCTGGGCCTTTTTGTCCTGCGGCGGATCGTCCGCACGGGTAGGGTCACGTGGTCTTGGCAGATATCCATCTTCTGCGTGTCCATTACTTCCGGTACTCTACAGTTGATATATTATTTGTCTAGCTCATGGTCGTTTTTTAACCGATAATATTGTTGTGGTATTCTACCTACGCTACGGTATTGTCTACGTCTTTTTCCGAGCTTCATAGTGACACGCACCCAGTACGGGTGTCTGGCATTCTTCTGCCTCACATTATCATACCAACCCCGATCAAGTCGATCAATACAAGAAACATTGGTTTTAACTCCGCTAAGACGAAAGCCCCCAGTCAATCCATGCATGCGCCAAACAATCGAATCGAAAGCAATGGAAAACAGAATCAGAGAGCAGAGCGCGAGGTGATTTTGTCTTTATTGAACCCGTAGCAACTGGATCCACATAAGAGTACTGTCGTAATGGCAATGCCAATGTCCATCAAATAATTTCACAGAGCAAACATCATCATATCGTCAGGATTCTTGAACACTGAGACAAAGAAAATGAAAAAGAAAAGAAAACGTTTTATCAACCGTTACCTCGTTACCGCCCAACGACCCAGAATGACGCCCGAATGGGTTTCCCCGCGGTTTATGATACATCGCATAGGATCGCCATTCGGCGCATCAGGTCTGGGGAAGGGCACAAACACGAAAAGAAAAGGGAAAACACAACGTGGACAATGGAAAGAAAAAGTTTCTGGCTGGGACCACTGCGCCCACAAAGACCAGGAAACTCACAATGCAGACAAAAGATAAGTAATTAAACAGTAAACACAAGGCCACACGGTGAAACCGCAGTCATGCCGAAGATGGGTTTATTCATCCTCGAATGACAGTTGGCGTATGGGCTTCTTTCATAAACTTGTTTTGCTCATATCGGTACTCGAACGGCTTCGGAGAGGATAGGTTAGGGGCCCGATGGGGGACATCCATGGACGGGGAGAGATTCGGAGACGAGGACGCCGACGAGTGGGGTGAGATGCTTGGGGAGCCAGGGGCATCTTTCGTTTTCCGCCGCAGGGAGTCATTGGCGTGGAAGGGAACCGGGCGGGAGCTACCGGACGTGTATTCCGGAGAGCCGTAGAAACAATATCGGTCCACGAGCTCTTTATACACCGACGACTCATGGTGGGGTTTGCTGGATAGAAGGGAGGACGGTTGCACAGGCTCGGAGCGGGCAACCTCTTGGTTCACCTTGTTGACCGGCAAGGCTTTGTCGATGACCCGACCGGGCGCCCGAACAGGATCATGTGTCCCCGTATCAGGGGGCTGCCCGGCGGACTTTGCTCGTGCGGTCAGTGTTGTGCGATCGTGAACGGGTTTCGTTCGCATAGCAGCACTCAAAGACGCTCCAAAGTCATAACGGTTGCTAAAAGCCTGGGAGCCCGGTTTTTTCCGCCGAATAGGGGCGACGGTGTCGCTATCGCGCACCACCTCATCCAACACCCTGTTCTTATTCTGCGGCGGTTCGCCAAACGAGAAGTAGCCACCCTTGGACAAGTCGTCGAATGCCGAGGGCACGGAGTGTCGATTGGCAGAACCGGTAAATGTTTTGCTGCGCGGAAGTGATGGGCGAGGCCGTGCCACTGGAAGGCCCTGCGAGGTATGCGAATCCTTCGCCACACGGACAAAGTTCACCTGGTAGTTCCGGTGATCATTGTTATCCCAGAACTCTTGTCCCGAGACATTGTATCGTACACAGATGAACAGCGTCTTGTTTTCCAAGTGCGTTTGGTCGTTCAGCTTGATACTGAAGGAGAATCGGTCGTATCCGTCATGGATCCTCTTTCGGCGCACATCATCGTTATATTCCGCAATCACCTCGGAAATAGTCCTCCAGTGGTCAAAAGTAAAGCGTGCCGCAACGTGTTTTTCAAATGCCAGATTGGCCACGGCCACCACACCGACCAATGTAGTCTTGTCTGACGAAAGGAACAGACGTTCAAGCCGAACCCGCTGCAGAGCTCGGGAAGACTGGTCCTTGGGAAAATTCTCCAGACGCAGTTCCCATTCCAACGACGGCTCCCGGGGAGCCCTGGCCGGGAAAGGGAACTCGTCGGTCTGATAATCCTCGACGGGGGACGTGTTTGCGCTGACGGCTTGCGGCTTGTCCAATTGCAGGAAATGACGGATATGTTCGAGCTGAGAATCGAAATGGACCGCTTTCGAAAAGGTCGGTGTGCCGGGCATGCTCGATGGACGCCGGGAGGAAGAAGGTGCGCGTAACGCTGGTCGCACGAGCTCTCCCGACTTTTTACGCAGCATTGGCTGCTTCACGCGAGGCTCATCCTCCCTCTCGCTATCCTCCGGCGAGCTTGTCACCGCTTGTTCTTGGTGATGGACGATTGTGGTCTCCGTAACGGATCTCGAATGAGATATCTTGCGGGCCTCCCTTGAGAGGGGTGGGTGAGAGGGGCTTCCGGCGTTGTTTGGAGTCACCATCGTGCTCGACGAGGGCTTGGTTTCCTGTGGCTCTCTCTCAGGGGAGGGAACCCGCCTCTGTTCAATGGACCTCACTGCCTCCTTGAGCTCCTTCATCTGGACTTTCTGTTGGCGAGGGGACGCTGGTTCCTCATCACTCGAATTCGAAGGAGATTCCGGAGGCGACATCAAGGCACCGGGAGGCATGGAAGCATCAGTTATTGGCGGCGGGGACTGCCGGATGCTTGATAGAGTCTCGACTCCATGATCGATAGCGTGATCGGGGGCAACCAGTACCTTACTGTGAGACGGACTTCTCCGGTGTTTCCGCAGATAGGCGGTGGAGGAGTAAGAACGAGGGAGATGAAGCCGGGAAGGTTTGGCGTCCACGTTGGGCGACCCGGGCCAGGACTGGGAGGACGGTTTGCAAGCTTCAGTGTGCTGCACGGACGGCGACGACTTAAGCGGAGCTGTGTATGGCATCCGGCCGAAATACTCGGAGATGGAGGACTAGTAGTTTTGATGTGGCAAAGGCGACACTGCTTTTCGGATCGACCCAGGCGATTAAACGATGAGTACTCCGTCAATGTTGCTCCGATGTGTAAAGACTTCTTTCTGTCAGCAAACTAGCTTGGAGCCCTTGTCCAGAGGACCAGCGAAGTGGTATGATGTGGGGGCCGATGATATGATCAAATAGCAGGAGTACTTGACGCCACAGTGGGTGGAGAGGATGAGGAAAGTATGACAGCCAGCATAGAGAGACCTTGACCGGTTACACAGAGGGGACGAATCGAGTCTCGGGGAAAAAAAATTGGACTCCGCGGTGAATGCAAGGAGAGAGGGTGACTGATGAATTCAACAGTGGTATGGAACGTACCTTGTAGGATGGACATCTAGTGAAGGTATGACATTGACCAAGGAGTCAATGGTGTGCGAGAAGAAGATGAGAGCGTCACGTAGACGATGGGTGGCGGACACAGCTAACGTTTAGGAAGAGGAGGAGGAGGAGGAGGAGGAGTAGTAGTAGTAGTAAGGAGGGAGAAGTGTGTAGGAAGATGATTAATAAAGTGAAAGGAAAGGAAAGGAAAAGGGAGGACAAGAAAGAAAGATAAATCCGGAAGAAAAGAAGAGTTATACACCAGGTGGTTCAGAAAGATCCGTCGGGATGGTTCGTTCCCGGAGGGAAGGAGGAAGGAAGGAGAGGGATAGGATATAACTGGAGACCGACGAGGAGACCCAGGGTCAATGGAGGTTGAGAGTTGAACTATGCCAGTAAACCAGATTTCCGACCAACAGTGGAGCGCAGTGGGGTGATATGTAGGTAATGCATGGGGGGGATTTTCTTTTCTGATAAAGGTAAAAAAAGAAGAAGAAGGGGCGAACTAGAAGTGCATTATCAATGGCGCGAATGGGGCAATCTAGGCAAGGTGGAATCTCGGATCTCCAAGCTGCATGAAAAAGAAGTGAAGGATGAAAATTTCTGTTTAGCACCTGCAGGATTGTCGATTCCTTTAACGCTAGTAATCCAGGAAAATTCACCTGGTAGAGATTTATATTGATCTGTTGATTGATACTACATAATTATGACAATAATAATGTCTATATATCCATAGTAGCCCAAGAACCCTATCAAGATGATAACAATTCGAGAGGTGAGTGGTAATGAAGAATAGAGGGAAAAATTAATAAAGTAAAATAAAAATTCAATTCCATAAAGTAGAATACAATTAATGTATGTAAAATAAGAAAAAAATAAAACTTTGATTCAGCCATGTTCCCGTCATGACCGTTAGACACGATGATAAGTCGTGCTTTGACATCTTAGTTGCCGCCGTACCCGGAAAAGGACCAGGATGGAACCCCCCATTGAAGTACGCCAGAGGGAACGACCATGGCTAGTGGTAAATACCAACCTGGAGATTTTTTTACTTACCAACTTTAAATAGGCGATCGAACGGTCTAGGACAGTGGGACCAACCCTCCTCCCGGCCAGTATCAGACGGAGTTGCGTGCACTGGCCTTCCTCTGGGTAGGGGAGGAGAAGACTGGGCCACGGGAAGCTATGGAGCATGGAGGATGGACACGGTGGGGTGCGGAACACTTGTATGACTTGATGATCCTTTATCCCTTTCCTCTTACAGGTCGGCTATTTCCACTCCATTCGCCTCCCGATTACCTCTGGTGGGGCCATTGATCCATCATGTATCAATCATGTACGACGGGGACCGGAACCTGGGGGGAAGATTGATGGGTTCCGTCAATTCCTCATTCTACTCTTTCATAACGTGCGTTGATCGGGGATTCCCATCGGTCATCTAGTTTCTATCTTTCTCTTCCCGACGTTTCATCCCGATAACCGGACAGGTGCACATCTCTGGTGGAGAACCGGTGAGCAGGTGATCTTCAGGGCTGCATTGCATGTCCGGAGTCTTCTGGTCCATACCACCAAGGTGGTCGGGATGGAGACATCTATCCAGCTCGAATGGTGGTCCTAATGGTGGGCGCGTGCATACCGACATACCTACATACATACAGAATACAGACATACATATATCGTGCATGAGAAGTACCCTGGAGATATCAAATTAGCAATCTTGCAAGGGTTGTAACTGGTGGGGTCCGTTGTCGGGCGCATAATCGATCCGTGCCAGGCCAGAACGTCAAAAAATAAAATAAAATAATAAAAATAAAAATAAAAATAAAAATAAAATAGAATAAAGAATAAAGAAAAACCAAGGCATACCTGCATTACTAGAGTTTCAGTTTCAGTCTTTAGCTCGGATGTGAACGCTAACTCTCAATGCTAAATTCCTCGAACGCTAAGATGCTAAGATTCTTGGAACCCTCGATGGTATCACGGACGGAAATAGGAATAAAGTCGGCGACACCAGCCACGATTCATGATGCTTTCGGCGTTCCAAGGGATTGGATTGTTATCTCCGTGATAAGAGATATCGGAGCCGAGATTGATTCCATTTCCCGAGAAAATGATGGCAAGGTAGGAGGATATTATGTCAATATGAGGGAGGGTGGTAGTGGCAAAGATGGATTGTCACATCTCCAGACGTCTCGAGGATCTGGACCATGAAACCAGGGGATCTACCAAAAGGAATTAGGATTGAAATGATAATAATAATAATAATAATAATAATAATAAGATAGTTATCAACTTATCCACCCCCGGCGCCGCACTAGTCCATTGACTCTTTGCCACCGCCCAACCAAATTCCGAGACAATCCTTTCGAGGGTCTAGAGACTGTCGATCGAGGAATGTTGAGGTTGAGGCCCTCTGTCGGTAGTATTGTCCATTGATCTTCCATACTATCTGAATCCTAGTGTGATCCCACTTCTAGTGTCTATGGGAGAAATATAGTGTTCGACTTTCTTGTCGACCCTTACAGGTCCTCGTGCCTCGAAAATTCAGATTCAGATCCTGCCCCTCCCCATCGTGACATCTTGGCACCATCGTTGTACCACCGTTGGGTAAGAAGTAAGACGATGTCAGTCACCGGCGATCGGGAAATGGCTGATCAAGAGTGACATCCAAGCCGGGGACCAGCCCCTTGGCAGCATGGCATGATTGTCTGCTTCTTTCATTCACGTCAGTCGTCTTGACCGGACGCCCAAAAGCGATATTGGGGAGATCAAGATAGGGTTAGCATCGTATTCATGACGGCCTCTTTAATTTAAGTCCTCATCCAATTCTCTCCATCTAGGCCAGTCGGATTATTGATTGGAGATGGTGGCTTGACTGTTGCTTTGTTCCTCTCGCTTTTTCTTTTTGGTTTCTCGCTTTTCTTGATGTCGCAATGGCCAGTGCGGCGGGTCCCTCAAGGGACACAGGAAGACGCTAAGGGCTAGTGTCTCACCAGCTTCCTTGGAACCGTGCAAATATGACATCAGGTTACGAGTGCGATATGCTAGTATTCAACATGATGTCGGACTGGTTGGCGAGGGGAATGGCGGACGGTCGCCAGGAGGTCGTCGATTGCAATTCCCTGCCTGGTTTGGACCGGGTTTGACCTGGATGTTGTTTCACGAGCATTGGTATCTGATGTCAAGAGGATCAATGTGGGCAGCACAGACACAGGAGAATTGAAAATCCTGCTGCATCGCTGCCTTGCTCCAGACCAACCGCATCGCTCGGATAGGAATTGATGAGCAAGCGGCGGTTCGGAAAATTGGAGGTCGAAGTCTTGACTGGTGGTGGGTCGCTTGCTCTCCCCTCCCCTCTTCCCTCCTCCTCTCCCCCTTTGTTGGTTCCTTGACTCGGTGCGGAATACTTGCATTGGAGGTTTCAAATGTGCACAACACTGGATACAACACTTCGATCAATTAACACAGATTCTCTTGCAGTCTATTGCGCATACTGGGGACTGCAAGATAGAGGTCAGTCAAACAAATGCTGCAGATATCCTCGTAACAATTGTAACCGGACATTTACTCCTCATCCGTTGTCGCATCATCCACTAGATATGTAATGGACGACTGTATGGGATAACTATTTACGGAGTCATATCAACTTTTCTCCCATGGTGCTACTTCTTCATATGTACCAAATTAACCGAGAATTCTCCTACACCCTCAATCTCCACGCTCCATCTGGTCCGGGCGCTTCCCAGTTGTCCCACCCGGGTCCATATTCGACCATCAGGTACCTACACACCCATCGCAACTAGTCCGTGCCAATCCCCAACACACCGCAGCAAGAGATTTCCCACCCTTGCGCGCTGTATCACTTGCATGGCTTGGCCTTGCCAGTACATTTTCTTCATTCCGCCACGCCGCTTTATCGGACGGCCCTTCGAGAATCGGTCGTTATCATCAATAAGTAGTAGTAACTAGTTCGTATAAAGAGTTTGTGGTGGCATTGATGGGCGTCGTTGGCCGAATCCCCACCGTCTGATCGCCCCTGCGCAAGGACCGTCGAATGTTAGTTCGTCCTCGAGGCTGTGGCTTAATGCAGCGTGTTATTGCAGATACAAGCCTCCACGTCTGTGGGTATTGGGGGTATTGCGCGACTTGTGTCAAGGCTCCACTCTTCTCCCCTCTCTCACCCCTCTTCGTGGCTTAGGTTACAGCGCAAGCCGACAACATGGGATTGAGAGGTAGTTGCTTCAATTCTCTGACAACTGCGATGGAGACTCGAATTACATACTGGTCATGTTTCATGGTAAAGAAGTTCTGTTCTATCCCTTGGATAGGGGCTCGTACGCCATTGTTCATACCTTACTGAGCGCACTTCCACCTGATACAGTTTCTCTTAGAATCTCCATCCACAACTCCAACCCCTACCGAAAACACAAATATACCACAGATTAATTAACCAACATTCAATAAACGTACAACAAACACACAAAAGCGACCGGACAGTTCTCATCAACGAGGTTCAGGGTCAGGGTCTCCGCGGCGTGGAATTGACAACTTGCAGACACGTTCTCGCCCGGGCCTTCGTTCGGATTTCCCTCTTTCGGACTCTCGATATTACCATGTGTCTCTTTTATCTGCTCATTTTTCCCAGGTTTAACTTTCGCTCCTGTCAGCTCAGACCGCATCTCGACACAGGCAGCCAAGAGCCTGGGATGCATGCCCTGTTACGACCGTTATCCTGACCGATGAAGAGACGGTCAGTGGAGATGCGCGATAATGCGCGCAGCCTGGCGGGCACGAGGTTGACCCACCTTGATGGAGCATGTCTATCTCTGGAGTGCGTGCGCTGGACACACTATACCATCGTTGGAGAGAGCGGGGATGCTGCTGTCGAGTACGTGATACTGATTTTCTAGCCTTGCGATATATGCAGATAGCAGACGACAGATGAAGGCATCCGTGCTCAGCCAAAGTCGATGATCTCCCCCGCCGGGCGTCAAGTTCCCTTGCACCCCCGCAAATATGTTCATCGCACTGATACCGATACTGATACGGGTGCCACTCACCGATCAAAACATGGTTTGACCCCGTGGGGAACAAGTTTTTTCGTATTACCTATGCGAGATCTAGGTTTTGTGTGGAATGCTTGCAGGTCACTACAGAGGGCTTGGACCGCAGAGAAGTCGGGGTTCTCTAACTGATGCCACGGGCTTCGTTGAATTCGTCTCCGCTATTTACTTGGACATAGGCTGCATAGTTCCCGCCATATTTGAGCGCTGGTCCTTGTCTTTGGAAGAGTAATCACCCCAGATTGTACGCTTATGGCAATTTTCCAGGCTCCTAAAGCTGCCTTCAAGGACATAGGTGTCCCTCCAAGGATTTCGTACAAACTTGGTAATATAGCCTCGCGCCTCGTCTGACACCGTCAGAGAATCTAAACAACCGTATAGATAGCAAATAATAAAACCAAAACACCCACATCCACACGTCCCAACCCCCTACCAGTCTAGAAGTAACAGCAACCCCAGTAATAAATACCGCCCGCAAAGTCTCCCACAGTCAATCAACCAAGCGAAGCATGCGCATTCCAAGCCCAAGACCAAAATCCCACACAAACAAGATCCCCCAAACCTTGCTGCGGGCTAGACCAGGCGAGAGCAGCTCAGATAACCGGTTAGTGGGGGGTCCGCCCTGGAGGGGTGGTGGTGGGGGGGTCTTACACATTTGTTTAGCGCGCGAACCGTCGCTTTTCATGCAGTAGGGTGAGGTCAAAGCTCCAAGACAGTAGACTAGTAGATTGGTAGGTAGGTAGGTAGGTAGGTAGGTAGGTGCCAAGTTGGGTTTGTTGGGGTGGTGTTTGTATGTATGGAGTGAGTGGATGGAAGGGGCCGGGTTCTTCTTTGCTGCCTACCTATCTAGGTACCTACCTACCTAACGGTACTATCTAAGGTCCGGCCACGGCCGCTATGGAAGATGCAATACTTGGCGTGGAAGACGCCGTATTTCGGCGATGGAATTACCGGTCCTTGACGGGGTGTGCATAGTATGCCGGCTTCCGAGTCCCTAGCTAATTGGTATTTTTAATATATATACAGTATGAGTGCAGTGGATATCGTGCGGATCAGCCGGATTACCGTACATCGCAGCTGGTCTATGTCCAATCAATTATTACTTGATATATTGGTGCTCTAAACTCGTTCAGGGGCGGTTTCTACTTATGTTACTATACGTTTGAATTGTTCAGCTTTGATATTAAGATACTGTATTTTCACCTACGGATCACGTCAGTCAGACATACCAGCCATTGATTATTTGTATTGTAGGTATGATTATCGCATACCATACCTGATGGCGGGGATATATGTATAGACCCCACTTTCTCCGTATTCGATTCCCTAAGGTACTCACCTCTCTCTCCACCTAATCTAGTGTCTACCATTCACCCCGTACCCCGTACCCTGTATCTGTGCCTATACCTGTACCTATACCAGCACATGACACCTACCACCATCTAAACAACAAGATATTCTCCCCCAAGGATCAAAACTCAATGCTCACTCACTCCCTCAACACCTACCCCCTGCCTAGACCCCTCACAATCAAAGTCCAAACATGCACGTCCCTCTCTCCCTCTCTGCCTCTCTCTACGCCCTACCCCAAAACCACCACCAAGCCATCTCCCCAACAGCCCAGACCCCGACCCTTCCCCGCAGTAAATAGCTAAAGAATCAATGCCATCAACTCCACGACGAAACGGCCAGGGGCCCGCCCGCGATTAGATCGCCTACTGGACCGGGAGATTGTCTCTGCACGGACAGCCGCAAGCCACAGCCGTCCTGTCAACTGACTTTTTGGTCATTTCGTGGTTTTTACTCGTTCTGGGGTCGGGGTTCCCCTCTCGCGTGGGTGAGCTCGAATGTTTTGGGTGTGGATGTGGATGTGGAAGTTAGGTGGTGTGAAGCTGGAGCTGGAGCTGGAGCTGGAGCTGGCGCTTGATGGCTGGTGAGGTACTAGCTGGAATTCTTCATGTACTACCTACCTATGTCTACCTAGGTAGTAGTTGGAAATACGACAACCTCAAACACTAAGAGTTATCTAAAAATACACCGCTCATCTATCGGTGTTACAGAAGAGTAAGCTCGTGGGACACGGCGGTTAGCCAGATTAATTCATTCCCTCCACCCATGTGAGGACGCCCTTTGAAGGAAAAAGATAAGAGAGAAAGAGAGAGAGGAATACCGCCAAGCAGCTTTGCAAGATGCGGGGTGCATATCTTCTTCCCTGTCCTGGCGCATGCCAACTCAGAGCTTACGAAGTCTGCCTTCTTTCCCCTTTCTCTTTCTGGGCGTCTTATCTCTTCCCCAACCCCGCCGGTGTATTTTCCAGTGGCTTGGGTGGAGTCGGAGTCGGAGTCTGACACTTCCTCGGCGGTAGACACCCTCGTACGAGGCCAGATACGCTCGGACCAGACAGAGCAGTGATAAATAACTAAGAGTGGTGCGTATGACTCCGCAGTGGGATTGCCGACTGCTGCACTGCAGCTGTGATTACCTACCTACCTACCTGCCTAGTACGTTAGCAAGTGGAGAAGAGCGGCAAGAATAGGTAGTTTGTGGACTGGTTGTAATCAATCCATCAGCGCCGTAAATTTAGCATAGTGCTCACCGTGAGCTCATCAGCTGACGTCTAGCGTATCCATCTACGCTCGAGCATATTGGAAAGAAAGCGTTCTGCAGCTTGCTACCGACCGACCAGGTATAGCGGGTATATTTTGATATCGCGCTTTCCGCCGTTGTCCACATATGTGTAAAACGCTTCTTGCACGTCTGTCTGTCATGCGCGCAGCAAACTTGCATTGCATGCTGCGTTCTGTGGACTGTGTCTGACTGTCTGGTTGATATGTGCAGGTCTATGTTGCTTTGCAGGATGCGTTTTGCAGTGGTATGGTGTAAGACTTTGGTGGATTAGACATGCAGGGCTCTGGTGTTCGTTGCTGATTGATAAAGTAGGTAGGTAGGTAGGTAGTGTACTCTAGCTGATTGCAACATACTTCAATCGGCATGCGAAGATATCTGACATCGAGGAACGGTAGGCGCCTATGCATGCATGCATCATGCACATAGTTTTGATTTCATAATAACGACAGTTGGTCGGCTCATTCTGAACGAGATGAGATGAAGATTACATTTTGCATATCGTGATGTCGTCACATTCTATGTCTTGAAGCGCTCTCAACGGTTTGAACGTCCAATGTTTGTCCCTTCCTCGACTACGTCAATATCCGTGGTGTCTTTGTCTTTGGTCATCCTTTTTTGATGGATCGTTAGCAATCTTTCCTCCTAGTTGTGGCCCCGAACTCGCTGTTGCCGCTTCCATGGCCCAAACCAGTTCGTCTTCAGGTGCTGTAACCCAGACGCAGCCAACGGGTAGTGCTTACAAGGTTTTTCAGAATTCAACAGCGGTTCAGGAAGCGTTTTCTTCTTGTAAAGGACAACGACGATACTCCCCTCGTTCCGTCTGAGAACATTATAACTATAGGACATGGGCTCGTTGCGTTTAAGGTCTCGTATATTCATACCCCATAAGCAAGCAGAACAATGCTAACTGATAATCATCATATGAGCAGCATTATCCACCACCTGTCAACGAACATCGCAAAGATCTCTCTCTCCCTACGTGTATCGCACTCTGGCATGATAGTACCTTATAATGCCCACAACTCGCATATACAGCCGCCGTCCACGAGACAAACGATACATCAAGTCTAGTCAATACTGTCCGTCATGTTAACGATGTTGGCGAAAGACACGAAGAATGCTATCTAAGTTTGAAGAGAAACGGCTATTGACGATTCGAGTGCTATAACGGGAGAAGGCCTGGAATGACTACGTTTGTTGACGTATAGGACGTCTTCCTACGAAGGGTTGCTGAGCATAGCAAGATGGAATGGGCAGTATAGAAGAGAAGAGCCGCGGGAGAAGAAAGCGAGAGCCGGGGGCAACAAGGACGCACATGTGCATGACCTTCTATTCTACTTTATGCTCACGGAAAGGGAGGCTACTTCGGTTCTCCCTTTGTGCCATTCAAGATCAGGATCTAGTACCTCGCCCTTGTCCAGGCGTACGATGGTAGTGGAGATGACCACTGTGCCGCTCAATGGGAGACTTGAGTCTGCCGTTGGATCTAGATCATAATGTCTAGTACAGTTGTGCCATATAGACTACAACCGGGCCTTTGACATAAGACGGAGACATACGTGGGTAATACTCGGGACTCATAACTCGTAATCATACATCGTATTCTGTATGGAGAACTGAAGTTCGATCTAACATAAATATTCAATTCAATATTAAGTCCCGCTTAAACTTTTGCCTTCTTCTTCATCCCTAATCAACCACGGTCCTGGTCCATATCCTCCCTCGACCTCTTACCCCCCCGCGGGACACGCATCTGCCCCCTCCCGCCCCTCTCCTGGAGATCGCGCATCTCAATCGCAGCCGCCTTCTGCGCCTCTCCGACCCGCTCCGCAAACACCATCGCCTCGTCCTTGTCGATCTTCGTCTCATCCTGCTTCTTGCCCAGCGCCTTCTCGATCCGCAGCCACACTTCCACGTCATACTGCGTGACCAAGGAGAGGGCCAGCCCGCTCCGTCCCGCTCGCGCCGTCCGCCCAACGCGGTGAATGTACGTCTGGCTGTCCTGCGGCAGGTCGTAGTTGAGCACAAAGTCCACGGAGGGGATATCGAGACCGCGCGCTGCGACGTCCGTCGCCACGAGCAGGTTGCGCGCCCGGGCGCGGAACTTGGTGATGGACGCCAGACGCGCACTCTGCGACAGCTGGCCGTGGATGGGGATACTGCCGTAGCCGAGGTTGCGCAGCATGAACGTCAGGCGCTGGGTCTCGTGGATGGTGCGCGTGAAGATCACGCCTGTCTGTCCGGCGTGCTCGTTGAGGATGTGGATGAGGTAGAGGTCTTTGAACTTGTGCGGCATGAACACGTAGGACTGCACGAGTGTCGACACTGTCTGGTTCTTGCTCGAGATGGAGATGCGCACGGGGTTCGTCAGCGACGCACGCTGCAGCGACTCGACCTTGCTGGACATGGTCGCGGAGAAGAGGTAGGTCTGGCGGTTGGGCTTGGGGAGGATCTTGAGGATTTTGTCGAGGATGGGTCCGAAGTCCAGGTCCAGGAGACGGTCGGCCTCGTCCAGGACTAAGAACTTCAGCTGCCGCAGCGAGAACCCCTTTGTGTTTTCCATGTGGTCGAGTAGACGGCCTGGCGTGGCGACGATGACGTGTGGCTTCTTTCCAAGCGAGATCGACTGCGATACCATGTCCACTCCTCCAATTAACAGTGTGCATCGGACCGAGATCAGGGAGCCGAGAGCCTCGACGGCTTGCGCGGTTTGCTGGGCGAGTTCACGGGTCGGGGCCAGGATGAGCGAGTGGAAGGATTGGGGGGCTTCCATGAGAGCTTGGAGGATGGGGAGAACGAAGGCTGCTGTCTTGCCGCTACCGGTCTCTGCCAGACCGATGATGTCTCGCCCTTGTAACGCGATCGGGATTGCCTGCGCTTGGATCGGCGTGGGTTTGCTGTATCCAAGGGCTGTGCATGCATCGCACAACTGTTCGATAATGCCGAGTTCGCTGAATGTCTTTGCTTCTTCGTTGCTGCTGTCCGCTTGGGGCTGGGGTTCGGGCGACGCAGAACCGTCCGAGCTGGAGTCGGACGGCGCAACGTCCTCAACCTTCCGCCGTTTCGTGTTTGGAGCCATGTCGGAAAGGGAGAATCCGTATGCTGAATATTATAATCGGTGTAGAGCCCGACTTATATTCAATCCGTACGAAGTTGGAGCTTTGAAGGGTATGGGTTGCGCGGAGTGAAATTGCAACTTGTTGGTTGAGTGAGGAGTAAAAAAAAAAAAAAAAAAAAAAAACTTATCTCCGCGTCACGTGCTTGCTGATATGCTGCGATGTGGATCTGCATACACTAAGGTATGATTCGTCTTCACCAAGTCTAGCTGCCCCACTCTTAGTGGAGGGCTCTGGCACTGCTGGTTCTTGTTGTCAACCGGTTATGACTATTCAAGTGTGATCAGTCTGGCAATTGACAATTTGAAGAATGAAATCAACGCGGTCACTTGTGTGTGATCGAAGAAAAGGTTAGGGCTGTTACATAATCACAAACTATGCCTGAACATCGGCCATCTCCAACCAGAAGAACAAAGCAACTGAAACGCCTCGAACTATGACTAGATGGCGCTGAATATTAAGCGTCGCCATGTTTGCTATCTAATTGGTCCATAAAGATGCACTGTTATTACTCTCTACGATCGAGTCTTTCAGCCGAGCTTATGGATACCTTTGTACTCCCGGAATGATGATCAGTCAGACTCCCTTTTCCATGGCCATTACAATATCTTCAACAAATGAGAGTCAGGGAATTCAACAGAATTCACCCCACAGCCAGAGTAGGTAGTATTCAAAAACGCGGATTTGTTGGGACACATTTGACACTGGCTCCATAGGCACAGTGGGGAATATGTCTGGCAGCGTGCATCCAAAGATCATGAGAGCCTCCATTCCTGTCATTCCAACGGACTGGTATCAGGATCGGAAAACAGGTTACACTATTCTCGTATTCCAATGGATACAAAACACACCATCCCAGGTCCGCCAGCGAGGACAATGTCTGCGGCTTCTCTGGCTGCAATTAAATCTATGGGCCTTGACCCCAGGTTCTTGAGCTGAAAATCTCAGTCGAACAATGAAAAACAAAGGACAAGAAAAAGAAAACTAGCTGTGTCCTGATTTGTCTCGATCATGAAAAACTGTGAGTCATTTGCGATTCCTGCTTTTATGTCGACGTCTTCACTATTATGGAAGGGTGATGTTCGATCTTTGCCTCGAATTGAGGCGTGGGGTTCCGTAGGGGCTGTCGAATGAAGCCAAGATATATATCGACACCAACGAGAGTTTACTCGGTTTGCAAAAAACAATGACTTGAGTGACCTGGTTTAATTCAAGCTAATATACGGCTTAGATGGAATGTCTTAGTCGTTCCTCCTCCCTCCAGTTCATTAAGTCTTCGAATATAGATCTGCAAGTTATTTGATCTGAAGCCGTCACCCAGAATCTAACAGCAACGATAGCACACCGGGCGGCTACCACTTATATTCCAAGACAACCAGGTTATTTAGCGTACTTGTTGATATCCCAACGTGATCGACGGATCAACCCAGCAACCTAAAAAGTCAGCAGATAAGGCCATGAGACCCGGTAATGGGTGTGAAAGAGTATTACGACGGTGACTGTCAAAAAATATAACTAGTAAGACGTTTTTCAGCTGCCTCTTGGCGTCATCCCCCATAATCCAGCCCAAAGTGCTGAGCCTCTGATAGAAAGATGGAACTAATCCAGTTTCTCCCATAGGGCTACGTATTTGAGTTTGTGGAATCTAGGCGAGGCCTGTAAGCAGGGCAGTCTTTCGCTACCATTTCCGTCGTGCAACTGCTGAGCCTTGCGAAGATCTAGAGGAGACACAAGTTTAGATACTCACGAGAGTCATATCCAATGACTCTTTATCCAAGAAATATTACGCACGCCTCCGTGCAACAGGATGGCTTTCCTTTGACTATCTTCACCCCTTCCACTTTTCGAAAAGTGTGGGCGGTATACCGACAGAAGATAGAGGGGCTTTCTTGATCTAAACTAGGTACCTGGGGGGAATACCAGTTTATGAGCCCCGAAATCGAGGAAATTCAAGGAACTACTGTAGTGTGAGATCCAGGCAGTATGAGGTCATACAGTTTATCACGGTCTCCATGTCATTTGCTCCACTATTGGCTAGACATCAACAAGGAATATCAACCAGCTCTGACTCAATCCCACCTGTAATATAGCCTCAGTGAAGGACTGTCCTGCTTTGGCGACAATAAGAAAGGAGAAAGCCAAAGCTTTGGGAGAATCAAGAAGAACCGCGAAACGATGCGCCCAGGTGGGGCCCCGTAGCGTGAGATCGAATCGACCCGATGGAACACACGGACTCGCTCTCTCCGCTGTTTACTACTTCCTACTGGTACTCGTCCTTTACCCTTCTGCATCAGGCTCGCCACCTCGCCTGCATCGTCGTCTGCATTCGCCCACGGTCAACCATCAACCCTCCCTCATGGGGTCTGAATTACAGAGTGGTCCGGGTCTGGGAGACCTGGAGAAAGAACTCACCTGCTCGGTATGTTCCTGACAGTTTCCCTAATTTTCCGATCGGGCGGATGAACGTGGGGACGTCCGTGTGTGAAGGATTGGCTCCCCGCGATGCTGTCCCTTGGGTCCTTGCTCCGATGTGACGTGTTCTCCAGAGGAAACTCGCTATAGGGTTATTGTATATAAATATATATATGTATATTTATATTTATAGATGGGGAACTGAGAGCGCGATGGTCGAAAACGCAACGTCTACGACAAAAATGCTACATGATTCTTGCTGACTTCACCGCTTGTCCTACAGATCTGCACCGACCTACTTTATCAACCGCTCACTCTCCTCGACTGTCTCCATATCTTTTGTGGCTCCTGTCTGAAAGAATGGTTTAACGCCCAAGCGTCGCGCCGCCGATCCTCTCCCCGGTTTACCTGCCCGTCATGTCGTGCCATCGTCCGGGAAACACGGCCCAATGCCAAAATAACAACGTTGTTGGATATGGTCCTGGCGGCGAATCCGGATCGCAGCAAGCCTTTAGAAGAGAGGGAAGAGATTGCTCGACACTACAAACATGGTGACTCGGTATTCCCGGTGGATACTTCAGAACATGCAACAAGTTCCTCGGATAGCGAAGATCGACGGTTGCTCCAGGAGGTCCAAGAGCTGAGTCTACGAGAAAGCCGGTCGAGGAGAAGCAGCCCCAGCGCACCGTCGTCCAGGAGTCGGGTGCCAGATGGACAAAGGGAAGACCGGTCTCGAAGACGGAGAGAAGAGAGGCTGGCAGGGCGACAGACGGGGCGATCGGCCAGTCGTCCGGAAGTTTCTTCGAATCACTCGAGACGAATCGAGCACCAGTCGAGTATCCGATCGTTGCTGAGCTTATCGGATACAGAAACCATGGAAGAGGAGATTCTGCGACAGATTTTCGAGGAGGGCCTTTTGGAAGATATCGACCTGGAGAACTTAGGTCCTTCGCAGGAGGAGGAGCTGAGCGAACGCATTGCGGAGGCTTACCGTCGGCGGCATAGACTTCGATCGCGGTCTCGACAAAGACAGGAAGAGAATGAATCGTCTAGGACGACCACCCGTCCACGCGCACAATCGCAATCAGAGCGGAGAACGACCGCCACGAGCGCCCGGGAGTCACCACGCAACCCCCCGGTCTCGAGGCCACACTTGCTGGAACCGTTAGTGTCCCGGTCTGGGGCTTCTGGTCACCAGCGGCGACTATCTGATCAAGGGCATCGCCGCCGCAGGACGTCGCCGGTGCCAGTGAACCCAGCGTCTTCTTCTGATGTTGAGATACGACCGGCGGCCAGATCCTCCAGCGACATGGTGACTGATCGCCCCCACGGCTCTCACTCTTCACGGCCAACTCTGACGGATGCAACTGCTCCGCGATCACGACGACGTGCCACAGCATCTGACCAAGGTGCCCCCAATCCCTGGGCAGCAGGATTTAGTGAACGTGATTTACGGCATACCCGGAATAGACCCTCAATAGATTCCCCTCACTCAATCACAACACCCACAGAAAGCCCACAGAGCGCGTCGTTCCCCGCACGGGTCGAACAGCTTGTGGCGAATCCCTCTACAACTAGTTCGCTTACCCCCGAAGTAGGTGGTCCGGTGAGGCAGGAACCACGCTCCAGGCCGTCATCGTCCCGGTCCAACGCGCCGCGTTCCACGTTCTATACTGAGCCCTCCCTCTCGTGCGACCGGTGTGGGAAACGGAATATCCAATATGACCTCCACAAGAAGTGTACCCAATGCAACGACGGCAATTTCCATCTGTGTCTACGGTGCTATCGCCAGGGGCGTGGCTGTCTGAACTGGATGGGCTTTGGAGCGTCAGCAAGTGCAGACTTTGAGCGGATACGCGCTTCAGCAAATGGCCAACCAACGCCAGCGTGCGCTTCTCAACACATGCTACTGTCTTTTAAATACCGCCCACCGTCGGCTTCCGCCCAGCGCACGACAAGGGATGGCAAGGAGGTGACCAACGATGACCCCAGTCGCAGGATGCAGACCGGACTTTTTTGCGACATCTGCCACTCCCCGTCGAACGAGTGCTTCTGGAAATGCGGCCAGTGCAACGAAGGGGACTGGGGCTTCTGCAACCGGTGCGTCAACCAGGGACGATGCTGTACGCATGCGCTTCTTCCCGTCTGTCGCATCTCATCTGGCAACCACTCCGACCCGTCGACACCATCGGCCGTCCCAAGTGGTATGCCTGACGCTCTGGGCAGTCCCCTGGCTGCTCCAGGGACAGAAGCCTACAAGATCCTCTCCTTCTCAACCAACTGCGACATGTGCACCAACCCCATTCCCGCCTCGACGCTGCGCTTCCACTGTCTCCGCTGCAACAGCGGCGACTACGATATCTGCGCAAACTGCTACCTCAAGTTCGTAGCATCGGGTAAAATCCACAAAGAAAACGGCCACAACGGCTGGCGCCGCTGCTTCAAAGGCCACCGGATGGTAGTTATCGGGTTCGAGGACTTCGAAGAAGGTCAGCGACGAGTTATAGTGCGCGATCTGGTCGGCGGTCGAGCCCTAAAAGACGAACACGTCCACCAACGCCATTCTTCCCAATCATCCTCCTCCCCAACCCACCACCCCATCACCGGCCCCAACGCAGTTCCATCCCCGGAGCTCGGCAAAGGCGACTGGAGTTGGAAAGAGGGCACCGAAAGACGCAAGAAAGCCTCCCGCGCGCGAACTCCCACCGACCTCCTCCTCCATTACAACCGATCCAGCTACGCCCCGAACGGCAACGACCACAGCAACTACAACTCCGCCTCCGAACCAGGCACCCCAGTCATCCCCACCCAAGGAAATAGCAGCAGCAGCAGCAGCAAATCGCCAGCCTCCTCCCGCCGCTTCCCCCCCGACGGCGGCGTCGGGCTCATCGTCCTCGCCATCTGGCCCTGGTATCCAGAGGACGGCGTGAAGGATGAACTGATGTTCCCGCGGGGGGCGGAGATCACCGAGGCGGAGAATATCAACGACGATTGGTTCTGGGGCTGCTACGCGGGCATCACGGGGTTGTTTCCTGGAGCTCATGTGTCTGTTGTGGGGGAGGTGGTCTAGGGAACTGACTCTGACTGAGATTGGTGGTTTCGAGAGTGGTGGCTAGGTAAACTACCTTGTCTCCTTGGGTTATTTATTTTCTTTCTTTCGTTCCTTCTTTTTGGTTGCTTTCTTTCCTCTTCCTTACTTTCTTTCTTTCGCTTTTTTTACGTCAAGTAAACCGTTTCGGTTATGGTCTACTTACCTTACTCCCTGTCTTGCTTTCTCTGAATGAATGAACGAGTGTGATTGATGATTGATGATGGACTGATTGACTGATTAATCAATTGATCGCATGTTGAAGAGGTGAGAATTCCTGTTTTCTATTCCTTTATATCAAACCAATGATTGATTGATTGACCCAATCAATCAATTGATGTACTCTACTCGTCATGTTCTTTCTTACGACATTAACGACAATGCCTATGATTCTACGAGATGAGCCGGATGAATTGCATGGACTGATTTTGTTTTTCCATTACTTTCCTTATTTTATTTACCTAGTACTTTATTTGTATGTTTCTTGTCTTGGAAAGAAGTTATTATTTCATACTGGAACACTGTAGAACACATAGCAATACTCGTACATGGGGTCTCACGTAAACACAACATAACACGCAAGGAAGGATAAAAAGGGAAACAAGGGTTGAAGCGCGGCCGTCCCGACGTAAGAGTGTCATTCATTCTGGGGGTATCGCGTGGAAGGAAGCCAGACCACAACGGGAGAAGATCCAAGGAGGGAGGGAAGGAGAAGCCAAAACAATAAAAAGTAAAAGAATATACACAAGAAGCGAAGAGGGACGTGTGACAGTCTGCCAAAGACAGAAGGAGAGGAAGAGATTACTCCAACAGAGCAAGCATTAGCTTCTGGTAATCTCCACTCGTTTCACCGCGGACTCTGTCGAGCAAGCTCTTCTTGTATTTGTGCTGGTAGGCGCGCTTCACCTGGTCCAGGTGCTGGCGGTTCCAGTGGACACGCACGACTCTGGTCACCAGCTTTTCGTCCTTGGTGCCCATGCCCTTCATGCACTCTTCGAGCAGGTCGGCATCGCGCATGGCGGGATCTAAGGCCGTCCGGAGCATGTGCAGCAGCGCGTCTTTCATGTGGCCCGAGAACTCCTTGTTGAGGGCCTTCTCCAGCGAGGTGTTGTACCGCGCGCTGTAGGCGTGGTTGATGGCGCGGATCTCGTTGTCCGAGGACCGGGCCAGGATGCCGCACACCTCCTGGATGTTGTTAATGATGCGGCCGTTCATGGAGTCGTGGAGCGTCTTGACCTCGGATTCGATGGTGCGGGGGTCGATGGGGACGCTCTCCTCGTGGCGGGTGGCGCGCAACACGTCCGTGAACAGGGTCGACGTCTTGAAGGACAGGTCGCCCTCGACGTCCTTCTCGATCGACCGGCGGTAGATCTGCTGGTAGGCGGTCTTGATGGCGGCGATGTCGGCGTTGGATCGGCCGAGCAGGACGTCGTTGAGCAGCCATTCCTTGGTGCCTAGGCCGTCGATGGCGTCGTGCACGCACTGCGCGTCGTAGTTGAGCGGGCCCTCGATCACCGCGAGCAGGCCCTGCCGGAAGTAGCCGCCCGTCTCGGATTTAACGTCCTTGTACAGGTCCCGCCGGAGGTAGCTCGAGTAGGTGCTGCGGACGGCCGCCATCTGAAGCGGGTCGAGGGTCCGGAGGACCCGGATGAGGGCTGCTTCGTCGGTGCCGAATCCTTTCATCGCTTTGCGCAGCTGGTCCGCCTGCGGACGCCAATCACCGGGGGCCATCTGGCCCGGAGCGTAACCGGGAGACGGGAAGGACGGAGGCGCATGGAAGGCCGGCGGTTGCGGCGGATAGCCCGGTCCCGGGGGAGGCGGACCCCCATAGCCGCCTGGGCCCGGCGGACCCGGCGGGCCAGGAGGGTATCCCGAGAAGCCTTGCGGAGGGTATGGCGGTTGCGGCGAGGGGGTTCCTACTGGTGGGGTTCCATACGGGGAGTGCGACGGCGGCGGGTGGGCCGGAGGGTATCCTGGGTTCGGGGGATAGCCCTGGGGTGCATAACCACCCTGGGGAGGTGGTGGCGGTGGACGCCCGTAGTTCATCTGGGGAGGGGGAGTCCCATAACCTGGGTGCGGAGGCTGGTAGCCTTGTGGATGGCCGTATGGGGGGTACGGGCCCTCTGCGATGGAGCTATCGTTAGTATGGCCCTGCAGGATGCGGGAATGTGGGGGTGAGTGAGACATACGGTTGGGAGGGGGGTATGGATTGTACGACATCGTAGTGAGTCCTTGTTCTGAGCGTTCCAATATTGATATAAGGATATGAGGATAAGGGTAAAGATAGACCGGAGGTAAAGATAGAGGGAATGACGCGACTTTAAAGCCCACAGGGCAGACACGGAGAATAGAAAGAATGGTGGGGAGATGCCTCAGAGATGCCTCAGAAACCCACCAGTTCCTGCCCCGCCACACCAGGCATCATCATGACGGTGGCTTGGCAGTCAGGCTGAGCCACTTTCCCTGGGGACGCTGGCTTCCGATTGGCTGCATGACCGTGTCCGCGCGCCAACTGGCCAAATGGTGCCAGAACCACGCGAGATGCCAAGGAAATAACGCGCAGGAAACAGTCCGAGAGTTCGGTACTGGAGATTGCCTGGTCGATCATACTCTTTCTGGTGAATTCCCATTTATAGAACGGCAGTCAACCGCCAAAGACTGTGGCTGAGGGCAAACTGACGAATACACCACGGAAAGCCTTGTTGCGGGGAAAGGTCGTATTGAACTGGCTCATCGAGCAGGTTATTATATGGGGCCTTTAAATTTTTTTAGGACGTAAAGGACGTGTTGGTGGAGGTAGTAATTGTCGGTCAGATAGTGGTCGTTCACAGGGAAGAATCTGTCAGAGGCCTGTGGTTATCATGACAAGAAGAAATGGAACGAGAGATTGTCATGGATGTGGTTTGGATACGCCCCAGGCACCAACACATTCAGGCATTCCAACCCTAAGGCCATCGCGGAATTGACTCAAGACACTGCAATTCGAACAATTTCCAATATAAACAAATATACAACCACTTCTAATCGCTGAAAGACATAAACGCAAACCATCCATCCGGTCTAGCAAACCCATTTACTCGGACGTTCATCAAGCATATCCCGTTACCCACCCAATCATACATACCACTATACCTTCTTGCGATTGCGACCCGCGCGCTCAGCCAGGATGAAAACATCGCGAAACTCCCTCCAAGCTTCCCGCAGCACCCACAGCGGCACCACCACCCACAACCCATTGAAAAAGGCCAGATAGAACCACAGGTACACCGGATTACCGGTCTCGAGCTTCGCGCTCCCCGTCAGCCACTCCGGCGCAAAGGTCATCCACCCCCCGTACAGCTCCGCCGTGGCCGTCGCCGTCGCGACGAACCAAAGCTGCGCCCGGGCCACCCCCGTAGTCTCCACGTGCGACCGGCGGCCATACAGCGTCCACAGCAGGTAGCAGATGTAGGCGGCCGCGGGACCGGCGAGGAGCACGGTCAGGAGCTCGAGCGAGACGATGTTCGCGTCGGAGGTCGCCCAGCGGAAGTCCGCCTTGGCGTATTCCTGCCAGAGCCGCGCGCTCGGCCACGTCCCGAAGGCGGCGCCGTACGCCCGGTCCTTGCGCCCCAGGAAGTGAGGAGGCCCGATGCCGCCAGGGATGTTCATGTAGCTGAAGAAGGACTCGAAGAGGAAGGAGCCCTCGATGAAGAGGTGCGTGAGGGCGTCGTAGGCGTGCCAGTAGAAGAGGATCCGGTCGCGCTTCTGGCTGGCGGGGATGTAGCGATTGCCCAGGAAGTAGGCGATGGGCATGAGGGAGAGGGCGAATAGGATGCAGAGCACGGTCGGCACGTCGAGGACGAAGGGGACGCCGGTCGACATGGTGGGTATGATCATTTGTCCATCCGCGTCGAATGTCACGCCGTTGTTGTTCAAGCAGGATGCGGTAGGAATACCACCGTTGTCGTTGAAGCAGGATGCGGTAGGAATCTCGGACATGATTTGGACTCCGGAGACTGGACTGGACTGCGGGAAATCAATGTTGGAATTTATAGATCCACCGGCCAGAAGTGGTCCAAGTTCTTTGTGGATGAAACCCCTGAAAGGGAACTGGGTTCATGACGCGTGACGGAAACCCCAGACAAAAGGCGTGTGTCGCACCTGAGGTATCCACTTGCCTGTTTGGGCACCACCCCACAAAGGCTGCCTCTACTATACAATGAACTCCATCTCCACCATCCTATCCGTCATTCATGAAGATTGCTAGTACGTTTCCGGCTCCTGGAGATATTTTAAGCACGGCTTTGTTGCTATCATCTAATACTTCATTCTCATTAAGTCTAGGTCTAGCAACGGGGTCATTCTGTCAATCAGTACCTTGTTCTGGTAGAAGTCCATTGAAGGGCAACCCATCTCGAGTATCAGATGCCTCCTCTTTGATATCAGCTCATTCTCACGGTTTAAGTATAGGAAACAATGAAATTCCTACAGTTATGGTGCTCTTTTATCGCCATGTACTCTTGGTTCTATTTTGAGCCTCTGCCACAATACTACAGAGGCACGATACCTCTGTACTGAGGGTCATACCTACAGTATCATCCACTGAATATCCATGAGGCATTTAGCTCAGTAGAATTCACTGACGAATGGGAAGACCTACTAGGTATGTGTGGACACTATGTATGCTAGAGCAACGGTAAATAACGCCTGCTTTCATGCATGGTCGACGTGTTACTGCAAGTGGCAAGATGTAGTCCACTATCAAGTATCAATGACTGGTCCACACCTCACCATGCGGATGATAGAGTGTTTGAGCATATATTTCCCCATTGAGCTTACAGGATGTGTTTCTTTTGTAACTTGAATTGGAGAATATGGTAAGAACAAGTGATATCCCTCGTGGCTAGATGGGCTTAGTATTGTAGTTATAGGAAGATTGACGGAAAGGGCCAAAACACTGATGAATGTGACGGTTCTTATAATTATAAAAGGATTACGAATAGTTACAGGATTGCAAGGAAGCGGAAAGGGTCAAGATAATAATCAGCATGGGAATACCCTACAAATTTTAGTTGTCTCGCTCTTCTCCATGTTCTGCCAGTCGGGCTAATATGAAGCTACTTAAAAAGCTAAATATATGAGGGGCATGATGATTGCATCCGCGCCTCACAAGAAAGACTAAAGTTTGATAATTATCTCCTCATCTCGCAGGAAAGACTCTCTTCGTCCCAGGGGTATAAAATTCTCTGTATCTCTCAGCGAAACTCACCTGTAGAAGTGATTCAGACGTGATAAACACAAGTAAGACTGCTTAGGAAGATAGGCATATCTTTAAAATTATTTTTTTATATATAATCTTTTTTTTTTAACTTCTATTTCAACCCCTAATTAGGAATGGTTTTAGTACTCGGGGTAGATGCAGACACGTTGAAAGGGGCCATCTTGGGCAAGGCCTGAGGTGAGATATGTGGGAATAGCCTCAGAATGATACCACGGTAGACGTAGAGGCTCCGGGCTCATAACCTGTGGGAGGGCCAGTGTAAAAATTGGAAAGATTAATGAATTTCATGATTCTGATGACTATAAAAAGGTTCCGAATAGTTGCAAGACTGCAAGAAAACATCAAGAGTCAACATAACATTTTGATCTATGCAAGACATATGACATGTTGACTGATCATATGCGTCAACATTCAACAATATTAAGCTGGTGTAGTATTTGGTGTTGTTTGTGCAAAATAATCTCGAGTTATATTCACTGGCAGGCTTTTGCTTGGGTCGGTTTAGGTCACCCTGACGACTGTTAAATCTTAACTGCTCCCCAGTTTCTAACCTTAATCCCTGACTGATCACCACCTTTGTTCTTCAAAATTTCATCGGCATTTCCCCTCCTATCAAGCAAAATGCCTATCAACAAGCAGCGCGTCAAAATCAATGCCCTGTACGACCAGTTAGTTGTCGAGCATCGGATTCCTGTCTCGGTAAGCGAGGGGACGGAAAACGAGGTCAATGACCGGGACCTGCTCCAATACGGCATACATCGCGTGTCCTATGACTTTGGCACACTGGATGACGCGTCGGCCAGTCTCGAACAGGTGCCTCCGTTCCTTTTCTGGCCGCTCCCTCCTCGATTCTTTCAAGATCATCCAATCGACCCGTCGCCCCTTGGAAGCGAAGAGGAGCAAGAGAAGGCTTTAACGTTTCGCGAGTATAAGGGACCAGCCGATCGTGCCGAGAGGTTTGCTGGTGCTTGGAGTCCTCTCTGGTGCTCTCGTGTGGTATCCAAATATGTTGAATCGTGGGCCACCGGTTTTCCACGGCATGGGTTGGGACCATGGTGGGGTCTCAAGACTGGTCCGAAACATATTGAGCCAATCTGGTGAGCTTTAAAACAAATAACAGAATACATTACGAGTGCTGTCGTTCACTAACAATTGTTGATCCAGTCTACCCGATCCTTTCCTTCTACACGAAAGTGGATTGACCGGCGCCTACCCTACCGGCCGTGACGCTTGGTACGATCAATGCGTTTTTGGCTGCGTAGATGATGCTACTGGTCGACCCCTCCCTCACATCATTTGTTCCGTCACCCAGACTTCCGACGGCAAGGAGGACTCCATCCTTTTTGGCGAGCTTGCTCCCATTCTATCGGCAATGCGAGGTCGAGCCAACCAGCCCAAGGTTGACACAGACGACGAAGAGGCGCAGGAGGCCCTTTTTCATAAGACAGGAGAAGAATTACGCAGTATGCCACGGGAATTTGCCATGGAAAGGAGATTCCCGGTCCTTTTGCTTTCGTTCGTGGGACCCCAGCATGGGCGCTTGTTTTACGCGTGCATGGACGGGGAGACGCTTTTTATCCGGCAGTCGAAGATCTATAGCTTCGAGAAAAGGGATACTGCGGTTCTGGACTTGTTTGCACGTTTTGCTCTAAGCAGGCCTCTAAGGGAGTGAATAAGTAAAGCAGGTATACCTCGGCGCAGACAGTATTGTAGTGAAAGAGCAAATTTACGTGATATTTGATCCAATATGGGTCTGTTCTCATCAAATGTTGTCTGGATATCACCTAGAATTT
Organism: Aspergillus neotritici; assembly: GCA_023619815.1. Lineage (NCBI taxonomy): Eukaryota > Fungi > Ascomycota > Eurotiomycetes > Eurotiales > Aspergillaceae > Aspergillus > Aspergillus neotritici. The sequence continues at coordinate 79,857 of JALZYL010000028.1, read as the reverse complement.
TATCCATGTATGGAGAACCCATGAGTAGCCCTGGGAGTTCCAGACACATTCTACTATCTCATCCTAGTTCCCTTGTACCAGCCCCTTATTACCGTTGTAAAAGGAAGCCTCTAGATTTTGCACTTTGACCTCTTGTGCGTATCCTGGTGCTTCTTCGAGCATAACATTAGGTGACTAGAGCTGACACCATTTGTATCAGTAAAACTCACAATGGCTCCTCCACGCCTTTTTACCAGAGTTCCTAGAACCGTCCAAGAGTGGACAGCGGCAGCAGTGGCTGCTAATGTTATTACCAAGTCCCTAAAGTCATGCAGGACCCTTGTGTCGGCATCAAAAATCACACAGGAGCAATTCCTGTTGTGTAGAACTATTTCCCCCGACATCGAAGGCGATGAAATCATGAAACCCGCCATATTTGGCTTATCCCAATACACAGCTCAAGTACAACTTTTACTACAGACACCAGATTTCCAGGCTTATATAGCCAATGTTGGGACTGATGCCTTGCAAGGTCTCGTAACTTTTCAAGCCACCCTCATCCAGCAGTATGAGGTCGTGAAGGGCGACAAAGACTTGAAGAGCAAACTGCACTGCACAGACGAGACTGCAGTGAACAGCTCCCTTTTGAACTTCCTCCAAGCCCTCAGGGCAATGGTACCGGAGACTAACAAGCAGTGGAGATCGTCGAGGATCGAGCTGCGCGCAAATTTTGGCAATGTGGCCGGGGAGTCCAACCCGCGCCAGTATTATGCGGTCACGGACGGGCAATTGCAAGAAGCTGAAACCGGGGAAATAAACGCCATCATTGAATGCAAGCGCAAGAGACGCAGGTACCATTCCCCAAACGTCGAAATGCAAGAAGTGGCCCAGTTCGTGGCCTGGGTCAAGGAATACCCTGACGCCAGATCAGGCCCAACGGAGCACCAGTAAGCATGGCTCTTCGATTTTATCTGAAGCGGACGTACTGTATCTAACAACATATATAGACGAGTCATGGTATCCCAGAACGGGATCGAGATCTACGTAGTCACCTTCGACTACGATGATAAGTACGTCGCTTACTTGAATGGCGGCAGCATTGCCAATGCTGGGTTTGCGTTGGCCAGGAAATATGGGCCGTGGTATATCAACAACCGAGCCGATATTGCTAACATAGCTGAGATACTACTGGGTTTGATATTGATTCTGTAGTTAGGAATTATATGGGTATTCTTAGTAGTGAGATATTACATCAAAATCATGGCTATTGCCTTGTTGATATCTTTATTTACGTACTTAGCGATGGTCCCCCAACACCTGAGTATATTATAGATTAGATAATTATTCTACCGCTGTTGTAAAGAGACTATAATAAGAGGAGCATGCTTGGTTCAATAGATTCTTATCATGGTCTCTAGTGATAGTCCGAACAGCCAGTGCTAGTAATGTACCAGCTACCACTTACACGTTGCCCACCACCGTTTTCTATCTGGGAAGGATAGGTATTTCTTGGAGATTCGTTCACTGTCACTCACATCATTGACATGTTCTTCTATCCAACGCAGACTGAACACCTGCTATATCTGTCGATTAGATATGTCAACACCCAAGCTTACCTCGACCATCATGCATAGAAAGAAAGGTCCCCGCGATACAGAGACCCTGAAGCCATCCATCCAGGGCTGAGAAAATGTCACACGCCCTGAACCTTGGCTGCCATATGATCCAACCGCGGGGACTTGCGAACCTCTTCCACCGACAGCTCGAGACCCTCCCGCCGAGCCCGTTCGACCAACACCTCAGCAGACACCTCCAAGAAGTTATCATCCAGCCCGATCCGCTGCGGCGGAATGTCGAGCGTCCGCGCCCAGATACGCTGCAGGGCCATCGCCGCAGGGGTTGTCGGGCTCCGGGACAACATGCGCGCCAGCTGCCGGATGCTCGTCCAGCGGAAGACATCAGCGAGGCCGACGTCGAGATTTACACCCTGAGCGGCCCGCACAAACCGCTTCGCTGCGTGGAGGCCGCCCCCGAGGTCGAAGAAACTATCGTCCAGTCGCACCTCCTCGGCGGGCCGCTTCAGCGTCTCGCAGAAGACGCCTTGCAGCTGTCTTTCTGTCGTCGTGGCCTCGGCCCATTCCTGCCCCGCAACCGCCTTGCGGGCCTCGTCCACGTGCCGACATTCCAAGAGCGTCATCCCGATCTGTCGCAGTTTCTCGTGGTCGACGGTGCCCGCATCAGGTAGCAGAGGGAGACTCGGCAGGCCGAAGAAGGCCATAGGCGCCATCCAGGCGGGCAGGCGCTCGGCCAACCTCTTGGTGACTCCGGCGGGAACCGAGATAAAGTAGACCGGTCGTCCGGCTTTGTCGTCGGCGAGCACTTCCAGGTCAAAACAGCTGAGGCCCCCGATGAATGCGAGGAGGGAGTCTTGGTCGCTACTGCCATCGCTCCATTGGATGCGCTCGACGGCTACCGTTCGCGCCTGGGGCCAGCAGTCGCAGACGTGCTGGCTGATCTCGTCGAGGTCGATCGGTTGCCCGGCCGGCGTCATGGCGGGCTCACCTCGGCGGCCGATCAACGAAATACTCCAGTTTTCGTTGTATCTCGCCAGGTGGTCTGTCTTGTACATGCGAATGCTCCCGCCGCTGCCACCGCTGCGCCAGCCAGGGACCACCAGGATTGATGAGCATGGGGAGGGAGCGTGGCCTAAGTATCCCGGCGTGACGCGAGGTGACTCTACCACTAGCCGCCCAATCGAACCGAGAGGGGCCAGTCGGCCGTCGTCAGCCCTCTCTGTGATCCAAAACCGGATATCGTCACTCATGGGGTGTCCGATGCTCCTGAGGTCGCTCTCTGGTTTCAGTGGTCCCTGCACAGAGACAAGACCTGCGGTCTCCACGACCCCGAAGGCATGGTAGACCAGGGTGTGTCCTGCCCAGCGATCTACATCACGGCGGAGTACGGACTCTCCTAGTAGCAGCAGGACTTCCAAACGGGGTACGGTGGACGGATCGAGGATGCGGGAAATCGAAGGTGGAAGAATCGCCCAGTTGACGTGCATCTGGTCCATCCACGGGGCCAGATCGTCGATCTGCAAATCATCGGCCGGCACGCAGACACATCCACCGTATGCCAATGTGGTGAATATCTCCACGAGTGACACGTACGAATCCAAGCTCGCAAACTGCAGAGTACGGCTTGCCAACGACAAGGACAGCTTCTTCCACTGGGCCGGGGAAACGTTCGCGGCGAAAGGTCCATGGTCGACGATAACGCCTTTTGGCTCCTGGCCTGCTTTGCTATCCCCGAACAAAACAGCCAGTCGGTCCTCTTCTAAGATTTCCGGCAGGACATTGGCAGTAGCTGTTGGAAGGGTTTCCTGGCCCGGTGACTGATCGATGGTCATCACTGGGATCAGGGCTTGGTCAAAACGCTCCTTGTTGTTGGCGTCGGTGACGATCATCTTTGGGTTTGCTTCAGCAGAGAGTAACAGAAGATCATGCGTGTTTTGCCTGGGGTTCGTCGGGACGAAGACGGCCCCTGCCTTAGCAATGGCGAGCAAGGTGACGATTGCCCAGCTGGACCTGCCCAGACATACCAATACATGGTCGCCTCGATTCACGTTGTGTTCGACCACGAGCCATCGTGCCAAGTGGGATGAGATCTGAGAGACTTCATCATGCGTCAGCTGACGGTCCCACGATGCGACTGCTGGGCTGTGAGGGCGCCACACAGCCTGTTGCTCCAGATGGCCAAGGACACTGTTGACGGGCGTCACCCCCGGAGCTGAGGTGGCCTTGGTGGAAGCAGCATCTGCTCCATCCCCCAACGACAGATCGTCTACCGACGTATCGCGGTGCTCCACGAAGAGGTCGAGGGCTTTTGAAAAGGCCTTCCCCACATTGGCTATTTGGAACTCGTCAATAGAGGGCCAGTACAGGAAGCTCATAGTGAGATGGCCACCGGCGATCTTAACCGTCGCGGCCAGATCGTACTCTGTCGGACCATCCTGCCCTCTGATCTCCTGCAGAGCAATAGAGGAATCCGCGTACGGGTCCGTCTTCCGGTCGATTTCTATGGCGATAACCGTGTTGAATACGGGCCCACCGTTGCTCGTTCGACCGAGATGCTGCCTGAATGTTGAGAGGGGAAAGTGCTGATGCTGAAGACTCTTCGTGTAATCGAGCTGGATCGACCGGGCCAATTCCGCGAGCGTGGTACTTCGTCTCAGCTTTGCGCGACATGGCAGCATGCTCAGACACAATCCAACCGTGTTCTCGACATCGTCCACCGGCGCGTTCCTCCCCGTGGCCAGATAGCCAAAGCTGACGTCGCGTGTGCCAGTATACGCTCGCAATACCAAAGACCACGCGGCCTGGACAGCAGACGCCACTGTCACGCCACTTTGTTTGCAGGCCAGCTCTATCGCCTGGCTTCGTCCATACTCGACGTCGCGTCGCAGCAGCTGGATCGGGAGCTGGGAACTGTCCATAGTCTGGCGCACAGGGAATATCGAAGGCGGCGCGTCCTTCATATACCCCATCCAGTATTTCAAGTTCTCCTCCTGGTCCTGGTTGCAAGAATATGTCACATAATCTCTGTATGTCGAGCTCAGACCCGGAAGCGTCCGGCCATTGTACGTGTCCACCAGATCGCGGATGATAACCTCCAATGCAGCCCGGTCAATGAGGGCATGGGAAATTTCAAACATGAAATAGTGCACTGTTGCACCGGAAGTACAGAATGTGAGCCGCAGGAAGGGAGCGGATTGCTCAAAGGGAACAAGTGAGCGAGTCAACTCTTCCACCACGTTGTCTTGAGACATGGTCGGAGCCATATCCCTGACATGAAATTCCACTCGTGGCTGTCGCAGCACCACGGAGTGGAACGCCGAATCGTCACTGAGGTCGTCCACGAAGACCGTTCGAAGTGCGCCGTGCCGCACGATCACGCTCTCCCAGGCATCTTGGAAGCGCTTCAGCTCAGGCAGCTGGCCCTTCTGGGGAACTACTTGTACGAAGAACCGCATATGATAAGCACCGGGCCGACGGCACTGGCCGAGGAGGAGGTCCTCTTGCACCGCGGTCGTCGGATAGACGTCTTCCACTTCGTCCACAGCCGTAACACCCAGGCGCTTGAGATCGTACCCGTTTGTCAAACGGTCCCAGAGCGGTTGGAATGGACGCGGTTTGGGCTGAGTCGGGGCCTTGTCGCCATTCGTCGCAGCCGGTGGCTTTGCTTCAACGTAGGACGCCTGTGCCGAGGCTTCCGCCACGCCCTGCGAGACCAGAATGTCGATGAGTTTGAGCGATATCCCTCGTTTGCGGCACCGGGCAACAATCGCCTGAGCTTGGATGGAGTCACCACCGAAGGACACAAATGGGCGATGCCGTCCAACCTCCTGCTTGCTGAGTTGGAGAACGTCGGCCCAGATGCCCTGGATGTCGGACTCGAGTTTGCTTCGCGTCTCCAGTCTATCTGCCAAAGCGCGGCCCGTAATTTCAAAAAAGGTGTTTTCGTCGATTCCCTGGATCCACCGATCCAGGGTGACGCGGTCGATCTTCCCGGAGGGGGACATCGGCATCCGTTCCAGGAACACCCACACTGTGGGCACCATATACCGCGGCAGGGCATTGTGGAGTCTGGTCCGGAGATCTTTAATGGCGCTGCGAATGTGCGGTTCCGCCTCCTCCTGACCATTCAGCAGCTTCAGGGTGTTGGTAGACGTCGCGGGTTGGCCAGCTGGCGGTCCGTCATTGAGAGAGATTACGGCAACCAGGTTTCCGCGGCAGCGGCCGTCATTGGGAAGCATTGCGATAGCCAGGTGCACTTGGGAACCCAATGCCAGGTGATACTCCACCTCGCCGAGCTCAATCCGCTGTCCGTTGAGCTTCACCTGGGAGTCCGTTCTCCCGCAGAAGGTGAATGTTCCATCCGAATTCTGGCGGACAAGGTCACCGGTCTTGTAGAAGCGAAAGGCGGCGAACTTCTCATCATCCTTGGCGAATTTGACATCTCGCACAAACGCCTTGGTCGTCTTCTCGGGGTTTTTCAGGTAGCCAAGTCCAACGATCGGACCGGAGACGAGCAGCTCCCCTTGCACGCCGATAGGGACCAGAATGTTGTGATCATCCGGCTTCACGACCCAATTTGCAGCCGCATTCGCGGGGCCGATGTTCAGCGGATCGGCATTTCTGCGGGTCATCGCCCGAGTCGTCGAGTTGATGGAGCACTCGCTGGGCCCGTAAAACTGATTGAGGGTGATCCTTCCAGACCAGGTATCCACGATTTCCTGCGGCCATGCCTCCCCGCCCAAGCAGAGGGTCTTGAGACCGGGCACGATGTCCGGCTGGAGGGTGCGGGCCAAGGACGGAGTCATGACGGCATGGTTGACATTGTATTTGTTGATTGCGCCGGCCAGAGAATCGTCAATCTCGTCGCTATGCGGCACGCACACGCACGCGCCGGACCCCAAACTGGTGAGAATTTCAAGGAGGCTCATGTCGAAAGTATGGTTCAACATCTGCAGCACTCGGCTATGGGACCCGTAGTTCCACTTGGGGCCATTCAGAAGGCCGCCACTCAGGTACGACGTATGGGAGACCATCACGCCTTTGGGTGCACCCGTGGAGCCACTGGTGAAGATCACATATAGTGGATCGGTTGGTTGTGCTTGCGGGGCTGGGGACAATTGCTCGACGTATGGCAACTGTCCAATGCGGTCGTCTTCGATGGCGACCCAGGGAATGCGACCTTCCCATAAATGGGAATTGGCAGATGTCGTCAAGAGGATTGGAGCACCGATCATCTCCAGGATCGCGTCTTTTCGACCCTGCGGTAGATAGGGCGGTACACTGACAAAGGCGCCTCCGGCCTTGGCGACAGACAGCATCGCTACGATGGCCCATGCAGATCGTTCGAAACATAAGGGAACCACGACCCCGGGCCGGACTCCGCGGCCCTGGAGATAACTGGACAGTCGGGTGGACAAGTCCCCTAGTTCTTTATACGTCAAGTTTGCGTCCCAGGCGTCAATTGCCCGTGCTGAAGGTTGGTTCGCTACGTGTCTGTCAACGACCTTGTCAAAGCAGTCAAGCCAGGGCTCTGGTACCTGTCGGGCAAACCCCCAAATTCGGTCCAAGTGATCATCGCTCATGTAATTCAAGTCCTCGATTGCCGACTCGGGTGCGCGTATAACTTCGTTGAGCACCTGAGTGAGTAACGAGGAGACGTTCACTGCTTGGTTGTCCGATAGCATTGAATGAGGGAATGCGAGCGATGCGGAGATATCGTCTGCTCGCGCAGACACCACCAGAACAAGGCTGATCTCTGGGAAGCGAGCATGCAATTCCTCCAAAGCTTGCTGGCACGCACTGGACTCGTCTGTATGTTGGCATCGTTCCCCGTGTCTAACCTCGTCGAATATCATTGCCGTATTGGCCATACCGCTGGGCCAACCGTCCACTGTGGGCCTCGCACCAGCGGCATGTTGGAAGACCGGGCTATTCGAGAGCAAGCAGTCGATCGTCTTAACTAGCTGGGAGGCGGTCCGGGCTGGCCTGACGCTCGCCTCGACCACTGTGGCCCTTGCCCCCGCTGCATTGCGATTGGCAATGTAGAACGAGACATCGTCGTTACCGATATACTGAGCTAAAACGAGTGACCAGGCCGCACCAATAGTTGCAACCCATGGCGCGTTGGACTGCTGGCCCAAACTGTCCACCTCATCACGGACTTTGTTCAGCGAGTCCAGGTGAACCGGGCAGTGCTTTGGCTTTGCCGCGCCCTTAGGTAGGGCGGCAGGTAGGTACCCGTCCGTCATTGCGGGGAACAGACATGGGGCTTGATGCTTGGCTGGGCCTGATGTCTGGGCATTCTGCAGTGTGCTATTGCTATCCACTCCTGAAGGGGGCATCATATGCGAGGCAGTCGGGAAAATATCGGATACTGGCGATGTCAATGAAACTCAATTGGAGACGTGCAATGATCCAAGATCTTTGACATATGGCGTGATTGGGAATGACCATTGTCCACGTTTTATACTGCCCGGTTTAACTGCTGAATCAAGATCCCTAGCCTGCTGTCCACCTCTCCCGCGTTGAGCTGGAGGAAGGCATACTCACCGCTATGATGCCAGGGGGTCATCAAGAGTTGTACAGCCATTTGGGCCGCTTCGATTGCTGTCCTCGTTCATTCAAATCTACGTCATATGGGGGTGGCGTTCAAGCGGGCCCCTTCCAGCGAGGGAGGTGGTACAAGGGATCCAAGATAACGGATCGACACAGGTCGGATGTTTTGAATGCATCTTATACTTGCTAACTACCGCCTGGTTCTCCTTGCCTCCGGCATGCCGATCTCCTTAAGCATTATGCGCCCCGTTCAGCTGACGCATGTAAAACGCAATCTGACAGCTCAATTGCGTGACCGCTTTTTCCGAAACAGCTCTTGGTGGGCCTGGGGGCATATCCCTCGCTGTCTCTGTGTGGGAGCGCTGGCCGGTGGGATGGGATGGCTGGGTTGGAATCTGAAGCTGAAAACGAGCGATTATTCTGTAGAACCGGCCGCTGGATGACCGGGCTCCCATAGGCCTCGTCAAGGTCCCTTGCGATTGTCGAAGCAATCCGCAGTGCCCATCTTTCCGTTTCTATGACCGGGCCAGTATCTGCTGGTCTCCACTGGAAGGAGGAATCAATCATGGTACTCGACAAGCAAGACAGCGGGGGGACGTGGCCGTCACTGGTTGGGGTTGTGCTACTGCAACCCTTGGTCTCTTCCGTCAGGTTTTTCGCGCGGTATTGTTTGACAGCAAGGAGTGTTGCAGCTCAGTGTGGTTACCACCCGTATGCACAACTTGATTGGGACGGTTGGGTTCGGCGTAAGTAGCGATTGCGTCGTCCTGCCTACTGGGTGTATAGGATATTTGTCCCATACCAAGGAGCCCTAACCAGCATGGCAGCGTTGGGAGAAATCCTAGGTCTCGGTACGTCACTCCGTTTAGTACACAAGAACAACTATTTGGCCTACTGACCATGTATGGCATTTGACTAGATCGTTTTCTTCCGAATAAGGTCAAATTCCATTCTACGTAGAAGGAAATTTCATCACAATAGGTCAAACATGGTATAGGTATCCGGAGCTCCGTGATGACTGGCTTCAACCACCTTGATTCTTTCGCTGGACACCGGCCAACCTGCAGAGACGACGCGAGAAAAGTACATCAAGAACTAGCAGTGTTCAGGTGTAAGGAGCTGACGAGCCAGTGCCGCTGCGACGACTACTCCACTGGACACAGCCTGCGCTACCTTTCCCGGAAGTGCATGATCTCCAGCAACAAAGACCCCTCGGACGGAGGACTCGTTGGTTCCCTCCGTGAGCTTGTAAGTGCCCGCAGGGGTTAATTCCAATCCAAGCATCTCACCCCAGCGGTTCGTCAGCCGGGTGTCCGGCGCATGCGCAAGGAAACGGACGTCGATCGCCCCTGTGTCGGTGCACCTATCATTTGCTGAGAGATGGACCCGAAGCCCCTGCCCACCGGATGTATTGGTGGCTTGTTCCAGTCGGACGATGGGTCTCGTCTCAACGTGTATTCCATCCTTCTCGCTCACCCCCGCTTGGTGCAGCGCATTTGCAAATTCGGTTTCCCCATGCGTGAATACGGTGACCGATTTCGCAAACTGACGGGCCGTCCGAGCTACCAGAACGGCCATCGGGAGCTGTGTCAGCATCGAGCTGTCGGCAGCTAAAACGCCCGCATGTTGAGCACCGTGCTCCTCATAGCCGTGGCAGAAGAGACAGTGGAAGATGGATGAGCCCCAGACTTCCTGATACCCGGGCAAGGAGGGGAAAATATCCTGCACTCCTGTCGCAAGGACCACTTTCCGGGCTTTGTACGCGACACCGGTTTCATCGGTGGCCTGGAATTCACATTGAGATGGGTGATCGACTAGCTGCTTGATTGAAGTGACCTTGCGATGGACGAAGCAGACAGTAGAATACCGCCTAGCGATGTCCTGGCGAGCTGACGCGCGGTATTTTTCCGGGTCCTCGTGCTATTACAAGTCAGGTTACAGGATTGGATGCACGGGGGAGTCAGCTCGCAACTCACGTCAAAACCAATCAGGTTGTGCATGTGGGGAGATGCTGCATTGCGGTATTCTCCGCTATCAAACAACACCGTTCGAAACATCTGGCGGGATAGTCCGAGGGCCACGGCGAGACCGGCGGGGCCTCCACCAACGATGATAACATCGACCTCATCACTGCTCGTGTGCTCCAATGTCATGGTAACAACCTGTGGTCCCTTGGACTGGTGAATCAAGACAGATATCTATGAACTAAGCGAAAACAGGGATGATGACTAGAGTGTTTGGAGAGCGACGATGGGAAAAACAGGCTCACCTCGTGCAACAGGAAGGAGACTGAGGGTCTCTCTTAATGCTGGACTCTACACCCTTAAATATTTTTCTTCTCGATGCCCTTGCAGCACGGTGTGCATATGTGGTGACAAGGGCATTCCTGGTTGGCGATCAGAACGTAGAGGCCACGGTTTGGGGGCTCCAGTCCTGATATGCGCGCTTATGCGCTCAAAATCGATCTTAAGAGCTGCCTTGCGTCTAATCGTTCTCCTCGCTCTTCATAATGCGCGCACAAAATGGACAGCGTGGTGACGTCGTTGCGACTTATCATGTTTGGCCTCTCGATATAAACCACAGGAAGGAGGCGGGGTGTAGATGTAGGTGGATACCTAGGGAAGATCCGAGTCAAAGGCCAGTGGATGGTTTCTCAGAGAGTTAGTTGAGCTATCTATGGCTGTCTATGGCCAGTCTAGGTCTTTTTCAGACTGATGTAATAGATTTGCCAGGTTGAAATATGCACACTACATTGTAATGTCTGTGATGCATCCACGAAACCCCCTTGCTTCGCATGGCATTCTGACTCCTTAGTGGTGTCTGCCAGGTCCGGACTGGGATTCTCTCGAAGAAGGGACTGTTTCTTTCATTTGACTAGGTGATCATTTCAAAGAGGTAAAGCAAGAGGAAAAGATCATTTTCTCAGTATCAATTGTACTGATATCAGTACAGAGCTCGATGATTGACTGTGATATTAATAAAGAGTATGACCTGCAGAGATGAGTTCATCTGCGCAGGTACGTTTCAGTCTATTTTCTTTCCATTTTGCCTTCCATAAGCAATAAGGATTAAGACGAACAGAACCATGACATCGGAAGGATAACCTCGCTACGCGGTGCACTGGTCCTTCTCGTCACCTCCGGCTCCCAGTTTATGGACAATGTGTTCAATGCAGCCGTGAGCATCGCTTTACCATCCATTCAGAAAGAGTTTAAAGTCCCTTCTGGCGATCTCCAATGGACAATATCTGCATACACACTGACATTCGGCGGCTTCCTCCTGTTGTCCGGGGTCCTTTCAGACCGGTACGGCCGGCGATGGGTCCTCTGTGCGGGCCTGCTCTGGCTGTCCATATGGACGATTGCAGTGGGCGTCGGGAATACCTTCATTCAGATGTCGATCTTTCGCGCGCTTCAAGGTATCGGGGCTGCCATGACCGTCCCCTCGTCGCTAGGGATCATCGGGTCTTACTATGTCGGCAAGGATCAGTCGCGAGCCTTGTCTGTCTTTGCATCTTGTGGCGCATTGGGCTTCTGCGGAGGCCTGATCTTCGGTGGGTTCCTCTCGGCCTCCCTGGGGTGGAGATATATCTTCCGACTCAGTGTCATCATTACAGGGGGTCTGGGGGTCTTGGGTTTCTTCGTTCTTCCGAAGGATCGAAGGGAGGGCGATGCTCGTCCGCGGTTAGATTATATGGGAGCGGCGATGTCTACCGCTGGACTGGTACTGCTCTCTTTTGTACTTTCCAGTGGCGGCGTGCAGGGATGGAATAAAGGGTTCATTATCGCCTTCTTGGTCACCTCGGTTGCCCTTCTCGTCGGCTTCGCTTTCGTGGAGAAGAAGGTGGACAACCCGATCATGCCGTTGTCATTGTGGAAGCTCCCGCAGTTTCCTCTGTTATGGCTTTCTGCTTTTGGTAGGTATGGCTTTTCTTTTCCTGTTCCCAGGAGCCAAGCAGACGTGAATAGTCCACTATATATTGACGAATCCTTATTGTTCTGCTTCAGCCGTTTATGGTAGCTACCAGACTGCCCTGTATTATGCCGTCCTCGCTGCGCAACGGATCAGCCATCTCTCTGCAAGCCAAACTGCGATCTGCTTTCTCCCAATGGGAGGTATGAGCATCCTCCTCACCATGTTGTGGGGTTACTTGATAGAGATCGTGAGTCCCAAGATGCTGCTATTTTTCGGAATGTCGATGGCTGTGGTGGCTCCTATCCCGACATGCTTGGTCATGCATGAAAATATGTCCTTGTACGCTTGATCCTAGTCGTCTTCCCAGTGAATATTAATATTATCCAGAGAGCTAACTCGGTGCGCAGTTGGACAGGCCTCTTGCCGACTTCCATCCTTGGGATAGCTGGCATTTCCCTATCATGGGTGACAGTATCTACCGTCATGCTTTCCCTCGTCCCTGTGAACGTGAAGAGCCTCTGCGGCGGCATGGTACGTATTGCCGGGTTAGCTGCAGACTGTGTGATCAAGCCAACCAAGTGCGCCGTCTAGATCAATACCGCGTTTCAGTTTGGCGCTGCCGTGGCTCTCGCTATCGCGTCCGCCGTCACACAAGAACTGGACATTAAGCATGGCCACGGCGCTCTGCAAGAGTATCGGACGGGTCTGTGGTGCTCCGCTGTTACTGCTGGGGTCGGGCTATTGTTTTCCATCCTGAGCCTCGCGAGACCTGCGATGAGGTGGTTCCAGCAGCTTGGCCGTCTAGATGGTTGGGCTTCTCGCAGAGTGGCAGTGTGAATCTAGCATCGTCTGCTCCGCGTGGAGAATATGGGAGACGTATCCGTCTTCAGAAGCATGCATCTCCGGGATAGATCTACCTGACCCTTCGATACAGGTGTGCATGTCGTTCATGATGCTGTTGTTGTCCAGGATGACCGCTGAATCGGGGTCTTATATTCTGACAGACGCAGCTATCTCTTCCCGAATCTTTCCATGTCTAGCCATTTTGGTCCTTTGTGTCTTGCTTGGGTTCTGCCACGGCCCATAGCACCGGCCAAGGATATCTTATTCTTGCAGACGGGTTTAAGTTATATTAAGTTGACGCAGTCTAGAAGGATTATATGAATCCGAAGAGATAAATCAAGAGAGCCCAAAGACAATGCGAATAAACAGAATATAATAGAGATATAGTATAGTATACTCGGTAATAAGCCAGTCACGGAGGGTTCCACCTGGGATCCATAGTATATCATGATGGTTCATACAGACCCATCACACATAGTCCCGTTCAAATTAAATATAATATCCATCAGGGGTTCGTTATTCCGGTCCCCTTTTCAGCAGAGTCGGACCAGAATATACTTTAATTAATTTAGAAGAAGCTCCAGTCCCTCCAGGGGGGTTCTATTTCTAGCCTGCATCCAGTTTCTTGACGGAGGGTAGGATCAGGAATAGGAGGCCGTGTCATCGAAACAACGATGTCTCATGATCAGAGAAAAGATATTAAAATCCAGGTTCACGCCCAGTCGACTCCGAGAGTGGAGATTGCAAGTCCTGTTATATATTCCATATTCCAGCCGGGGAAGAATCCCATCGAGACAAGACACGTGACGTGAAGGATGGGAAATCTGGCTGTAAATTCCCATATTCAATCCATTCTTGCTGCAAAGAATTCCCACAATATCATGACATTCTGACACTCCATGGGTCATTGTATATTGCGACACGAGTCAAGGACTGGGAGGGCCCTTTTGGTCTGCCGTAATTAGTCGCGGATCATCGTGGTGGTGGAGTCATCCATCCCGCCAACCCAGGCGGCAACTGGCAAACGGGCAACCCGTCCCAAAGTCACTGACCCTCACTAACTACGACTAACTAATCTCCCCCTTCTTCCTCTCTCTCTCTCTCTCTTTCACTCCATCTCTCACCCTTCTTCATAGTTACTCGTCATAGTTGCGATTCTTGCATCCCCACCCCCCCAACTGCATTTCCCCCCCACCTCTCCTTTCTTATCCTTTTTCTTTTATCACTCCTTTCATCTGTTGTGGACGGTAGCTTACTGTAAGTCCCTCCCCGCTCAGGGGAACTGGAGTTGTTCCGAACCCCCGAGGCATGCTCTGACGTACGTCAACCAGGCTGACATATTCACTCCCAATCGGCTTCTTGCCCCTCAGGTCCATTATTGTCCCCTCCCCTCCGTCCCCCGGTGCCATCCAAAAATATCTTGCATCTTATGTCCCATAACTCAACCCTGGTTGTCGCCTGGTAACGTGGAATTGCTGGGCAACTACCTCTCGCTGACAGCTATCTGTCCGCCCCCCGCCTTGTCTCATTCGCCTCCCACTCCCCGCTCCCTCGGGTCCACGTCCAGCCACTTTCTGGCCAGATGTCCGCCCCGCCGTTCACCGTCAAAGCGGTCTTCGAATATACTTCAGACCACGATGACGATCTCACGTTCTCCATCGGCCAGATCATAACGGTCGTCCAGGAGGAAGATGACGACTGGTACTTTGGCGAGTACACGGATGAGACCGGAGCGAAGGTTGAGGGCATCTTCCCCAAGAACTTCGTGGAGAAATATGAGCCTCCTGCGCCTCCGCGGCCGACCCGTCCAAGTAGGCCAAAGAAGGAGGCCGAGCCAGCGCCCGCACCCCCGGAGCCCGCTCCGGTAGAGACCCCAGGGGTCGAGCGTCAGCCGGAGCCGGAACCCGAACCGGCCCCGGCGCCAGCGGTCGTTGACTCCCCAACAGCAGGTGCAGGAGCCGCTCCTCAACGTCCCACGTCCCCTCCGGTTGCCGAAGAGTCTCCGGTGAGTGAGGCGCCCGCCCCGCAGCCACCGCAGGCGCAAGCCTCGGTTCCTCAGCCGGAACCGACGCCGCCGGCCCCAAAGCTCTCGTCGAAGCCCGCGCCGCCCCCGGTCACGGAGAAGCCGGCCGGCTCCTCATTTAAGGATCGCATTGCAGCCTTCAATAAACCGGCAGCGGCCCCGATTGCCCCCTTCAAGCCCAGTGGGCTGGGCGGGCAGAGCTTCATCAAGAAGCCGTTTGTCGCGCCGCCTCCGAGCAAGAACGCCTACGTCCCTCCGCCGAGGGAACCTCCCCCAAAAATTTACCGAAGAGAGGAGGACCCCGAGGTTCAAGAGCGCGTCGCACGCGAGCCACCGGTATCCGAGCGTAGTCCTCCGGTGGAGGCGGCCGGAGAAGCGGCTGAAGATCAGCCGAAGCCAACGAGCCTGAAGGATCGGATTGCTCTCTTACAGAAGCAGCAGATGGAGCAGGCAGCTCGCCACGCCGAGGCCGCCCAGAAGAAGGAAAAACCGAAAAAAGCGCCCAAGCCCCGTGCAGAATCGACCGACGAAGGTGTTCCGGCGGGAGATGATGGTCTCGGCAGGCCTGAGGCAGCCGAAGCCCCACGGGACCATAGCACCGAGACGGTGAAGCCGACTGCCCCCGTTGCGCCACAACTGCCAACCCCCGCCCCGGTGCAAGAGCTGGCTAGCGATACCAACGACGCAGATGACTCTGCGCCAGTCGATAGTGAAGATGCCGATGAGACTTCCACGGGCAAAGAGGATTATGACGATCGCGCTCGAGTGGGGTCTCGTCATGGCATCCCGCAGGGAGCTGACCACAAGGCTGAGAAGGAGGAGAAGGTCCAGGAGGCCCAGGATGACGACGAAGCGGAACAAGAGGAGGAAGAGGAAGAAGACATCGATCCAGAGACCAAGCGCAAGATGGAACTCCGTGAACGAATGGCCAAGATGAGCGGTGGGATGGGCATGATGGGCTTCTTCGGTCCTCCAGGTGGTATGCCGATGCCTGGCGCAGCTCCTCGCAAACCGAAGCCATCTGTTTCCGAGGCTGTGAAGAAGCCTGAGGAGTCCGAGAGTGCTCCCCCCGCCGCTGCGCCTCCAGTTCCTGTGATGGCGATGCCTGGAATGGCAAAGCCACCCGCTCCAGTTGTCGAGAAGGACGAAGAGGAGACTCAAGTATCTCCTACACAACAACGCCGTGCGGAAGACGTGCCTGACGTTGAGGAGGTCGTTCCGGAACCTCCTCGCCGCGTTTCTGTGGACCGGACGCCTTCGTTGTCTCAAGGTACGGTCACAACCGTCCATCTGAACTAAGTTCACCGGCTGATATTCATCTTACTCTAGGACGTGCCGCACCCCCGCCTCTGCCCCTGGAGACGCGGCCTGTTCCTCCTCCGGTTCCTCAGGGACAGCCGTCATCGCCTCCGCCAGTTCCAGGTGGTAAGTAATGTGAACAGTGGTCCATATCCACCATACTGCATGCCTTGACTCACCATTTTCTTTTGCCCTAGGCCGTCCCGTACCCCCGCCAGTCAGAAGTCCCACGTCTGGTGATGAAGGTGACGAGTCGGACGATGAACTCTCCGTGCATGCGAGGAATTTATCGCTGAACGCTGCCGCCGCCGCCGACCGCCCTGCCGTCTCCCAGGCCGATACGGCATCGTCAATTCCCGAACATCTCGATTCACGCCGCCCGTCCACCTATGACGCCCCGACCCCGACCTCTCCTTCGGAGAAAAGACAGAGTCGCGTCCCTCCACCTGTTCCGACGAATCCTCCGATGCCAGCCCAAAGCCGGCCTCCGCCTCCACCTCCTCCGGGACCTCCCCGCCGTAGATCCACAGCGGATAGCCGACCCAGCACGGCTTCGCAACCCCGTCAGGTTGGAGAAGAAGCCGAAGGGGAAATCACTGAGTATGATGGCGACTACGACACCGACATCGCCTCTGGCGCCAAGTTCAAGGATGCCCTCAAGTCTCATGGCCGTGATTCCAGCGTCGACGATGGGACCATTACCGACGACCATTCGCTGCAGTCCCCTCGAAGTCCCCTCGAGTCCCGTGCTCCTCCCCATCCCCCTCCGTCTGCGCCGCGGGCTGTGCCGCCCCCGCCACCTATCCAACCCCCTAAAAGCAGCGGCGGGAGAAGCTCGTTGGATTCCCCACGGGGGCCCCCTCCCCCGCCGCCTCCCCAGCGGGAGCAGTCTCTCGACGAGGAGGATGAGTACGATCCTTACCGATATACGGCTCCTGTGCATGGGCTTCCTGCCACCAGAGCTCCACCCCTGCCTCCTGTCGTTAAACCGCCGCAGCCTAGTGAGGAATCGGATGACGTATATGACACAACGTCGCCCACGCAGCCGCCGCAGGAGAGGTCGACCCCGGCATCCTCTGCAAAACGCGCGTCTGTCTCCCCTCTACCTCCGTCGATCCCCTCCGTCCCACCCCCGTCTACGCCGCGGAGCACGCGTGCCTCCTTAGATGTGCCTCGAGGCCAGCCCATGCGGAGATCCATGGATGTTACCCGTCCTTCTGCGGACCAAAGCTATATTGCCACGGACGTGGACCTGGCAGAGGGCTCGCTGTGGTGGTCACAGCCCAACACGCCTCCGCCAGTCTTCCAGAACCGCAAGGACATCCTTCTCGAGATAGAAGAATCTAGTTCGACAAACCAGGGTGGCAAGGCCATGGTGGCCAAGGATGTCTATGTTCTGTTCCTCGATTACTCGCAGACGGTGATCACGGTGAGCTACGACCCCCGGAACCCCGCCGATGCCTCGTTGGAACAGAGACACGAAGCCCCGCCCCTGCAGCTTCGCCAGGACCAGCTCGAGAATGCGCATCTGCAGCTAGGCACCCGCATCTCGAGTGCTGTCCAGACTGTGCAAAACACGACCGTGGGCGATGGCACTCCATTTGGCCTGGTTCGGTATTTGCTTGAGCCTCTTTCGGGTGGACTCCGTCCCGTGGGGACCCGCGCGTACGGCGCCTTGGTCTACTCCAATCTGGCGAATGCCTCGGTGCAACAGAACGATGAGATCCGCGCCGGTGATATCGTGAGTTTCCGGAATGCCCGCTTCCAAGGCCATCGGGGCACGATGCACCAGAAGTACAGCTCCGAAGTCGGCAAGCCTGACCACGTGGGTGTTGTCGTCGATTGGGATGGAACCAAGAAGAAGATCCGTGCGTGGGAGCAAGGCCGCGAGAGCAAGAAAGTCAAGATGGAAAGCTTCAAGCTCTCCGATCTTCGCAGCGGCGAGTGCAAGGTGTGGCGAGTGATGCCCCGCAGCTGGGTTGGCTGGGATAAATAAGAGATCGACACCGCGGAAAACGCATTAAGTCAACAGCAGACGCTATCCACGGCGATGAACAAAGTGATGAAGGAAGTGGATCCATGCGGTAGGCCGTTGTGCTTTTTCTTCCTTTTTTTTTCCCTCTCCCTTTCTGTTCATATTCCTTCGCAAGAAAGTCTTATGGATATTTTGATGTGAGAATTGAAGATGAGTAAATGATTTAACTCTGGTACATTTATTTTTATATTTTTCATGGCGCATGACGAACAGTGGCTTTCTTTCTCGGGAGACAGTTTGAGTCGTTGAATGTCGAGTGACCCTTGCAATGGTTGTATCTGTTGTATTTTATTCATCCATGTATCTACTGCTGCTCTCCATTCTGAGTCGTATAGTTTGCTGTCTTCATACATAGCTAGTTGCATATTGATAAACTGCCGATTTAATTATCTTATATATGGATTTTTAAGTACATTACCACTCGAACCAAATCCGTAGGTATGTCGATAATAGGTTCAGGAATTGGAGTAGAATCCCAAGATATGTTGATGCCTGTACAGTCAGGCCGCTAACAGGTCGGTCAGCCGTGGCAACTTCCTCATCGGGAATGACGGTCTCGCCCACCACATCCTCTCACCTCTTCACTCCACCACACCTCTCCCTTCTCGCAGTGAGCCATCTGTACCAACCAACGTCAAGATGGGTGGCGATCTCAATCTGAAGAAGTACGTTCTCATCCTCCTTCTCTGCTCGTCCATTTATTATCCCCTATCGTGTCCAGCTTAAAACAAACAAACACAACCAAGCTAACCAACCGCTCCGCACCCCAGATCATGGCACCCGTCCCTCATCCGCAACCAAGAGCGCGTCTGGCAAGAAGAAAAGCGCGCGCTGGAAGAGCGCAAAAAGGTCGACCAGCTGCGCCGCGAACGCGATGAAGAGCGCCAAATCCAGGAACTGCAGCGGCTGCAGGACGACTCGGGCAAGGGCCGGCAGCACAACCGCGTCGACTGGATGTACCAGGCGCCGTCGAGCGCCACGGGCCACTACTCTGAGGAAATGGAGGGGTATTTACTGGGGAAGCGGCGCATTGATGGCATTTTGCTGAAGAATGACGAGTCGAAGAAGTTGGAGAAGGGCGCGGATTTGGTGGCGGCGCATCATGGGGAGGGCGCTGCGGGCGCAGTTCCCGCTGTTAATGCGAGGGATACGATGAGTAAGGTTATGGCTGATCCGTTGTTGGAGATTAGGAAGAGGGAGCAGGCGGCTTATGAGAATATGGTGAGGGAGTCGGTGAGGAAGCAGGAGAGGGAGATGAGGAGGGAGAGGGAGAGTGGGAGGGATAGGGATAGGGATAGGCATGTGCATAAGGAGAGGAGTCATAGGCGCAGTCGGAGGCATAGTGATGCGAGTGATGATTATGACGCGCGTCGTCGCCATCATCATCATCATCGGCGCCATCGTTCCAGGTCCCCTGCTTCGCCGGAAAGGTCGTCGCATCGTCGGCATCGGGAAGACCGTGACCGCGATCGTGACTATGAAGATCGGAGGAGTCACTATTCTGGCAGACATGAAGATCGTGACGGCCGGTCCCGTCACCATCACCGTTCTTCTGCGCGTCAGGATACACGATCGCCTTCTCCTCGGCCGAGCAGGTACGACGATGACAGACGGCGTTCAGACGACAGAGATCACTCAGATCGTCGTGAGAGGTCATACCGCGACAGTGACAGGAGGGATCACAGAGATGGCCCGAGGCACTCTTACCCCCGTGACAACCGCCCACCCAACTACAACAACAACTATACCAGAAACAAAGGACCTGGAGATATCGACGACTCAAAAGCAAAAGAGCAAGAAGAAGAACGCAAACGCAAGCTTGCAGAGATGATGTCCAGCGCTTCCGAAATGGAAGAGAGCCGTCGTCAGCGCGTCGCCGATGTCACACGCATGGAGGAGAAACAGCGTGCCGAAGACGAAAAACACCGTTCCGAACGTGGTCAGTTCATGAGCGGACTTCATCGCCAGCTGCAGGAGGACAGTCTAGACGAGAGGCTGAAGCGCAGTCGTGGCGGACTGTCCCGGATGGAGGAAGATTAACATTAACCCCTTCCTCTACTATCGTGCGTATGGGGGTCATTCCTTGCTTCCTACTACTTTGTTTGATATGCTTGCATTATGGGCGATATTTCTATCTGGCGTTATCTATCACCTGAGGAAGGAGTTGCATTTCTGAATGAAATAATACCTTTGGTATATGTTATTATAGTCTTCTGTGTCATAAATTGACAGTGGCAAGGGTTTGTACTTAAATGCTCTGCTCTATTCTATTACTTGACTTGATGTATATATATACACTTTGGTACAGGGTATTTATTAAAAAGCGGGGTTAATCAAGATGCCTTCGCAGGCTAAAGACAGTAAGTAAGTAGTATTTGGATTGATAGTAGTCCATATATGGGTAGGATAAGATGTTTTGTGATGCTGCCCAACCAGCAGGTTGGAACGGAAGCATTACAGATAGTGTATGTAATCTAGACATAATCAAGTGGAAATAGGAAAAGAAAAATAAAATGGGAAATCAAAGAGAAAGGAAAAATGAAATATGGATAGATGTATAGGTCAAATAGATAGACAGAAGCTCCTGCTTTTACATAGACGGTACTCCGTACAATGTTAATGTTGTGTTGCATGTATATGTAGAAAGAAAGGAGGAAAACAAAGAAGAAAGAAAAGAAGAAGAAGAAGAAGAAAAGAAAAGAAAAAAATTATCAGTCAAAAGAGGTATCACAAAGTCGGCGACAAGTATCGCTAAGGGGGCCGGCCGCGCCCAGCCAAACGGAATATCAAATCAATCGAAGGAGAATGAATCTTTTAATATAATACACACAATCCGTGCCTATAATAGCAACAGCTCGCCCGTAGCTGCCCCACCTGCCAGCTGAGGCTGGTAAATCTGCTGCTGGTTCTGGTTGACAACATACTGTGTCTGGGACGCGCCGCCGCCGCCGGCTCCTCCGTCGCTGCGGCCGCCGAGGTCTAGCGCTGCCATTTGCTGGGTTCCGACGCCGTTGAAGTAGCTGTCTGCTGCGTTGACGGCGGCGTTCATGTTTCCTGGGATGGGAGCAGCGGTGCTGCCCGTCGGGGAGATGGGAGATGGCGTGCTGGAGGTTGGGGTACCTGTTGCTGCGGCACCGGCGGCGGGGAGCTTGGCGACGACGGATGGGGATGGGAACTGCCACATGGCGCTGATGCCGTTGTCGTCTTTGGGTCTTTGCAGGGCGGGGCTGAATTGGAGGCGTCGGGTGCGGGCGGAGCGGAAGACTTGCTGCACTGGTTTCAGGTACACGGTGGCTAGGGTGCCGATGTTGAGGCAGAGCTCTTCGAGGGTGCGCGAATCCAGCTTTTCGCTTTCTGCACTGATTGGTGGCTTTTGGCCCATTATGACCTGGCGGGCGGTGGTTGGGTCGGTGGACAGCAGGCGCCAGTACATGTAGCCTCTGTCGCGAAGATCTGGGTCGTCTGTTTCCTCCGTGCACCACTTGAGGACTTGCGGGACGAGTTGCTGGCCCTTGGTTGGGCGCTGGATGAAGAACTTGACGGTTGCGGTGAGGAGAGCTAGTTGGACTTCTACAGTCTCGTCGTGGAAAGTGGCCAGGTAATCTTGCAGGAGGCCGTCCGAGTTCTCAATGCGATCCGCGTACTGTCCAATGATCCAGATGATAGCGGCCTTTGCTTCGGGCTCGTCCAGGTCATCAATGTTCTGGATGACATGCCCAATAATGCCTTCGTATTGGTTGGGATACTTGCGGAAGATATTGCGAATAACGACAGTAGCTTCCTGGACGATGTAGGGGATTTTGGCGCTGACGAGCTCAAGGAGGCAGTCGATGCACTGTCGAGCTGCCGACTCAATTTTGATGGCGAGCTTCCCGATAGCACGAACGGCCTTGCGCACGAAATGAACGTCAATTTCGGTGGCATACCTATTAGTTTGTCAGCTTCAGGGGGAATATAGAATTCAGGACGGGAGTGAATCCAGCTTACTCCCTCAACTCTGCCAGGACCACCGAGATATTCTCCTTAGTGGTCAACATGAAGATCAATTCGAGCTTCGTCACTTTGACGTAAATTGGATCATTGTAGTTGCAGAAGAACACTCGGATATCATTGCGCAGCACTTCCGGTCTCTTCTGCAGAATTAAAATGGCATTCCGTAATGCCAAGTACTGCACTTCAGGCGGCTTGGATAAGAGTGTGACCAAAGGCGGGGACAATTTCTTGGACAATGAGGTGATGTGTCTTTCGTCGGCAATATAATTCATGAGGTAGAGAATGACACGGATGGAGGTGAGGACAACGGCGGAATTGGAGTGAGATAGACGAGGAGCTATACGCTCTGCCAATAGAAGCGACTCGGCAGAATCCTGGGGAACATATGACATCAAAGCCTCGAGAATATAGGTTTGACCCCATCTATAATACGTTAGATAAGTGAACGTAGAGCCAAAAAAGGAAATCATACTCTGAGCAGTCCGGCAATATCGAGACCAGCTTCGACGCACTGGTGTAGTCGATAGTCAAAGAGATGGTTTCGCTCCTTCCCCAGATATCCACGAGGGACGCAAGGACACTGGAGACAACCGTCGGGTTTTCGTCCCTCAGCATACTGTTCAGCCTGTCGATCAGATCCGAGGCCTCAACCATTTTCTTGTCATGTTCGTAAAGTTTGGCAATGCAAAACGCAGCCGTTTTCCGGACATATGGGTCCTGGTCTCCCATTAAGCGCTTAACGGGCTGGACAGTCGCCTCGACGAACTCCCGGACGTGAATGTAGGAAATGGTCCGTAGTGCCAGAGCGCGCACTAGTGGGTTGGAATCTTCCATATCCTTTGTAAGGGTCAGCGAATCTGATATACCATGTGCCATGCGTGGAGATGTCGCCGTACGTTGACCAAGATAGGTAGCGCTTTCAGCGCAATTTCAGGTTTGATCCTCGAATAGTTTACCAGAAATAAGAAGCACCTGTACCGAGCGTGACATATATCAGCAAACATTGCTCGTCCGGTACGAAGCACCAGTCTTCAACATACATCTTCTTGATCTCCAGGCTGGGCAAATTCATGCAGCCGATCACGTCCGGAAACAACGCAACCATATCGTTATTGCTCATGGTCATATTGGCGACGATCTTCTTCAGAGCGATCTTCTTGGCTGAGTAATTTTTGTCCTTCTTACCCCCTGAGTTCAGCTCTTGGCGCAGTTCCGCGACTTTCCCCTGTGTAGAACGAGCGAATGGTGAGCCATGATGCGCCGTATAAGGTACCACGCTGATAAACATCAGGGGCTATATCAGATGCAAAGGAAACAGCGTTTACGGGGTGCAATGTGCAGTGAAGGATAGAAAACACGACAGGGCATAATACAGGGCATCGCAAAGGTTAAGCGATGGGTGTGAGGGGTAAGACAAGATCGGTCGCGGGGCTCAGGCACATCAGGATGAGGAGAATGGGATATGTGAGGGATGGAGGGTTTAAACGTCATCTCGAATGATATTGCAATATCCAATGATGGGGTGGCGGGGAAATGCAGGGCTCGCACATACCCTTGCGAACAACTTCGCATCGCCCCCGCTGGAACTCATGATCGGAGTTGGTGGAGTGACAAGTAACGAATAGTATCCAGTCCTTTAGGTTGTGGAATATGCGTGGTTTTCCAAATCTAGGAAAGTCGTCCTCGAGAAAGTTGATCACATGCGACGTCGTCGTGGGTGGTTAAAAGAACCGTTTGTGTAGCTCTCGAAGCTTGACGGATGCGTTCTTAGCTAGTCGTCTTCGCGGCCATACCTAGGGGAGTACGCTGTAACATCAGCATGGAGCCAGCATTTCCAAGATGGTGGGACCTACCAATTTTGTGATCAATGACAGGAACCGATAGCAATTAATCGATTGCTCTGTAATTTCTGTGAATGCGAGCGAAGCAAAGACTAGAGAGAGAAAAGGAGAGGGTAGAGGCCTGGATGCAACGGATTAGGAGGGAGAGTGGACCGGGTTGCCGCCAACTCCGCGCGCTTGTGGAGAAAACCGAATCGCATGCCTGAGGAACTAATCTGACCTTATTTCCCGACTCCTCGGTCACGATCATCCTCCACATCCACCATCCCTCCATAAGCCTGTATTGGTCCGATTCTCGTTATTTGACACCTTTTTTTCCCGGCGATTCTTTCCATAGCTCAGTTCAACATGGCTTCAGGGCCCCTGCCTCCACCGCCTCCGCCGCATTGGGCCGTGGCCATGAACTCCCCGATGCCACGCGCATCCAAGGCGGCCAACAGCATCCCCAACCCCCCTGGCTTCTCGAGCAAGAAAGAAACAAACAGGAGTGTATGATCTGCCTTGCTTATTTTTCCGGCATTTTGTAGATCTAGCTGACCCAATCCTCGCCTACAGCGCGCACAACAACACTCCCAAACACCCGCCGCCTCCCAGCAACCCGTCGAGACGGATACTCTCAAATTGAAAAAGGCTTGGGAGATCGCCCTCGCGCCCTCCAAACAGCTCCCTATGAACGCGATCATGATGTATATGTCCGGCAATAGTCTCCAGATCTTCAGTATTATGATGGTCTTTATGCTCTTCAAGGGACCCATCCAAGGCTTGATCAACACAAACTCAGTTTTCGCTAAATTCGAAACCGACGGAACGAAAGGCAAGCTTTTGGGGGTGAAGGCCCTCTACGTGGTTATGCAGTTCCTCTTGTTGGCTCTGGGGGTATGGAAGGTTAATGCGATGGGATTGTTGCCGTATGTTATCCTGATACCCCCCTTCGACATTGGGGTTCCTCGGCCCCATCATCATATTTTGTGTGTATGATTTGCTAATATGGTTTATTCAGGACTACGAGGTCAGACTGGTTGGCTTGGGAGTCAGAACGGCAGCCTGTGGAGCGGGTGTATTTTGCCCTTGGATGATAGCATATGTGACTTATGGAGCCTTCTTATAAATCGAAATAAAGCGATGAGGAGTTCATTTCTATTATCCCATCTCTTCAAGCTAGAAGTGACTCTGGCAGTACGATTGTATGTGTTCATTAGGCAAAGCATATAGGTGAGGTTATTGTAGTATATAGGGATCCTATGATAAAGCCTCCACGTTATCCCGACTGACAAGGTCCATAAATCCACCCTCTCGCGGCAGCGGTTGTAATGTTTTGAATGGGGTTATTTATTGAAGTTGGAAGAAGGTGTTACAGGGAAATTTGGACACGTGAGAGCATATCTGGATTTAACATCGAATTACCCAGAACGGCCACCGGAGTTCTACAGCAATGATATTTCCAGTGCATTATCTCCTGTATACAATGAAATCACCTATAAACTCACTGTTGCTAGCTTCTAAACCTCAAAGGCAAGGCAAAGCTTCGGCCAGGCCCCCGCACTGCTGCATACTGGCCATGATATAATGCTGGCAAATCGTCGAACTGGTCCAACTGCGGCAATCCCCGCGGCGATCATCGGGCGGAGAGAATCCCCTTTTCTGCCGCTTCCTGCCGACTTCCGCCGTCCAATGGCGTCAGGCATAACCCTCCGATAGACGTACCTTGGTTATGTAATCCAATCAATAATCATCCGAATACTTCATCAAATTCTCGACTGTTGATTCCACTCTCGATCTTTTGGATCATACATCCTTTCAGAGAGATATCTGTCTTTTCATCTAGACATGTCTCGTCCCATGCTATCTTCAGCCGTGCGACGGCTGTCGCATCCCCGACCCATCTGCACAGCGACGACAGCCTCTCGCGCTCCGGGTAGACCGGTCTCCTGCTTCTCAGCATCCTTCGGTAATAACGCCTCCGGTCGACGTTCATATTCCTTGCGCATGAATTCGAAGAAGAACATCACTGCTCGTCAGCACTTCGTACCCCCCTCGACCGTTTTCCGCCAATACCGCGGCTTTTCCGCGTCGACCATCCGACCCGCCACCAAAGTGACGATGAACCCGAGGAAAGATGACGACGGGAATACACTGACGATTGATATATCCGAGCGGGCTTCGGAGGTACGTTGATGTTCTTGATCTCCTTTTGTCACGTCTCTGCGAGTTCTATATGTGGCAGTTCTCTTGGTACGCTGTTGCGGGCGGACGGTTTCGATTTCGGCAACACCCGGCAGTGGCAATGGCAATGGCATGATGCCATACAAGCCGAGTCCTGGTTGTTGGAAGCCCGAAAGCGAAGCTCCATCTGGTCACAAAAGTAAAGATGTTGCTTGTGTCTATCACATACGACCATAGGGTGTGGAAAACAGGGCTTCCCGTCCGCTCAGCCGTACTTAAGCCACACGCCGGCCGGTTAGTAGTATGGTGGGTGACCACATGCGAATCCCGGCTGTTGTATGTTTTTGTTTTTTCATTTTTTTAACGTGTTTCCTTTTTTTTGTTTTTTGTTTTTATTTTTCTTTGCATTGCAACTTTCCTTAGACTTTGATAATTCGATGATATTGACATTTCGCAGCGTCTCCGAGAAATCTCAGATCCTTCATCCTCGCCCTCCGCCACGAAAGAAGAGAACCCGTACCATCATCTTCGCATCACCGTCACAAGCGGAGGCTGCCATGGCTTCCAGTATATGATGTCTCTGGAGCCCGCGTCTAAGATCGACGCCGAGGAGGACACTGTCTTTGAAGCGGAGGCACCCGCGGACGGCTCGGCTGCCGGCGCCGGCGAGGCCAAAGTTGTCATGGACGAGCCCTCACTGGAGCTCCTGTCCGGAAGCACGGTCGACTATACCATGGAGCTCATCGGCAGCCAGTTCACGATTGTCAATAACCCGCGCGCGACGAGCAACTGCGGCTGCGGAACTAGCTTCGATGTGAATGACTGATTGGGAGACCGCGTCGGTTGCTGGGAGTAAAAACCTGGCTTGGCTTCTTGTATATCATGTAACCAGGGATTAAATATTGCAGGATAGAATAATATACTATACCCCTCTTTTTTCAGCACAGTTTAGGTGCCGTTGGAACGGTGAATGCTATCGTCTATCTCATCACTTAAATTCAACTATACTACCTGCTTGTGGACCCTTTTTGGTGCTATAGAGGCCATGTAGCAAAGCTCCACAGCCTATGGTGAACAATAGCAGAGTAAACGAAGCGCACCCGGTAGTAAGCTCCTAACAATCCTCGAGGTTGATTCTAACCACTCCAAACCCATAGCAAGTGCAGATTATAATTTGAAACCTGCAAACAGATAGAAACAAATAGAAAGGAGACAAAGAAACATGACAGGAGGAAGTAATAAAAATAGAGAAAAGAAAAATCATAATGATGCTCGGAGAGGGAAGAAGGGGGTGGAAAAGAAAAAGATAAAAACAATGATATGATACCGATGATTCCCCCAATTGACAATTACCAACGACTTTTTTCTCCCCGCGGCTTTTTGTCGTTCTGACACTTTCTGCACCTGCGGTTTTCCCAAACGGCTTTTTTAGTGGACGACCCAGGCAGCCACTGTTGATAGTGCCTTTCTGGGTCCTCTGCTCAGAGGATGGACCTCACGGATCCTTATACAGGCGTAACACATGTCTCATGCTGAGGTCTCCAGTGAATGCTTCCCTTCTTTTTCCCCGCAAAAGAAAAAGAGGCTTCGTCTAGTAGACACGGGCCAGGTTCCTCAGGTACCAGTCGACCAGGCGGCGACCGGCCTTGGTCTCACTGACGTGGATGAGGTCGTTCTCCAGGGCGTAGTCAAGGTCGTTGGCAACGACAGGCTCGCCCTCCAGAAGACCACCCTCGACCCAGCGGACCTGGCGGCTGCGCTGCTTGTTAACCAGGAGCCAGGAGCGGAGCTTCTCGGGCTCCACCTCCAGGAAGCCGGCCAACTTCTTCAGATCCATGGTGGTGTAGAGCTTGAGGTAGGACCGGATGGTAGGGTTGTGGATGGTGTTCTTGATCTCGTCCATGAAGATGCCGGTGTAGTGGTCGACAGGGTCGACGTTGAGAGCCGGGTTGTCGAAGTCGGGCGGGGTGGGGCTGATGAACTTGGGGCAGGCGGAGCGGAAGAGCTCCTCGAAGAGAGGCAGAGCCTCGGGGCCGCCCTGCTGCAGACGGTGGAGCTGCTCACCGTACTTCTCACGGAGGGCGGAGTGGATGGTGTCGTCGAGACGGGTGGGGTGGAGGGCGACGCAAATGGCGATCAGAGCATACATCTGGTCGTTCTTCTTGGCGATGGCGTCGTAGCTGTTACCACCCTTCTGGAAGTTCTTGGTCCGGGACACGTAGACCAGGATGTGGCTGAACATGCGGATGGCGTCGGCGTAGCGACGCATCATCATGTACGAGAAACCCACGTAGTAGTACGTGGTGAAGTGAGCCGCCATGACGCGGGCAAACATGGCCTTCTTGTTCATCTCGATGTCGTCCAGCGTCTTGAGGGCCAGGCTGAAGTCACCCAGCAAGCAGTGGACGCGCAGCAGTCCAATGATGGAGAAGTAACCCAGCATCTTGTACAGCGGGCGAGAGCCGTACTCGCCGGCGTAAGCCAGGGGGTCCTCACCCCGCTTGATAGCCGCCAGCTGCTCATTGATCTGAGACTTTTGAATCAGGGAGTAGAGAACGTTGAGCACCGAGTAGCAACCCCACGTGTTCGGGTTCTCGCGGAGAAGCTGTGCCTCCTCTTCGTTGGAGCCGCTACGGGCGACGCGGTTGCGGTAGCGGCAGAAAGACTCGAATTGATAGATAAACTCGTCAATCACGTCCCAAGCCCAATAGTACTGTTTGAGACAAAGAAGTAGTCAGCATTCAACCCTCGCAACAAATAACAACGGATTATATTTGCCGGAGGGCCAGCGGGCATGCACAAAACTGGACCATCCGCTAAAAATCCCGGATAGAAACGTCGAAAAAAAACATACAGAAGGGACTTCCAAATCGACAGGACCTTCCGAGTTGAGGATATAGTGGAACAGACTGCAGTAGTTGTCGTAGCTCGCGAATTTGGTCTCCAGGGTGGCCTGGTACTCCAGTGGGGTCGCAGCAGCAGCAAGCTGTGCCTGCAGGTCTTGCGTTTGGGATCCAGCACCCAGCGACGTTGTCCGGTCCAGCTCGCTCATACCATCGTCAAAGTTGACCTGCTCGCGGTAGTCATTCACGAGCGCTTCCTCCTCCACATCGGAGTCATCGCCCAGATTAGGGCGCGCATTGGAGCGCTCTTCGTACGACATGTTGATATGACGGGGGGATAAAGGTTTGTCGGAAGATATATGAAGGTAAGCTGTACTCGGTCGGCGGGGAGAAGGTGGAAGGGAAATGGGCACGTCGTCGGGGCGTGGGTGGCTTGGCGTCGGCGTGTGGGATTTTGAGTGTTTCGGCGGGCGTCGAATTTTGAGGGTTTTCGCTTGCTACTGTTTGTGCTTATCTTATCTGCGCACAATGGACTTGATGAGTCATTTATGAATTGCATTGGGTCTTGGCATTTCGTTAGTCATCGGTAGGTTATCCCGGACTATTCTGTGCCTCTGGGGTAATTAACTTGGGTGATGCTAAGGCAAAAGCATTATTCATAGATACTTGATATCGCTGGTGGATTCCCAATATTTATTATGTTCAAATGGGCACTCTGATAGTAACATTGCTCTGCAAATGATTGACTGTTCCAGAGCAGGTTCCACCGTGTTGATGGGATCCCCATGACCTTATGATGTGCCAGAACGCATCTCCAACTCGTAACTGCCCTTCAAAGTACTGGACAGCGAGCTTCCTATTATCTAAAGAGCAGAGTAGGTCAGAGTGATTCCGAGACGTCTGAAAAGCAAGCCATTACTGGAGACCATGTCGCTAATATCTACTATCATGATCCATCTCAGTAACTAAACCTGCACAAAGAAGAAGAGTGAAAGATAAAGAGGCCTAACCCAGTATATATCAGCCCGATATCAATATATGTACTCGATTTGTCTACATGACCGAATTTTGAATTTAATGTAACCGGTCAATATGCCAGCTGATCTGCAGAGCTTTCCCCACACTATTTGTAGCTGTGGGAGCAATCTACATTCATAAGACGGAAGCCGGGGGAGCAGACGATATTAGCACTTACAGAGTTGGGACTAGACAAAGAAGATGGGTGCAACGCTCCAATGTTACCTTTTGCCGGCTTCCGCCCAAGCAAGGAATTGCAGATAAATCCAAACACGACGTCAAACGGGTACCTAATCATTCAGAATATGGATAAAACTGGGACGTAAAGTTTCCGCGTGAACAAGAGCATTGTGAGCAGACCTAAAATCCAAGGCTATTGAGCTGATTAGATAGCCTAGCATACTCCCAGATGAATAGAATCGTGTGTTGACATATAAGAATGTTGACCGCTGGCCCTGTTATCATCAGATATGCCCTCTCCAGCTGTGCATACCCCAAGCTCCTTGGGGGGCATTTGGGCTTGTAGTTCGATTATTGGTGAACATATATAGCTTGTTCCACAACCAAGAGATTCATCAATATGAGATGGTTGAGCATGTTGGATATGCAAACTGTTGTCACCGTCTCATAAATGACCCACAACAGACACCTTTGATTACCAATCTAATAGATTTCCACGGCATGCTGTGCAACATGGAATTGACTTACGACGCATACTCCATATTCCAGTTGGAACCTCGTGGATGAAAAGTGCCCAATTGGAATCATTTCTCTACATACCAGAAATTCCTTCCAACCCCTTCCAGGCTCATGGCAAGCAGGACCCGCATCACCGTGATCACACCACGATCGGTCTCTGGTCCAGGGGTAAAAGCGGTGACATTTTCGACGGATTCAATTCAATCAGAAAGGGGGAGATATCCATGAAAGTCCGATCAAAAACCATACAAATATGGTGCAGGGCATTCTGAATGATATGATCAGACAGGGATCAGAGGATGTGAAGCATAATTGTTCAAACTACAGCAAGCGAGGATCGACTCTTACCACGCCGTGCTAGGACGCTGTAATGTGACCTTGGCACGTCGTACGGACGGACTCGAAATCCACGAGGCTTGTCAGGAATACGATAGTAAACTCTTCGAATCTGGTAACATCCTAACGACAATAGGTACTATCAGGTGCCAAGGGTATCTTCTGACCAAATAGATTACCATAGACCTTACGATTGTAAACGGTCAGCGCTATAGAAGCCATATCCACCGGGGGATCAGTCAGCGCTTCCTGGGTTAGTCAAGTTAGGGGCCACTCGAGTGGCAAGATGAACTCCCAGAACAGGTCGATTAGTCCTCGACGGTGGATATAGTCATTGAATAGCGTGGTCAGAAAGACGACTGTTAGAACGGACCACAACTCCATACAACATGTCTGGGACGGAATACGTGGATTGGATCTCCGGGGTGGGCCCTTCCCCCGGAAAACTTATCCAGCCGCAGTTGAATGGCTGTCTCTTGTTTACCTTTCAAAACTTTTTTCTGGCACTCTTCGCTACCATCCCTAGGTAGTAAGTAGCAATGTCATTCCAACAACCGGTGTTAAGCCTGTTAGGTACATACATTCTCTAAGCGAGTCTATGATGAATGTATGATTCCTTGGGACTACCCCGTTACTCTGTCATCTTTCACGGGCAGATTATACGCACTTTCTTGGTCTCGTCCTTGCCGCCCATTCTGGAAACTCATTCCTTTCTTTCCTACAGCAAGGACCTCCTTCCTAACTTTTCAAGGACCATAGTGCCTTACCGCAGGGAATCCCTCCGCACTACCCACGGGGGTCTTGTCCTAGGGAGCTCTCACTTGCTCAGCGTTCCAAGTACCCCAAGTGCCCCGGGTGCCTACCACTTGTGAAAGCCCCTGAGGCTGTCCTCTCACATCACAGTGGTTACTCACTTCTGGATATTAGGTACATTCTATGAATAATGCTGATCCTAGAATTTATACCTGCGACGTTTCTCTATCGACTGTGTGCACCTCCCTCCCACTCTCTCCTCCAAAATCCGACGGTTGAAAAAGGAATAAGGGGGAGTGGCGTGTTGTCGAGACCTACATTTCCATCGTCGCGATTTGAACGAAACCTGAAGGCCTCCGAAACAATCCAAAGCGAAACACATAGCGGCAATGGATGCCGTTCACAGCCATTGGGATGATTCCAGCTCTCGATGATCCATCACCGCAAGGGCGTCCGATGGGAACGAGACATTCCTGCGCTGAGCAATGGATTCGATGCTGTTGAGCATGGCTTTGGCCGGCAGATACCTTTTGCTGAACGCTACCAGGAACCGACACAGCTCGACGAAAGCTTCCTTGGACTTGTCCGCATCTAAATCCATCAGAAGGCTGATAGCACTGCTATTCGCGGGGTCGAGGAACTGCCTCGGTATTTGCCTCAGGCTGTAAGATTCGCGGTGGATGCGGAGAAAATCGGCAATTTCCCGTGCAGCTTGGAATTGAATCGACTGGGCTCGTTCGAACTGAGGACGATGCGCTTCTTGCCTCAAGTCTATCTCATTCGACATGAAATCGAACAGCGATATCGTCATGTGGCGACACCTAATACTGAAATCCCCCGTCAATGAGACAGTATGCGACTGAGGTATAAGGGGCCTTTGCTCTTACTTCAGATACAAAACCTGCGGTATTTGCGGTTCGTCGGGGTTCAGAACGGAAGGCAAGCTCCTAGACCATACCCCAAGACGGGTATAAAGCGTTTCTGCCGCTTCCCACATCTCTTCAACACTCAAGTAATATGCCTTTTCAAATAACAAGTCTTGAATCTGCACGTTGATCTCGGACAAGTCAGCCATCCCAACCATGGTATGATGCAACAAAGACGGTTTTCTTTCGTAATCTATGTGGTTCGAACGAGGATATGGTGTCCATAAAATATCCTTATCGGGGTGGCCATTTAGGTAAAGCTGAGCCCTGGGTGACGGGAGATCGGCGACGTTGTTCGATTCCATGGACAGCTGGCTATAAAAACGGTCAGCTGTTTTCTCTTTTTTTTTTCTCACGGCGTCCATAGCCATGGGCCCATACGTGTTTATCACAAACAGTCCCCAGGCAGTAACTGTGCTAGCTTGCATAGCATCGTCTGACACTCGCCGCCTATTTCTATGTCTTGATCCGGGACCATGAAAC
Organism: Aspergillus neotritici; assembly: GCA_023619815.1. Taxonomy (NCBI): domain Eukaryota; kingdom Fungi; phylum Ascomycota; class Eurotiomycetes; order Eurotiales; family Aspergillaceae; genus Aspergillus; species Aspergillus neotritici. The sequence continues at coordinate 46,580 of JALZYL010000028.1, read as the reverse complement.
AAACCGCGATCCCGTGCTAATTGCACAGCTTGTCGAAATGTGAGCCAGCACATATTGTCTTTACCCTGCAATCTCAGACTGCGGTATATTAGCGGCGCGAGTCAAAGAGCAAGCGCTGGGGAACAAGAGAATCAAGTCTACAGGGGATGACACTTACACGAAACTTATCAACACCAGTGCCTGGATGTTCGCCAGTGAATTTCGCCCTTCCTCAGCACTCCATAACCTTTCTGCCTCCGTGAAAAAATGTTGACCCCATGAGGTCATTTTGCCAGGGACAGCGAACACCTCTGGGAAATCGGAATATGCCTAGCCAGCGTTAAAAGTTGCCTTTCCAGGGTTGTTGGGGCAGATGGTAACATACACATGCCAGAGCTAAGATGCTATTTACAAGGAGAGGGTTACAACACTCTGATTGAATATCACCCGATGCCATATGATTCAAAAATATGCCCTGGTCCAGAATCTGCGACAGTGGATGATCCCATGTGAAGTACAGGGAAATCAAATGTGAAACCAAATGGTTGTCATCTGTGACTGTTGTCCAAGGCCGAGCGGAGACTTGAAGAAGAGGTATGTCACAGAGTTTCTCCACTGTGATTCGCGAGTGAGAATCCGCACAGAGACGTTCGTGCTGGGCTACGGCATCGTCCATATTCACCATACCGCCACTACCCGGATTTTCAGCGCCAGCATCGCCGATGTCGATAGCAGGTGCGTCAACAGCGCTAGCGATAGCGTTTAACGGAGCGCTCTGGCGTGTTATATCCAGTATTCGATGGATCTTATCATTGTCTGACGACCGCAATAATTCCAGAAGCGAGTGTAGCAGACCTCGATAGTATTCCAACTCCCCAAGAGTCCGTCGAGCGGCCACCTTACGTCTGAGGTCGAGGGTCTCATCGAAAATGCATTCAGCGTCGGTGTTCTGGCAAGCTTTGCAAGGGACTGGGCGTCCGCTGCACTGTTGTGGCAAAGGTCATCAGCCAATCATCCTCTGAGACGAGTCGAAGAAAGCCAACAGACTGGGTACCGTCGGTCTCGTATGGAATCCAATACAAGGGAAGGCTGCTGGATATCTTGCACCTCCCTCGTCTATTGGGGTGATGTACGGATCAACGCATACCCAGAAATGGGCAAAGAAATCCAACAGCGCCTGTCCTATCTCTTACCTTCCGTTTTGCCTGCTTGCATGGCAGGCAAGCCGTGGAATTTTTTCTTGGTTTCGATATGGCCGCAGATCCCTGCGAAATGGGACCGTGGGGCCCTGGTGCGAGCGGGGGAAGATACTTGTCCTGCTCCTTGGTTGTCATCTTGATTCGCAGCGATTTCTCAAGATCTAGGCAGGAAATGTGCTTCACTGCCAGCCTCGCCCGTGGAGTTGCGCCTAAACTCCGAACTATTCCACTGAGGTGCGAAGCAAGGGATTACTATCTCAAGAGGGCGAGATCCGTGGCAGCTGGGTTTCAGGAAGATGAGGATTCGTGGCGGCACCGAATACGCTGGGATCTGCCTAGTAGAATACCTCACGACGCTCGAAGGGTTGATGATTCGCCAGGGATCAGCGTTTACCTGGATTTCGACGACCTTCTTTGAAGCTAAAGAAGCTTGCCATCTCTCATTTACCTAACGGGGAGACTCGAAAATCGCTGACCGAATCGCAATGTCTTCGACGACAGGGGTGGGCTCGAATGCAAATTTTTGAAGGCGGGCGAAAGGTTTCAAGGCGGACGATCAAAACAACCCCCAGCAGCAAGACTAACTATTATTTCGACTGCGGGTAAGACAGCCGCAGTTCCAGAATCGCCAGGGAGGACGGAAAAATTGATTCAAATACTACAAGACCCCTTTCCTTCGAAAGGATCTTGGGTCACAATAAATAAATAGGACCAAGATGGACGAAGACAAGGAAAGAATAAGTAGTTTTAAGGGGTAAAAAAAAAAGGAAGGAGAAGAATCTGAAAATCTACTAAGATCCGTGAGAATAGGTTGAACGGTCATGAGCTTGAGCAGCAGACAGGCATTAAGACCGGCTTTAGCTAAGGCTCTTGGCCACTGGAATCGAACACGAAGGCGTCCCAGTGGCCGGATATGTTTCTGGCGAGTCGATGTACCTCGATTCGGTTTGATGGGTCGAGCCGAAGTTGTCGGATGTCGGCTCCAGCGCGTCTTCTTCTTGTCAACATATTTCGCTGGCTCTTTCTTCCGCCCCCTCCTTTCCCCATCGCGTCTGTTTGTTTGGCCACTGGGTCGAGGGGCTTGGTCGCATCTACAGGCTTTGACGGGATACAAGCTCCAGTCCTTCATGTGCTGGAGTATAAACGGGTCTGTTACTGTGACCTGCTGACAAAACATCACAGCTCACTGACTCACTACGAGGCACCTAATTAGCTGGTATGTGAAATCATTGGTCCAGGTAGGAGGTAGGACTGCGCGTCAAAACAAGTCCTTAGCCCTGGCTCTCGGGGAAGGATGCCTCGAAATGGCAGATTCTTTTTCCGGTGTATTATGCATGACCTTTGGATTCGGCCACCAGAGCAGTGGAGTCCAGGGCCAAAAAAAAATCCATTCCAAATATATACCAAGAAAGGAAACGGGAGAGAAGCTCATGTGAGGACAAAGAAAGGATCCAAACTCAATAGGCGGAAGAGATCGCCGGGGTGCCAAACAATAGAATGCTTGCGGGCCATCGACCCAGCGGCCGGTCCACCAGGTACTGTAAGAAGACATTGGCCTCCAATCCCTTCGAATGTCCCCGATCTTACATCAGTCCGGTTGGACATGCTTATTCATACAGGGAGTCTTATCCGACTCCAAGTGGCAGCTACAGAGGGATTCATCTTTTGGCAACACCCAATGGTTGAAACCCCACACCCGCTATCCATATAGAAGCCAGGCCTGGTTTACCCAAAGTGTATCGGGCGTCAGCTTCCAGGATGTCATCCTGTCCGGTTGGCTTTCCAGTGGCTGCAGGCAGATCTTCCTAACAGTGGCAACGTCAGCCTACTCATAGGGCCTTGCGTTTCACCCTTAAAGCTACCACCACGGGCTAGCAGTCGGTGGTGTGGCCACATCCGTCATCATGTCCCAACCAGTAAATTTCGTCTACCATGATTGGAGATAGTTTGATCGACGGCCATCCATGAAGCTGCGGCGGAACAGCATCTCACTCGCTGATTGGTAGCTCGCCCCGTGCGGAGCCTACCCACTAAGTCAATTGTCGGCCGTATTGGTTTGTGGGAAGTTTCTCCGAACCATAATCGACATCATGGGGGAGATAACCCGCACCGATATGTGCGCTGGATGGATCAGGTACCCAGTTACGTGTTCTGGAGTTGGTACCAATTAACAGGGCCTAGGATGTGGGTCAGAGGTCGTTCAAAGGGACTGGAAGGCGATGGCTTCAGTTTTGGTGAAGACGACTGCACCTATCCTATGCCCTGCTGCCCCAGTGACGCAAGGTCTACCTTACTAGTTCCAGCGTGGTTTTACACGCAGTGCACAGGATCGAGTACCTAGGGTCGACTCCCTACGGAGTAATGGAAGAGGAATTACATTTCCCGTCAACCCCACGCCAAGACAGGGAAGATGCAGGATATGGATGATTGACTACCAGGTCACTCGGAGGTTAGTTCCTATGTCTCTTAGTGGGTATAACTTTCCATATTTGTCCCGAAGGTCCCTCAGATTGATTGAAGTTTACAGTGCGCTAGCTCTTACACCCACTCACCGACCGATGGACGATATCGCAAGCCGTTGTCAGATTTCAACAGCCGGCCCCTATTAGATATTCCCCAGCAATGACAGACGAACTAAAAGATTTCGAACAGAATTCCCAATTATATACGTTATACAAATATTCAGAGCATTAACAGAGATCAGCTTCGTTGGCCCTACGACCTTGTTTCACTTCCATATATATAAACACCATAAAATAATAAATAACTCGCAAAGTCCACAATTCAATAGGAATAGTAACCAACAGCCTCACCTGCCGCCATTCCTAAGTAGGCAGTGACCGGTACGCCCCGTCCAGTCTTCGGCCGAAGGGACGCAGCGGAGTGGAGTTAGGGCAAGTATACCTAGCTATACATATATAAAAAAAAAAAGGGTAGGTAGATCCCGGCCCGTTATCTCCAGGGATGGTTTCTCGCGGGCAATATCCGAACAAAACAGCTTATTTGAGTCTAATATAGACCCAACAAACAGATAGCGTTGGATCGCGGTGTCATCAATAAGACGCGTCCTTAAGGCGTTGGCGTTCGGGAAGTATATACTTTATTTGGTTTACTTTCCTCGCTTTGATTTTGCGATTTAGAGCTTTATCAGCCTTACGTGTTGTTTTGGTGTTTGAGGAGGTAGGTAGGTAGGTAGTATGCATCGTATGAGATGGCTGCACTGGCTCTGTGTAGGATTTATTTAACATCGCGAGAATGGTAAAGCCAAGGCTGTCATCCTGCTCATTCTCGTTCTCGTTCTTATTTCATTCCACTTTGGCTTCCGATTGCTCCCCCTAGTGGCTTGCTTACTGGACGTTTCGCGTTATGCGCATGCATCAACCTGTAGATGTCTACACAGTAGATACCTTACTACTGCGGAATATATCCCCGCGGAATCATTCCATTCGGCTGCATGATAAATCATTCCATTCGGTTGCATGATGGATATATAGCCGGGCACAGTGGATCCTACCTACCCCGGATATCCGAACAAGAATCGGTAATAGGGCTGCTTCCAACCCCACACACAACGTCGGGGTATAGAGGAGGGATTGCGGGGATGAGATTGACTAGGGGTCCTGATTGGAAATCAAATCAACACTACGGGGTTTCTACGCAATGCGTGAAGGGCGCTGGCCTATATTAGGCCCGCGCTCTTGACGAGCGAAGATTGGGGTAGTTCTTGGTTTTCTTGTTTGGGTCTCGTCGTTGCACTAATAGCGCCACCCTTCGTGAGTGAATTTGGACCATGTTTCTAGAGGGGAGGTCGCTCCGTTTGGCGCAGACCATGCTGGTCGTGTTTCCCAGTTTTATGCTCTTTGGCTACAATCAAGTTGGAGTCGGCGGCTTGTTGTCGTTCAGCAACTGGATCCAGACGTTCCCGGAAATTGATACTTCGACCGTCACAGAGAGCGCGACTTCCCACAGCTCTGTGATTCAGGGCGTCTACGTATCTTGCTTCACGTTGGGTGCGCTGGTAGGGGCGCTCTCTTGCTCCGCCATCGGGGACTGGCTCGGACGTCGCAAGACCATTTTCATCGGTGGTCTTCTCACCCTCGTCGGGGAGATCATATCCTGCACGTCGTTCAGTTTGGCCCAATTGATCGTGGGCCGCATCCTTATCGGGGCAGGCGTGGGCATTTTGAGCACCATTGTCCCGGTGTGGCAGTCTGAGTGTTCTCCTGCCATTAACCGCGGAAAACATGTCGTTGTCGATGGCATCTTCATTACCAGTGGCTATGCGCTTACCGCATGGATCAACTTCGGGTTCTCGCAGATTGAGACATCCCCCGTTTCATGGCGAGTTCCCTTGGCGATCCCGTGTGCCTTCTCCCTCGTCCTCGTGACCTCGATCTTTCTCTTCCCAGAATCTCCTCGCTGGCTCGTGCGCGTCGGCCGCCGCGAGAAAGCCGCCGGTGCCCTGGCCCGAACGAGAAGCCGTGGTGCCGACGACCCGGAGATCCGACAGGAGGTAGCCTCCATCGAACTCTCTCTGGAAGAAACTGCGGCCAGTGCCGCGACAGTGCGGGATATATTCTCCATGAAAGACGGCAAGCTCTTCTACCGCTTCATGCTGTGCATGGGTCTCCAATTCTTCATCCACATGACAGGTGCGAACGTGATCTCCACGTATGTGACGACGATTTTCCAGCAAGACCTGGAGCTCTCAAACAGTCTGTCGCGCATTCTAGCAGCTTGCGCGCTGACGTGGAAGTTCCTGGCTTCCTTCATCTCGTTCTTCACGATTGATCGGTTCGGACGCCGGAAACTGTTCATGTTCACAGGGGTCGGCCTGACCTTGTGTATGATGGGTCTGGCTATCACCAACAGTTTCCCGAGCACGAATAAACCTGCGTCGGTATTCAGTGTCATCTTCCTTTTCATGTACAACTTCTTCTTTCCCATTGGCTTCCTGGGAACATCCTTCCTCTACTGCACTGAGGTTGCCCCAGTCCGACTCCGTGTGGCCACGACGTCCATCTCGACTGCCAATCATTGGCTATGGTATGGATTCTGCGGCTGCTTTTTTTCCCCCGACAATAGTTGGCTAACATGTATAGGAATTTCGTCGTGCAAATGATCACGCCGGTCGCCCTGGCCAATATCGGATATAAGTACTATATTGTGTATACCCTGATTGCATTTTGCTTTCCTATTGCTGCCTTCCTGTTTTACCCTGAGACTATGGGTCAGAGTCTGGAAAAGCTGGAGCAGCTGTTTCAGCGCGATTTGTCAGTGTTTGAGACAGTGAGGCTGGCCAACAATATGGTGGCATTTCCAGAGCCTCCAGGTATCCTTGACGAGGACGTCAAGGCCCAGGCCCAGGAGATCGAGTTATCCGTTGCGGAAAAGCATGGTGCTTGAGATGTATGGGATGACAATAGGTGCAAGCATGTCAGATACGACCTGGGGTGGATACTAGAAGGAGAGACAATAGATAGATTAATCAATTGAACCGAATGGTTTGTCCAAGAGATGGATGGAAATACTTTCAAGCCAGCAGCGAAAGACCTTTGGAGGGAGGAGTGAATAAGCAATGTATGCCTCAGGCAACAGCAAGCAAGCTACCCCGTCCAAGCTCGGCGTTGCGACCGCCGTCGCCACAAAATCCCCATCAAGTCACTTCTCACTCAACCACGCGCCAGCCAGCCTACGTTCGTTCAGTTTTCTCCACCCGGTAGATCAGCACACCAAGATGGGTTCTATCGTCCTCCCGCACCTGCACACCGCGTGGCACACGGACCAGGCGATCCTCAGCGAGAGCGAGCGCCTGGTTGTCATCCGGTTCGGCAAGGACGGCCACCCGGACTGCCTGCGGCAGGACGACGTGCTGGCCAAGGTTGCCGAGAAGGTGAAGACGTTTGCTGTGATCTATCTGTGTGATATCGACGAAGTGCCGGATTTTAACTCGATGTATGAGCTTTATGATCCGATGACGATTATGGTATGTTTTCTCTTCCGGTCTCTGAATATAATATATGCCACTGGAGCGGCGGAGTCTCTGCGTCTTGGCCGTGGTTGAGGAATATCATGCTAATGTGGTTTTTTTGGCTTTGCAGTTCTTCTTTCGCAATAAACACATGATGTGTATGTGTTCCCGCCTTCCTCTCTTCAGACCCCTCCTCCCCCGCGTTGTGATTCTGCTCGCTTCTGTCTATCCCGCATAACTCGTCAACCGACTAATTCTCTCCTCGACAGGTGATTTTGGAACGGGTAACAATAACAAGTTAAATTGGTTACTGTGAGTGATGCCTGTTTCCTCGTGACCCTCCTCGATTGGTTCTACACGAACAACACGCTAATGGCCATTCCTCAACAGAGAAGACAAACAAGAACTCATCGACATCATCGAGACGATCTACCGGGGCGCGAAGAAAGGCCGTGGTTTGGTAGTCAGTCCTAAGGACTACTCCACCCGGTACAGGTACTAGAATACTGGTGTTATCTGGTTGACTGGGTTGGAAACTGGTCTCGCATGTCCATGTACATATGCGATCCGGAACTTTTATGATGACGAGGTCTAATGCGATACAATTATGATTATACGTACGACTATTATACCTCTATCTTGTGCTTGTGCGTGTGTGGAAAGGCTAGTATAATATAGGCAGGGAGATGCCCAGGTATGGATGGATTATCTGGGCTTGGATCTGGATATAAGGCAGGCCAATCAAGCCAGGGTTTTATATTGATTCCTAGCGGCTGGGTTTCTAATAAGCAGTGATCGGCGCAGGGTTTACATTTGCATCAGTTATACTGCATCTCGTGGCACTGCGGTTGTTCCTGCGGGAGGGATGTGACGGACGAAGAAAGATGATAATTCTAGAGTCGAATGGTAATAATCACAGGGTGTACTAGACACGGCGATGTCATTGTTCAATCTGCGACAAGACACGGTATCAGCTAAAAATAAGAATGAACCAGACCGGTTGATAGATAGAAGCAGAGAAAGCCCGGTTAGAATCGGTGCCCCGCTGATAATGACATGAAAGGCGGTGGGGCGATAGCGAGTCGGCGCTCTATCTTTTTCAGCATCCCAACGCGGCAGAATATATCACTAAGACTGGCAATACGCGGATAGAAGGTTAGCAAGGAAGACCTCTCTCCAGCAGGGGCCATCCTGAATCCAATGCAATTCACCAGTTTCCTTTGAAAGGGAGCAGAAAGAATGGGAACATTCTCCGTGGGTAACATCGCTCGGATATCAATGGCGAAAGTCCCACCGAGTGAAACCCGCTCCGGGGAGAGAAAACTTTTTCCTTATTCGCCCCTCAACCGGGGACGTAGGACCACATCGTCGTTAAGTTCTATGGAACAGTCGTAGGAACGGGTCAATCGGCAGCGGCGGCACCATCTGGGCCCCAGTAGTATTTCTCCATATATAACCGCTTCGTTCTCCTCGTAATTTGACTTTGGTTCTATTTTCTGCAATCTATTTCTCTGACGGCGGATCTTGTGACTCATAGTTCCAAAGCGGTATCGGAGCCAATTGACCGGATCTATATATAAGGATATATTCCAGTTGCACGCCGCATCGGTCGATTTTCATTCACACCCAATTCAAGAAAGACACAGCATCAAAATGGGCTCCGTCGCGCCGTCTCTCGCCGAGCTGGATGGCTCCACGGTCAAGGTCACCCGGTCGACCAATCTCCGCGAGATCCCTCAGCCCGGTTCGCCTGAGGAACAGAGCCACTCGTACTGTACGGACCACATGGTCACTGCGCGGTGGACCGCCGAAAAGGGCTGGGAGACCCCCGAGGTGAAGCCGTATCAGAACCTGAGCATCCCGCCGACGGCGTCGTGCCTGCACTATGCCACCGAGTGCTTCGAGGGCATGAAGGCCTACCGCGGCTACGACGGCAAGCTGCGTCTGTTCCGCCCCGACTGCAATGGAGAGAGACTGGTCATGAGCTCTAAGAGGACGTCCTTGCCTGGTTTTGCGTACACAGAGCTGAAGCGCCTCATCGGCAAGATGCTGCAGATTGATGGACCCCGTGGGTAGCCCCCGAAACAAGGACGACAGAGAGAGATAGAGAGAAAAAAAGACTAACATGTTGCTTGCGCAATAGGATGGCTCCCCAAGGACAAGCCCGGTCGTTTCCTCTATATCCGCCCTACCATGATCGGCAGCGGCACCCAGATGGGCATCCAGACGCCCAAGGAGGCCCTCCTCTTCATCGTCGCCGTGCCCTGGCCCGACCCGTCCCAGAAGCCCGTCGCCCCCAACGCCAAACCCGGTCTGAAGCTGCTGGCTTCCCAGCCGGATGCGATCCGCGCCTGGCCCGGCGGATTCGGATACGCCAAACTGGGCGCCAACTATGGCCCCTCGCTCGAGGCCCACGGCAAGGCTCAGGCGCTGGGCTTCGACCAGGTGTTGTGGCTGTTCGGTGAGAAGCGTCTGGTCACCGAGGCCGGTGCCAGTAACTTCCTCATTGTCTGGAAAAACAAGGAGACGGGCAAGCTGGAGCTGGTGACTGCGCCGCTGGAGGATCAGCTGATTCTCGCGGGTATCACCCGTCGGAGTGTCCTTGAGCTGGCTCGCACTCGACTGGTGGCGCCTATTGGAAACCTCGCCCCTGTTGAGGTTGTCGAGCGCAATTTCACCATCAGTGAGGTGGAGGAGGCGTGGAAGGAGGGCCGCATTATTGAGGCTTTTGTTTGCGGTACTGCTGTGAGTGTCTTTTTTTCCCATCATGAAACTGTGTTTTTCTTTGAGGCTTGAGTATACTAACGGAATCAGTTCTTCGTGACCCCCGTCAGACTTATCCGGAATGGCGATGTCGATATGGACATGCTGGAAGCCGGCGCTGCTCAAGCTGGATATGCTGCCCAGATCAAGTCGTGGCTCGAGGCTATCATGTACGGCAAGGATGGCCAGGAGAACCACAAGTGGGGATATGTGATTGAGGAGGAGTGTGAAAACTAACGAGAGTGTGCGAGACGCGGTGATATTAATAGATACCAAGCTGGGTTTGGAGGGATTTAATCAGCAAATAGACACAACATACATGCTCAAAAGTCTACATTAAATTGGGAACATAGTATATATCGTTTCATCAGTCATGCTTTTGTAATTTGTTATCCAGGTAGAGTACATACTTGAGCCACTGAAGGTTAGCTCTGCATACCAGTCGTCTCTCCTAAGTCCACCACGAGAGGAGCATACTCCCCCGTCTCGTCGTCTTCATCATCTTCGTTCATTTCCAATTCGACCTCCTCCCCATCTTCCAGCTGGACCATTCCTTTCCGGACAAATGCAACTCGGTTCAGCTCCCAGTCGTACTCATTCTTGACCCATGTCTCGAGCCTCTCAAATTCAGCCTTAACTGCAGGGCTGACATCGTCTAGAATCTCATACAAGGATATCCGGAACTTCATCAGCAGCTTCCGAAGGAACTTGCCGCCTTCTTCCCCGTCAAGATCGAAGAGCCCACCCTCGACATCGTCGGACCGCTTCAGCTGAAGCAAAAGCAGGCGGAGCACATCCCGCATGAAGACCTCGCGATCTTTGATCGCACTCTGACACGTCAAGATCAATTCAAGCAGTCTCTTCCACTGCTGGAGACACGAATAGTTCATCAGCGTCAAGACCATCAGGAAAGTAAACTGCAATTCGCCTAGCACCTGCGCTTCTCCGGTCTCGGGACCGCCACCACCACCCGTCTCAGAAAGCCGATCGACGAGGTCCCCCAGAGCCCAAGACCGGTCCTGGGCGCCTTCAGTCCTCTCTCGCCCGACCGCTCCCTCCCTCCACGTCCGCTTCAGATCAACCGGAAGAAGCGACAGCACGCTTTCCTCCCTCTCGATCGTCTCCGCCAACCCGTCTGACGCCTGCGCCGAATCCACCAGCCCAGAGAGATCATCACTGTCCTGGCCCGCCGTACTAGCCGAAGTCAGCATCCAGCGCGGCCGCCCATTGACATCCAGCTTAGCGTCCCCAATAATCCGTGTCAAAACCGCCGGCGACAACCTATCCGTCAAACCACTCCAATCGCCTCTCCCCTCCTCCTCATTCTCTTCATCTATCGCCTGCGATCTCTGCGCGTCCGGCGCCCGCCGCCCGGGGCCATGATCCCGCGCTAAAAGCGACGACAGCGGAACGCGGCTGCGGTACCGGAACAGCCCGCCGGCCTGCCAGACGGCGCCTAGGTTCGCCCTGTACCGCATCGCCTCCTGTCTATCTGCGTCGCTTGCGGCGGTCATCGGCGCCAGCGATTCGATGTCCGTGTCCCATTTCCAGATCATCACTTCGGGCCCCACGTTGGGCGAAATGACTGTGTCGTCGATGTTCTCGCTGCCGCTCCCGCTGTCGCCTACGTGGAACCACCAGCCGCATCTTATCGATAGGCTCTCTGTTGTGCCTGTGTATAGGAAGTGCCATCCGGGTGGGAGGTCGCGGATGCCGTGGAAGTTGGGCGTGGAGGTGAAGGTGATGAGGTCGATGCCGACGAGGGTCTTGGGTGGGAGGTGGGGTAGGAGGATGGTGGGGGAGGGTGATATTGACGACATGGTGGGTAGAAGACGGTGGGCTATCTTTGAGACAGCATGCAGTGGGCGTATGATAGTAGTAGTCAAGTATGTTGACCGGTGGAGAGCAGGACGCGACTTCTCTAGACCATCTGTGAATGGAGATAGGGTTTCGGCTGATCCTGACGTCAATTCTTGAGAATACAAGCGTGGATAAGTAGACGATACTCGGCTCCTGCTGAGGATAGTGGCCTTCCGTTTGCTCGTGAGTGGAATTAGAATGTATTATAGCGGGAGTAAGAGAAGACGAATGAAATAGAATGGGACGTTGACCCAACCGCGGTGTTGTCAGAGTTTTGTAGTTGATGGAGCTACATCGCGGGGCGGCTCGCTGTGACTATCTCTACCAAATCGATATCAGTCGACCCCAAATCAACAAAATTTATAACATCGGCAATGACAAAATTTCGCAGTGACATAGTTATATATGCATGTTTGATGCTTAACACCATGCAGGTCATTCCAGTAAAGATACTTGTTTATAGTTTCTACAAGTTTGTAGAGCTCAGACTACGAGCGGTCACTACTTTACCAGAACCATGACCAGTCGACGATAAGCAAATCAGTTACAGGACTACAATTGGTAAAGAGAAATTTCCCAGCATGGTATATATTGACCGAGTAGCTACATTAACTGCACTACCAACCCCCAACACTGAGCATAAATTCTTTTTTTCTTTGGCAAGGAAAAAATTGAAGACCAGGCGATAAAGGCCGTTCTCCGCGTTTATTCCATCCACATCCGCAGGCTGAACACCATACGGACAGCCTCCATACCAGCCACGCAAACCCCCATAAGGACGCGTGTACTGGGAGAGAAAGCACGCTCGCACATATCTACAGACGGCGACCACGGCGACCACCCTTGCGACGGGTAGAGTCGGAGGGGGTGGGGGTCACATCCTCGATACGGCCGATTCTCATGCCGGCACGGGCCAGGGCACGGAGGGCGGACTGAGCACCGGGACCGGGGGTCTTGGTGCCGTTACCTGTGGAAAAGTACAGTCTTAGTATCTGTCGTGCGCGTGGCCTATGGCTGAATCAGGTTGTACATACCACCAGTGGCACGGATCTTGATGTGCAGAGCGTTGATGCCGAGCTCCTTGCAGCGGGCGGCAACGTCCTGGGCAGCCAACATGGCAGCGTAGGGGGAGGACTCGTCACGGTCAGCCTTGACCTTCATACCACCGGTGACACGGGTGATGGTTTCGCGACCACTGTTCAACCAAACTTGTCAGCCATCGTTTCTTCCTTGTTTCGTAACATCCCCAGACTTCCGATCGAGCAGTATAAGCACCGAGTCCGTGAAGCGAGGAATTTCAACTGACGCACCTCAGATCGGTAACGTGGACGAAGGTATCGTTGAAGGAGGCGAAGATGCGGGCAACGCCGAAAACGAGCTTGCCTATAAATCATCATTCGTTAGACATGCGCGCTGATCGCAAATAGGCCGGCAATTTCGTTGTACGTACCATCTCCGGCCAGAGGACCGAGAGAGACGTTCTCCTTGGCGGCAGGGGCTTTCTTGGGAGGCATTGTGCTGGGTGGTCGTGGAATGGAATATGGAGAAAGGAAAGGAAGAAAATGACTTCTGCCCGCAAGACTTGGATAGAAAATTGGTGGTGTGTGCCCTATCCACCGTCTCGGCGCTGATTGGTCCAGATTGATCCATGCCGGATCCAAGCGAACTTGGCTGTGGCCTCAGGTATGAATGCACAATTGTCTTAGTAATCTTATGCAACCATAGTACACCCGTGGAGAACATCGCACTTACGTCCTCCAATGCTTCAGTCAATCGCAAGGCCCGTGAATGTATATTGCAGCTTGCTATATCAACGGGAATGCTGTATGAGTTGGTCTATACTGCATATATCCACACTTGATTTGGACAGCTGCATAAGAATCATCAAACCGGAGTCCCCGCAGTACCAGACTCCATACACCCAACCATAGCACTAAATTCGAAGCCTGCGCTCACCAACCATTGCTACCACTCAGGCTTGCAGTATGAAATTCGCTAGATAATGCAAGAGAACAGGTAGGGATGTAGAGGACGCAAGAAAATAACGGAGGTCTTCGGGCAGCGACATCTTTTCCAGACAGGGCATGGGGCCAGCAGCCTATAGTAAAGCATCACATCATGATAAGACCTGCGCCGCACATTGCATATATAACTCAGTGACTTGGAGGGTCTCACGACCATGTCAGCCTTCGTTCTGGCTCCCAGCACGCACCCAAATTCAACCGTACTAAGTCGAGACTTTATTACTATGAGACACCAGCCCATCTTGAAATAATCTGTGAGATGGCCGCGGCAAACAACAGACGGAAACCTGAAGGGATATGAAGTGAGGAGCACTACACTGAAAGAAAGAGAGAGAGAGAGAGAGAGCTTTCGAGCCCATACACAGTGGTTGGATTCGCCTTTAGGCATAGCTAGGCAGTCCGTGCAATAGTGGTCTCGCACATGCCATTTAGTTCGCTAGTTATAGAAAAGTACTACATGGTTCGGGGAAAGCACCATATGGTCCGCTAAACTCTCTTCTAGAGTTCTGACTAGTCTGATATGTGTTGGACTGGACCCTGGCCACTGGAGCATTCTGCGGGCTTCCGTTGGAGGTCAGAGTGTAACAGGAGAAGTTATCATGACTTGATAGGCTCGCAATAATCCTTGATTTCCTTCGAAGGCCGGAGTAATCCTATGCTACCCGACTTACTTACTCCGCACTCTTTCAGACATGTAGTATTTGCTTGGAGACTTCGGAAAATGGTTTTGATCGAACCAGATTGACGATGCTTATCAGGCTTCTCTCGAACTGGGATGCTACTGTCGTACTTGGGTGGGATGTTTTAGGGATAAAGTACATATCAAGGGACTCAAACCATAGGTTGTAATGGTACATCCAGTCTCTCTATCGGTTGGGGCATATCCATACGTCATAGTCTTATTCTCCGACCAAGCCTGTATGGCTATTCCGTCGCTATACATCTGGATGTCACACACAATCCATAAAGATGCCTACGATGTATAGGATAGGGCATCCTCATGGCGTTGGATACAGCAAATATCAACACCAACCACGGTAGAGATGGAAAAAAAAAAGAAAAGGGAGAACATTTGGCAAAACATGAAAGACAAATCCAGATAATGAAAAACCATTGATAAAACCTACACCGTGGAACCACCGTTCGGCACATGCTTAGGACCCAACATCGTTTGACCATGCATCCCTTGGCTGTATAATGGCGAGTACCACCGAAATCAGGGACGTCTGGAATGATAAATCATTGGCGCATCCGGGAAATGGGGTTCCACTCTTAGTCGTTATTAAAATAGAGATGTGGATGGTGGTCGGAAAAAAGGCCATTTATAGTGATGAGGTGATGATACTCTCCCGAGATCCGATGGCTTGGCTTGAATCGGCGCAAATTTTGGCAAATACGCTATACGAGAGGCGCTAAGGATCATTTCCGTACCTAAGTTATCGGTATGAATTTTGTAGTCCGGCTTTAGCGAGAGGCATGGAAGGAACCTATCAGGATGATCCTTTCGAGATCTCCAGACCATGTCTCCAATAAAGTAGACTGATATAAGTAGAAGAAGAAAAGAAGATTCCTGTGGGTCGAGAAATCCAGAGGCAAAATGTAAAGAGGATCAAGTCAACCGGAGAGACCGAGGTACCTACCATTCATTACGTGTTGGCTAACCTAAAATTTGGGTTTCTTTTAATTAATTTTATTATACTTTTGTTCCCTGCACACTCTGATTGAATTAGCGTTAAACATCTTCTAGTGGCGGTGGGCTCCGCTTCCACTCCGTCCCTGGCACTACTACGACTTGATATCGGTCCAGCACACCTTCTATGCTTGAGGTCGAACCGTAATGGCCAATGTATTCCACTCACGATCTTCATGTGCTTCATTTTTTTCATTTTGGTTTCGATGCCTAATGTTACTAGGTCCCAGGCCTTCCCTCCTACTGCTTGGCTGTTCCAGCCACATTGAAACTGCACAGACCAATGTTGGCCAATCCACTGTCTAGATGTCCGTCGGTGTCCCACTGGACCCAAAAAATCGTTGACAGTTGGAAAGGAGCTTTTAATGAAAAGTGGAAAGACACTCAAATATTTTCGCCCTGGATGATCGGAAATATCATTCGAGCTTTAGCTACCCGTTTGCCTGACGGCGGAGTACCTGTCCATCTATCTATCCGGCCCAGCGCCCATCACTTTGACCATTTTTGTCTTCCTCGTGGGGCTACTGGCTTTGAATTGTCGCACGCTTCTCTGATCAGCGATTGGGGTCCCAGGTGCTTGACGGTCTTTATTTCTATCCTCTCTAACGTCTTCTGCGCCGGCCTTGTGGCTTGTGCTGTCAGCCTGTCAGTTTTTTGCCTCCTCCACGGACGAGTGATCTTCAGTGTTCTTGTCGTCGAGTTGCCCTGCAGATCCACCATATGGCTTAGATGGAAATACTATGCTCAGCACAATGATATGCAAGCAAACGCTCGTGTTATGAGTATGTATAAACCCGACTCCAAGCATCCTTCCTTTCGCCCTCCAGCTCAATCTGTTCTGCGCGCTCCCGATGCGTTATCGATCTCCTCGATTAAATAGCGTCATTCTCACCTAGAGTGATAATATTGTGAGCTGTCTACGCGGAACCGACTTTGTTAGTCGAGGTGGCTATTCCCACTGCAAGCCACGCCAACACTATCTACAGAAGAACGTCGGATAGATGGAATTTCCACTGATTTCCCTACCAGTGACACATATATCGACACACTCGGCATCTCTCTAGAAATCTGCTGAAGATTCAGCGCCGAAAATAAGCTGTCCAACACTTTGCGTCGTTTACACTTATATACATACCAAGCCACATGCTATTCTTTCCTCTCTAGAGCTCGAGGATTTCTTGAACAACTAGAAACCTTGGAGTAACATAGCATTGTCACGATGACGGGTTGGAATTTGCTTCTGTTTGTTGCATTCTACTGCCTGGGGATAGGTACGTTGGACACATGACATGATCAAGATCAAGATCTTTATACTGACCACGCGATATACTTAGTTTCTTCCGCGCTGGCGCAAATTATCAGCTATACCCCTTCGACAGGGGGAGGCGTGTCATACAGTGTCAATATTCCAAACTCAACTGTTGAGTTGGGGTCTGGTCCCATTTTCTTTCAATTACAAGCACCTGTCGATTTTAAATGGGCGGCACTGGGTCTAGGCGATCAGATGACCAATGGTCAAATTTTCGTCGTATACTCCGCTTCCGAATCGAATGTGACGCTTTCGCCTCGGAGAGCGAACGATCATGTTGAACCTACGTATGATCCGAATATACGGGCTTTTCTTCTCGAAGGATCTGGCATCTACAATGGCTTACTGACGGCGAACGTGCGATGTGATAACTGCGCGACTCTGGTTAATGGAAAGAGTATACTGAATGACCGTAGCTCTTGGTCCTGGGCTGTGGCAAATGGGCCCCGGTTGATATCCAGCAACGTTTCAGAAACTATATACCAGCATGACTGGCATGGAATCT
The DNA here is from genome assembly GCA_023619815.1 of Aspergillus neotritici. Taxonomy (NCBI): domain Eukaryota; kingdom Fungi; phylum Ascomycota; class Eurotiomycetes; order Eurotiales; family Aspergillaceae; genus Aspergillus; species Aspergillus neotritici. The sequence continues at coordinate 29,280 of JALZYL010000028.1, read as the reverse complement.
TCACGTTCGACCTGACAAAGGCTGTTGGGGGTGACTCTCCTAACCCATTTTTTCACCCATCGCCGCCCTTGGCCCGCTTTACTTCCATTTCAGAACAGCAACAGATAAGCGATGCCCTTCTACACAAAAAGCGGATCGCTCACGGTGTCATGTCGTCGGTTGCTTTCGTCCTTCTTTTTCCTAATTTCGGTCTTCTTCTCCATATCATCCCGACGCGTTACACTGTCGTCTGGATCCATGCTCCTCTGCAAATGTTCGCGGTCCTTTTAGCCTTGGCTGGGTTTATTCTTGGAGTCTCCGTTTCAAAAGATCTTCAAGAGCTTGCAGGCTATCACCCTATCCTTGGATATCTTTCAATTGGCGGCGTTGTTATCATCCAGCCAGTACTTGGGATCATGCAACACGTCAAATTTCGTCAGAGCGGCGAGACAACTCTCTATGGCATCTCACACCGTTGGCTTGGTCGCTTTCTCTGCGCTTTTGGCATTGTCAACGGAGGTATAGGCTTCCATTATGCGCAGGCTAAGAACCCTGATATCCCGTTGGCCTCGCCTATTGTATATGCCATTATCTGCGCCTTGGTAGGCGCCATATATGTCCTTGTACTGCTGTGGAGCAAACATAGAGCCTGCTTCGGACCTCGAACAAACCACCGAGCTCTATTCTTAAGATCCAAGAAGCCGGAAGTTATAGAGCGACCAGTGGCGAGTGGAAATTACGATGAGCAAGTTACCTTGGAAGAGGTGGATGTTGCCAAAGAAAAGACTTTCTTGCCATGACAGCAGCACAAGAAATTACGAACGCTGGCCCGATTCTTTTATTTGTTTCTCTGTACATAGATTTATATATATATAGTACATTTTTACTCCTGTCTCCTGTAGCGCTAATTGTTTTCTACCTCCCCTCTTGCATCATATTTGTATATATATCTAATACTAATTACACTAATATTTACTAATTCCTTCGGCTTTTCACTTTTCATCTTATGTTCGTACTATGTACGTATCGCCCAACAAGTGCTGGTAGATGACCCGGTTCGGCGGGCGGCCTGAGGCCTCAAGCCGTGCGTCATTAGTCAGCCAATACTGGCCAAGAGATCAAACGATCGATCGATTAAGGCTCAAACTACCAGCGGCGGATTGAATAACTCACAACCGATGATTTAGCTTTTTATCCTTCTTGTGTCCAGATCATTTTCTACTTCCTACTCTACGTGTGACCTCCCTCCATCTCCCCGATAGCCACAGTCATCTGGCCCCTGTTGTTGGAATCTTGAGGCTAGTGACCGCGTGCACTGCCCGTCCGCCTCCCCTCCCTCCCTTCTCAACTGCCCGCCCGCCATCGACTATCACCGATCGACCTGAACAAGCGCTCGACACCTGCACTCTCGAAGCCGCTTTCGTGCGCCCTTAGCGTTGATCGTTACCCCGTCCGAGCACTCAATGCGGCCCACTCGATATATTTGCGATAGGTGATAGGCGGATCATCGCTTTGCGGCTAGATGGAGACTTATGGCGTCCGGATATAATTCAACGTTCTCTACAACGTCGACCCAACACCGTGGCGTTGGTGATGGACGGTCATACTCGAGTCAGGATGATGTTTCTGCAGATGGCAGCTGGCCCGGAGCGGCACCTAGGGCGGGGAGAAACTCTCGCTCAGAATCCGGAGGTAGTACAACGATCAATCCCCGGGGCGGAGCATCGTTGGCTCCTTCATCTGGGTCAGGGGGGCCGGGAAGCTTCAGCTCTGAACTGAAGAGTATGAAGACTTCGCGGAGCACAACTCCGCGTCCCGACGCGAACTTTATAGGAAGAGGGAGCAACAGTTTCGATTATCACGATTTATCGGGGACCGAGGAGCGTCAGGCGGTGATCCGGGACAAGATCGCCAAGGAGATGAAGATAAAGACGGGAACGGAGAATATGCTTGAGGCGCTACTGGCCAAAAATCCGAAACAGACGAAAGACCAACGGCTCAAAGTGGAATCGGAGTTGAGCTCCTCGAATCGCAAACTCGCGGAGCTGAGCCATGAACTCGAGGAGGAATTATTACGTGCGCAGGCGCCATCCACACCCCCTCGAAGCCGCCTATCGACGTTGTTCCGAGGCAGCTCAGTACGGTCTCCTTCACGTAGCAATACAACTGTCGATGATACTCGTTTGGAAGATGGGGAGGGAGAGATGGAGTCTCCGACATATGTTCTTGCAGAGACCTTGCAAGCGTTAGAGATCGAGGGCATGTCTCCCGATTACTATGTGGAACGAGCCAATAGTCTCGTTGAGCTTTTCAAGCGACACCAGACCCTGAAGTATGATTTGGCATGGTCTGTGTTTGGCCTGCGCGTCCAAGTCATGCTTTTGAGCGACAATAAGGAGGTCGTCGCGGCTGGCTACCGACTGACTCGGTATGCCATAGCGGATCGAAAGTCTCTCCAAATCATTCGGTCTTTGCACACTGACGAGCTAGTGATCCTGTCTCTTGCTAAGGAAAGCAAGGCAAGCATTGAGCGGGAACAGGCCCTCAAGTTTGTACGAGGTTTCTTGGATGTCAAAGACGGCATTCGCGAGATATCGCGCGCTGTAGTGAGAAGTATTGTTTCCGTCGCCGAGCATTCTGAAGATCGGCTCCGAAATATATCCATTATGACTCTCGCCGAAATCCTCATCAAAGATCCTGAGCTGATCGCGCATGCGGGTGGATTAGGCACCTTGCATGACGCTCTGTCAGAAGGGACGTTTGGCGCCTCGGAAAGTCTGATCGCGAGCTTTCTGCATGTTTTGGATACACCGCACAGCCGGAAACACCTACGCGGAGGGTGCGAGCTCGAAGCTGTTCTCGCACCCTTCACTGACTCACTTGCAGACTCTGTCCGCAATGGGCGCTTAAAATCGGCTGCAAGGGCCCTTTCAGCAATGCTGAAGACCTGGCCGGGATTGGTGATTCTTGGAAGGAATCATGGAAAACCCCTCCGATCACTTCTAGACTCTCTACACTATCCAGATTCTCAAACTCGAGACCTGATCATGGAGCTCCTATTCGATGCCCTACGAATAAAACCACCCTCATGGTCCTCTTCTTTCCTCGCTGGCCGAAGGCTTACGACTTACGGGAGAGTCGCAAATCTTCAATCAGAAGCTGACGCAAGGCAGCTTCGGGTGTACCATGATGGCGGAGACAGCAAATTTGATCTGACAGCCCACTTTTCAACTCTTATCCTTGCAACTCTGGTAGAAGCCGGATTAACCAAGGCTCTTTCTGATCTCATTGAAGATGAAAAAGATCTTTCTCTGAGACGAAAAGCTACGTTGCTCCTAACAGAAGTTTTGAAGCTAGCACATCATTCTTTGCCGGCGCGTACAAGTGCTAAAATGCAGGTTCTTCCCCACCTATTACCGGCCGCTATCAACTTCGATGTTGACAATCATGACGTTTCCACGTCAACTATCTACCAAATAGAGAGCATCAACAGAACGCTGGCGCGTTCTCTCGGGGCTTTCCACAACGCTGGACGGTACAGTGTGGATGTCGACATCTCCGCCTCCCTTCTTTCCAGCGACCAGAACAAGGACAAGCTGAGCCCTACCATGGATGAAACACAATTTCGCAACGCCATCCTGGAAACGCACGTGTTAAATACAGTCAACTACCTTAAGTGGAAGTGGGACCTGATTCACCGTATCGTGGAAGGGCCTCTTACGAATCCAAAGCGGTTAGACGAGGCTATCAAAGGCTCGAAATTCATGAAACGTCTCATCGGCTTTTACAGACCTTTCAAATACAGGTTCTCCATGCTCCCAAACACCAAGCCAAACCAGCGATACGTCCGGACAGGGTGCGCCTTGATACGTACTCTGATCCAGATTCCCGAGGGGACAAAGTATTTGAAGGAAAACAAATTTCTGAGACAGGTTGCCGAGTGTCTAGCACAGGTTGACCGCATGAGTGGGCTAACCTCCTCATCGCCTCTATTCTCGAAGGAACAGATGGCCAGCACTCTGAGTGGGGGGTACTTTGCCATGCTGGGGACTATGAGTAGTGAAGCCAATGGGCTCGCCATGATGGAACGATGGCACATGCTTAACATGTTCTACCACATTATTGAGCTTCGGGATCGGGACGACCTGATTCAGACTCTCCTTGGGAACATCGACTACACCCATGAAAGCCATCTTCGAGTCATGTTGTCAAAAGCCCTTACAACTGGCTCTAAAGGTATTCGCATATTCGCAACAAAGCTTCTCCGCAAGTACGCTGTTCGAAACGTTCCTCTTTCTCCACAGATGGCGATTGGCAACGCAGACTGGGTCGTCAAATTCCTGGTGACCCAGCTGTATGATCCGGATGTTTCTGTGTGCCAAATTGCCGTGAAGATCTTGGAGGAAGCCTGCAATCAGCGTGACTATCTTGAGTTTGTTGTCAAGTGCAGGCCATCTCTGGATCACTTGGGAGAGATCGGCGCGCCCCTCTTGCTACGTTTCTTGTCGACTTCGGTGGGCTACCATTACCTAGATGGTCTGGACTATATCACGCAAGAGATGGACGATTGGTTTCTTGGCCGGAATGATGCATACGTGGGGTTGGTAGAGGCCGCTCTATCGCGCGCTTATGTCGACCAACCACGGCGTGGTAGCCTCATCCCTGAAGATCTCGTGGATATGCAGGATGTTGGGGTTGTGCCCCCTCACTTTTACCGAGAGCTTGCACGGACAAAAGAAGGATGCAAGCTTCTGGAACAATCAGGGCATTTCAACGAATTTGCCTGGACCATCCGCGATTTCCACCTAGGCGAGCAAGACACGGAGGCTCTTCTTAAAGTCAAGGGCTGTCTATGGGCCGTCGGTAATGTGGGATCAATGGAGCTGGGAGCCCCTTTTCTCGAGACTGATCTCGTCGAACATATTGTGAGAATGGCCGAGAGTTCGGAGGTCTTAACGATGCGAGGAACGGCATTTTTCGTGATTGGTTTGATCTCCCGAAGTCAACACGGCCTCAGAGCCCTGCGAGAATTTGGCTGGGATTCGGCAGTTGACCAGCACGGGAATTCGTTGGGGCTGTGTTTACCCAATGATTTCAACAGGTTATTCAAGGTAAAGAAGCTATGGGAACTTAATAAATCAACTGTACTTACTCCTTTTTCTCAGGTCGAATTCCCTGCCCATTCTCGAAATCCAGAGTCAAAGCGCATGTCTCAGGAGAAGTTCAAGGCCATGACTTCTGATCCGGATCCGGTGAATCAACAAATCCTCAAGCTGATTGTTGACATGGGCAATACGGTGCTGTCAAAGCGAGCAGCTGCCGATTTGCATAAGTAAGTGCTCTGTACGAGACCAACAACGTGTGACGGTTACTGAGTTTCATAACCTGCAGCATGAAATCCAAACGGCCGGATCGATTCCACCAGCCCCACCTTTTCCGCAAGACCCTCGGTATCCTCGAAAGCCATCATTTTCGCTTGCCTGCGCGGCGGTTTGCCCTTGATCTTTTCGACAAGAGCGTTATGCGACGTATCGTTCTCGAAGACGAATCCGAATCCGACGTTGATTCGGAAGGAGCAACATCTTCTGAAGAAACAGGCTCGGGTTAACCACATCAGAACACCTTACTTTTTCCTGCGACTGACGATACTATGTTCACTTCTGATTTTTCCTTTACATGTTGGCTACCTTCGGCGGAACAATAGAACGATTATCTACCCCATATACCCTGCCGTACTGCACTCTGCGAGTCGTGCGGGAACTCTGTCGTCGCACCTGTTTCTCTCTTTCTTTTATATTTGGCCACTTGGTATGTATGGCGTCGGAGTGGTTTATCACGAGCAATGAGGGGATTTTTACGCACGTTTGTTTGTCGTTGCATATACTATTTATTGCTCTTCCCACCACTGCCTGGGTCAATTTGCCTGAACGAATAAAGTCCAGGGAAAGGGCCCAGAAACAGTAGGGGATAGCGAAATGGAATGATGCAGGAAAATACCACTGTCTTTTGCTTTCGTTTTCATGATTCTCTGAGTGCTCGACAGGTGGGCTTTTTGAGCGATGGGTGTCTGATTCAACACGTGTACTGTATATAGCCATATAGCGCAAGCATCAATACTGGGAAGCTACCTTCTTTTCCGAGCAGTAGATAATTTCCTCGCAATAGATAAAACAAGAGGCTATAGAGTAATTCGGCCATAAATCGCGACGTGGTTGTTAGTACAGGAAATGGTAAGTATGGCTTTTTAACTATTGCTTTTTATAGTACAGTCGGCCTGCTGTCGGCAAAGCGACCCTCGGATGCAGATCGGCAGCGCGCGCCGTCTTCGCATCGGGACCCGTTGGGCCAGAGAACAAGCTACGTTAAATTAGATCACTCCTTCCCCTTGGCGTCCGCCTCTCCCAGTCCCTCGACTTCTGGCAATAAGGGTCAACAAACCCTTCACTCAGTCCAGGTGAATAATATTTCGAATCCTATGTCCAGTCTGTCTTACCGCCCCCTATGGACGACGACGACGCTTCTCCGCATACTCCACCCCTAAGCGGAAGAGACGATATTACTCCGACCCTGAACTCTCCTAGTACCGCCGTCTCCTTTTCCTCCGTCTCAACATGCGGCCCTGATCTCAACGACAGCGCACTGCTCGCTCCCGCCCACTCTATCGTCCATCTGATCCAGTGTCCGCGATGTTCGCATCCGCTTCGAACGCCACTACGGCTGCCCTGCGGAAACGCGATATGCCGATCTTGCCTCCCGCCGATCCGCGACCGCCTGGGTATCTCGTACCCCGCGATCGAGGAGCGAAAGCGCGGGTTTACATGTTATTGGGAATATGAGACCGGATGCGACGGAGAACATTGTCTGGGAGACTGTGGGAGCGACGTTTTGTTGACGAAATTGGTGGACGTCTTCGAACAGGTCCTTGGTGGGCCGCCGCCACCGGCAGATACGGATACGGATACAGATACAGATACAGACACGGGCCGTTTATCCGGGAATGGGTTTAAGGTTATGTGGGATTCGGGTGTGGGAGGGCAACTGCGGGAGCAGACGGTGGCGGGCTTGAGTCCCGGGCGGGGGCTCCTCGAGGGCATGTACGACCTTGTTCGACGGGGCCAGTTCGACTACGGTGCTTCTGGGGTTGAGTATGAGTGCTTTGGGGATATCGATGGTGGCAACGAGGCTTTGGAGAGGCTGAGGGAGGCCGTGCGGAGCGAGCTAGACTGCCAGGTCTGCTACTCGTTGATGGTGGACCCGTTGACCACGCCCTGTGGACATACGTTCTGTCGCACGTGCGTGGCCATGGTGCGGAACAACAGCGACCTCTGTCCTGTGTGCCGGCGCAAGGTGAACATGGCTTCTTCGTTGGAGTCGGAGCCCCTTAATCAGAGAGTCTCCGCCCTCTTGGGGATCATGTTCCCACACCAGCTTGCTGAGCGGAAAGCAGCGCTAGCGTCGGAGACGGTGGATACGGATGGGGAGACGACCCTGCCTCTGTTCGTGAGCTCGCTGTCGCTTCCGAACATGCCGACTTTCCTCCATGTGTTTGAACCCCGGTATCGTCTCATGATGCGAAGGGTGATGCATAGCCCGTCGCGCAAGTTTGGCATGGTGATGCTCAACCGTGCGCGCCGTGTTCAGCCAGATCTGGGAAGGTCGCATTTCATGCAGTATGGCACGGCCTTGGTGGTGGATCGGTACGAGCTGCTTCCGGATGGGAGGAGCCTTGTCATTGCCACGGGAGTGTCCCGCTTCAAGGTAACAAAGTCGACCGTTGTGGATGGGTATCATGTGGGAGAGATCCAGCGCGTAGAGGATATCTCGATCACCGAGGAGGAGCGGCGGGAGGCTGTAGAGACGTCGTCCTCCTCCGTTGCACCGCCCTCCGCGGAGGGTGTACCGAGTGAGACGCCGTTAGAGTCCATGTCCACGCAGCAGCTGTTCCAGCTGGCGCTGGACTTTGTCCGAAAGCAACGCAACAAGGCCGCACCGTGGCTCCATCCGCGCGTTCTACTAGCCTACGGAGATGTGCCGAGCGATCCTGCTCGGTTTCCCTGGTGGTTTGCCAGTGTCTTGCCCGTGTGGGAGGAAGAAAAATACGCGCTTTTACCGACTACCAGCGTGCGAGAAAGACAGAAGATCACTGCGAAGTGGGTGAGGAAATTGGAGTCCCGGGAATGGTATGTACGATCACCCTGCGTGGAGTCTTTCCCTTGGCTGACAAGAACCTCTCTTTCTAAAGGGCCCCTCGCTCTCGTCCGTCTCTAACGCCCCTTCTATGGCTGGCCGTCCCGCTGTTTATCTTCTGCTTCCTTCCCATGGTATTGAGCCCACTGGCGTCGGTCAAATCACTGCCATCTGTTAGCGTCTTCACGTCGTTCACGTCGTTTCCCTTGTCGGTTTCGATCTCGTTTGGATCTGCTGGCTCAGGGACCTCCAGTAGTGGTGAAACGCGAGCGCAGGGGAAAAAATCCGAGACCTACCTTTCCCAGACGGTCGTCCTGGGCGTCTTTTTGGCTATTTTCGTGACGCAGGTCTTTGTCAATGCCGTCCAGATCGTCCGTTCTCGACGGCTCAGAGCTAATCGTGGGCCGATCCCGCAGACTGTGCCCATACAGACAGACAGACCGGAAGAAACCGAGGCCCAAAGACAGACACGGATCAACCTACAAAATGTCTTGGGGATTGACACTACTGATTGAAGACGATTGGCATTGGGCATCTACCTGAATATATTACGCCAATTCATCATGGAAATGTGTGTCGTTTTGGCCCATGCCCAGACCCCCTTCCGTCTGGACGAGTGGGTCCGGTCCGATAGTAAGGGACTACCCCATCGATGGCGGTCAGCGAAATCCAACGCCAAATCAAACCGGTCGTCTACTTGACTCTGCAATCCTGCACATGAGCATGTGTTCGCAGATTGCCACCGCGCTTCTGCGGGCAGCGCATCGGGGCGATGGAACGCAAGTTCCGGAAAGTCGCACGCAATCCTCGAGGGATCAACCGCCGATCGACCAGATGCCTTGTTCAGGGAGACAGGTCGCCTCTGGCTCACACGCGAGGAGGGTGACGATGTAAGCCAGGGGGGGAGGGATGCCCATCTCCCGTTGGGTGGAGCGGGGGCGGGCGTCTAGACTCTAAGCGTTTTCTATCATGGAATGCGGAAGCCTGCAGATAAATTTCGGCGGTTGTGAAACAACAGAGATAAACTGTATATCGATTGTATATAAAACTCCCAGGTATATTTGTGCCTAATATGGCCGCAATACAACCACAGGCCGTAACCACTCCCTTGCGTCGTATAGGGCTATTTCCCCGCCCATCTCCAATAATTGACGAACTGATCCATTGTCACTGTTTCTTGAGCTGGGGGGGAGCCAGCGGGACGAATGACCACCGCACAGATCAGTCCTAAGTCAGATGGCGCAGGAGGTCTCTGACTTGTCTAGCGCCACTAGGTAAACGGTCAGTTACACAGATGTTCGTATGCTGGAGTATGGAGTATGTGTCTCCTGAAGACAAGTGGAGCATGAACGGTAGAGCCAGCAGAAGAACCTGGAGAATAGAAGGACAAAGAGTTGTTTTGATCGCTCCTGCAGCGCCAGCGTATGTGGGGTGACGTTTGTTGAAGGTACGTTCGGTCAGGAAGTGATCGAGAATGAGGCACGAGGCTTGCTCCGATTGGGGGGTTGTTGGTTCGCTTGTCGCTCTTCACCTCTCTCTCTTTTTATCTGGCGGTTATCCCTTTTCTCTCCCTCTCTCTCTTTCTCTCTCTTCATCTCTTCTCTTTTTCTCTTCATGCTGTTGTTCTCATGCCAGCTGTGACCGTTCTTTCAAGCTCGTATTAAACTGGGGTAAGTCTCACTGTTGATCTCTCACCCCCTCTCCACAGTTCGAGCTAGATCCCTGGAGCTATCGTTCGATCCTGGACCTATCAATTATCGTTCTTATTTATCATCTTCTCTCCAGCTGGGCATTTCTAACTCTGTCTGATTCCAGATAACCGGTCACGATGTCTGCCTCATATATCACTGTGGACAAGTCTCATTTCGAATATTTGCTCCAACGGTAAGCTACCAGCCTCGCGTTCACTATACGGGTTCTGTATGAACGGTGCACTGGGCGTGAATGTTATGCGTTGCCACTATCTTCCAATAATGTTACTCCCAGCGAGCTCCTTCCTTTTCATCCCGATGGAGCTCGTCTGTACAAGTTTAGGCACATGTGGCTAACGTCTCGTAGAGCTGAATCTGTGAGTCAAGCAGCCTATTCAAGAGGGCTCGTCTCTGACGAAGCTCGCCATCTAGAACCATGCGTCCTCAGATACGAGCTCCGACGTGGTCACGATCGCCAATGCAGAATATAAACGTCTGGTAAGCGTCAGAGGTCCCATTTTCGCAGCAACCTACCATTCCAACTAACCAATCTCGGGATCAGCTACAAGAGTCGCGCCTTTACAGTACGTGGTCCTCCGGGTGCTCTAGTCGCTCATTGTCGACAGATTACACGTTGCCATATCTCTTGCCTAACCTCTGCTAGCTAAACTGAAAGAATCTCTGTTGAAAGGCGGCCTTTCGCCAGAGACGCTGAATGTGAGGCCTGCCATGGCCTGACGTGTAACGCTGGCTGATCTGTCTTTAGATGTTGACCTATGGGGGTCCCACAGTGGACAGCTCAGACCCCCGTAGTTCTGTCCTTGATCATGAGAAACCAATGACGTCCAGTGAAACCTTCGGGTGCCCCGTTGAACAAAGGCGTGGCGCGTCCGCCGGTAACTATAAACTGGCCAGTTTTGATGACGATGATAATAGCGATGATGATGATGATGAAGAAGGCTTGCTGAGATCACATGAATCCAATGGACATCTCGATTATGGAGGATCTTCAAGGAGCACGGAATCCTCCCCCTCTCCCGCAGACCAACGCACTGTTCTGCTCCGTGGTTTAGCCGATAAGGTCACCCATAAAGATATTGTAGATGCTATGCAGGGCGGTGCTCTTCTCCACATCTATCTGCGGGCGCGTGAACATTCGGCAAGCGTTTCATTCGTGGAGGAGGCGGATGCCCAGGAGTTTCTAAACCATTCCAAGACGTACGGTCTCTACGTGGGTGGGAAGCGGGTAAGTACTTGAGGACGGAGAGGATGAAAAAGCGACACTGACAACCCCCAGACGGAGGTACTATGGAACGACCGCCAATTCTATCTTCCCCCATACGTCCGCGCCAAAGTCAAGAATGGGGCATCCCGGAACCTGGTCATCTACAACGTAAAGCCCAATGTCACCGAGGAATCCATCCGTCGAGACCTGGAACATATTCACAACTTGATCGTCATTACGGTTGCGTTCAAGATGGGAAACGCCTACATATCGACCAATTCGATCCATAATGCACTCTTTGCGCGGTCCTGCATGATGTCCAGAGTCACATATAAGGGCATGCGCATTGGGTTTACCCCCGACGAATGCGCCGTCCCTCTCGTCAGAGCTCCGACCGGGCCAAAGAACGACATGCAGACAGCTGCGAAGAAACCAGCCCCCGTGCCGAATCGATTCCAGCTTTTGTCCATGGAGGAGGCGGACGATGACGAGAGCGATCAGGACGGGGCCGCGAATGGATTTCACGGCCTTTCTCTGGAAGGTCCCAATTGGGCCGATAGACGCATCTCCGCTTAGTTGCCTGGTTAACCGCTGGCCAACTCTTTGTCCAGACGCTCTCCCGGTTGTTATTTGATGAGTTCTATTCCCTTCATTGACTACTTGGCGTATAGGGATGGGTTTATTGTTGTGTCCTGATGAGACTCCAAACGACAGATTCAGAGGAAAGTCCGATATTTGAATGGTCTTAAGCAGTGGGAATGATCTTGTGCAATGGAATGGGCCACATATGTGATCCGTGATGAGATAAACAATCGTGATGTACATGAGACAGCTATAGATGCTGCAATAATACATAGTACCTTGGCGATACACTATCATGCAGAGAAGAGAGTAGACATCAAATCATATCATTGGTTTCAGCAACGCATAGAACAAGGAGTGAATAATCCGAACGTAAGAAATTGGGTGATATTGAGATTCTGGTCTACACTAAAACCAGGCGAGACCGAGCCAGGATCGGACCATAACCATAAATCCACTGCCCCATTGCACCATCAAAACCATGATCGCCAGCGGACTGGACCGTGTAAAAGCTTTTTTCCCACTTTTTTATCTTCTCGAATCCTCCCCCAGCACACCAGCAAAGCAAACCGTCAAAGACTCTTCTTTTAATTTCTTTTCTTCTATTCCATCTCCGGGGGAGAGAGCAAACCCCCTCGATTAAAAGGGTTTACGGAGGCAGAGAGATTCCGACGAAAGGGAAGATCTTATAGACGGCGGAAAACAGGGTAAAGTAGAAGACAGAAGACCCCCCGCCCTTCCAACCTCACCCCCCGAAGAATAGAGAGACCAAGAGAGAAAAAAGAAAAAAGCAAAGAGAATCCTTTAACGGTAAGACTTCTGGTAGCGGGCGCGGGCACCGCGACCACCGAACTTCTTGGGCTCCGGACGACGGTTGTCGGCGACGAGGAGGGTACGGTCGTACTGGGCGAAGGCCTGCTTGAGCTGGTTCTTGGAGTGCTCGTCGACGTACTTCTGGTAGTAGGCGACGATGGACTTGGCGATGGCCTGGCGGATGGCGTAGACCTGGGAAGTCTGACCACCGCCCGAGACGCGGATGCGGATGTCGACGCCGGCGAACTTGTCGGCACCGACGATGAGGAGGGGCTCGTAGACCTTTATTTTGGGAAAGATATCCAGTTATTTGTGTGTTCTTTCTTTATCTCGCTTTTTGCTTGTCGAGCAACTGTCGAGGCTGGTGTAGAGTGCGTGGGCAGAGCATACCTTGAAGCGGAGGATCTCAGGCTGCACCAGGGAGATGGGCTTGCCGTTCACCTTGATGAGACCCTTGCCTTGCTGTTTTCATCGTTAGTGACTGTTCTTGGATAGACGCTGTTCGTGTGTTGTGTTTCCATGTCGTGGCCATCCCGTCGCTATTCGCAATCTATCTCCCCCTCCGGAACCATCTGATTCTTCCTCCCCTTCACTTTTTTTTTTTTATTCCCTCCCTCGATTCGACAGGCGTTTCACTCATGCAGGATGGAAAGCAGAAAAGGTGGTAAAAGTATCGAGCATACCTTGCAGTGGGCGACGGCGGTGGCTATACCAAAAACTCAAGTTAGCATTTCACTTCATTCCCCAATCTCGATTCCCAGCGAAAAAAGGCGAAAATAAAAACGCACCCGTCTTCTTCTTGCCGAAGCATTGCACACTCGGGACGGAAGCCATGTTGATCGGATGGCGGGGGGGGAGTGTGTCGTTGGTCGTCGCAGGCTATCGATCAAAAAGAAGTTCGTCCTTCGACTCTGTAGTCAGTGATCTTTCCGTGCGGGCGCGATTCGCTTAGCGAAAACCCACGGTTGCGCGCTAGTCCCCTTTGGGAAGTAGGGCTGCCCGGGCGTCACGTGTGTCACGTGATGCTATCCGGAGAAAGTTGGGACCTCCGTTTGGACATCATCTGCGGTTGGAGGATTTGCTGGCTGTAGCTGAGAGGTTGGGAAGTACTATCTACGTTGGTGGACGACTCTCTTTTTGCTCCACCGGATATTCTCCTCTTCTTTCTTTTTGATACTATTTACTTTTTTTCTTTTAATTGACTGACCCATCCCATCCGGGCCGTCATCAACATGTCGCAAACAATCGGCAAGGTCGGTATCCCAGTCCCGTCCCTCGACTTGTTGTCAATCATCAAGGCAAAAACTAAAGAAAGGATGTGATAGACTCGCCTCGCGTACTCGCGCGCATGGCACCACATCGACGTCGGCACCGACTCGCGCTCGCTGGGTCGGATCGCTTCCTCGATCGCAATCCACCTCATGGGCAAGAACAAGCCCATCTACGACCCGTCCACGGACTGCGGCGACTACGTCGTGGCCGTCGGCTGCCACGATCTGCGCACCACGGGCAAGAAGCGTTTCCAGAAGAAGTACTACACGCACACCACCCGGCCCGGCAGCCTCCGCAGCATGACTATGGACAAGATGTTTGAGAAATGGGGCGGTGGTGAGGTGCTGCGCCGGGCGGTGCGTGGTATGCTGCCCAAGAACCGGTTGCGGGAGCCGAGACTGGCGCGGTTGAAGAGTTTGTCTTCCTTTCTCTGATGGTTGCTCATGTGGTTGAATATGGTGCTGACTTTTTTCTTTCTTTGTTATAGCCTTCGAGGGTGTGTCTCATCCCTACAAGGAGAATATCATCAAGCTGGGACACCAGCCGTCTGTCATTGGCGCCATGCCTGAGGTGCAGCAGACTCTGAAGGAGGCCAAGACCAGTGCATAGCTGTTTTTTTATATTCTCTTTGTATATTTGTCCGATTATCATGTACTATTGTTACCTTACTGCTAGCGCATGGGTGGGAGTTTTTTTGTCTGAATTTCGTGTGTCTTGTCTACGGGATTACACAACATCGTCTACAGTGCTCGTGTATGAAATAAGTGATTGAAATGCGAGATACCAGTCCCCGCTACTATATACAGCCTAAACTTCAACAACAGAAGAGATGGTCGAATGTTTTTAAAGGACCGCAAAGAGACTACAGCTTGGACTTGGTCGAGCGACCAACCGTGCACTTGATCAAGCCGTTGGGGTCCGACTGCGGGGCGTACACCTGGGCGTTCTTGCCCGTGTTCTGGAGGCCCTTGTGCCAGTCGAGGTCTGCGCGTATTAGCCAGGAGCCATAAATAAAGGGGGTAGAGAAAGAGAAACATACTGATCTCAAAGTAGTGCTTGTTGGGCAGCGCATATTCGACCGTCTCCACGAGAGGCTGACGGGCCAGGATCTGCTCAGACATCTTATACATGGTGTTCTGAACGCTCGCGCTGTTATCCTCGGCAAAAGTCTTGAGGGTGATCTCGCGGGCCGCCTGCCAGGTGGCGTCGAAATGCTGCACATTGGCGCGCACCTCGTCGAGCCCCGAGAAGCGCTTCCAGCACCAAGCGGCATCGACATCGGTGCTGAGGATGCGGTCCCAGGTCTCCTTGAGAGTGGTGTACTCGTCGCGGAGGAAGCCCCAGAACTGCGAGTTGGTGCTTTTCAGCACGGTGAGCTTGTCCAGTGAGGACCGGATGTTGATGCCCTTGCCCTCGACCACGTCCACCTCGACATTGCGCTTCTCCTCCCCGTCGCGCAGGAACGAGTGCGGGTGCGGCTTGCCGTCGATCGTCATGCGCGTCCAGCGGTGCGTGATGATCTTGGCGTGCGCGGCGTGGATGTGCGCGTACTTCGTGATGAAGTGTGTGCCCAGGATCGAGCCAAACAGCTCGGGGGGAGTGACGGGGTTCTGGCGCGCCAGGATGTGGATGGTGTTCTTGACGCTGTCGGTGGCGACCACCACACTGTTGTCTGCCTTGGTGTACCTTTTTTCGTCCAGTCAGACTCTACCGCTTGTGGTAAAAAGAGGGAAAGACATACGATGTTTCAATGTCACCCTCCAGGAGAACTTGGACGGTCATCTCCACCACGGTCTGGACGCCGGTCTTCTCGTCCCTGTGGACTTTGAGGACACGAACATTGTCCTTGCCGTAGCGGGCGGCGGCGAGTTGAGACATGATGTAGCAGATGTGGTCGAGGACTACTAAGAGCAAAGGAAAAGGATTGAATGAAGATTACGAGTAGTCAAGAGAATTCTAACAGGGGGATCCCGGCGGCACAGTAGACCTTTATATACAGCGTACCGGGGGATGAAGGGCATCGGCCAACTCCGATGCCCGCGTGTGGAAAACGGCCGCGGCCTGCTTATCGTCCCATCGCTATCTTATCGCCGATTAGCTCGACACCCGCATCGGGAGTATTATGTCAGCGTCATAGCATAACCTACTTTATGCCATGCATCCTGCGTCATGCTCGCGTCGTCTTCCAACCCTCGAGTTTGACGCTATTTAGTTCGGTAATATGTACAACACACGCTCTCTTCCATCATCCCTGGTCCCTGACTGGGTCCTTCGACAGTCCCATAGTGTCGTCAGCTAGATCCTTGTCCATTCCGGAATGGGACAGCGCTCGGATCGACTAGTAGTTTTTGATGGGTCCACCTCACTCAGCCCAGCTTCAGCTCCCCACTTGATCACCATCGGAAATTGAATACTTTGACATTCATATATTCACCCACATCCTCCATTGAACTTGCGAACCACTTTCGCAGAGCAAGAACAGGATGTGGTCTGCTACCTCCGCCGGGCAAAAACGCCCCCCATGGCTGTTGCGCTTCCGTTCGTCGACTGCTTTCATCATCGCTACAGTCTGGATATCGTCCTTCGCAGTAAGTAGATTGATTACCTTCCAGCCCGACACTCCGCTCACCTTCCTTAGGAATACTTTCTCTATGCCATGGTGAGCATTGAAATGACCCACGGCTTGATCCCGGAATCCCCACTGAACATATAGATTGTCCCCGTCATGCCCACAGCCCTAGTCGATCGCGCCAGCATTCCATACGAAGATCGTCCGTCAATCCCCACCCCATCTTTCCCCTTCCTTGTGATGTCTACAGCACAGCTAACAGCAGACCAGGCGAGTACTGGGTGAGCGTCCTCCTGGTATGCGAAGCCGCCGTGGCGTTTGTCTGCTGTCCGATATTCGGCTACATCATCGACGCCGCTCCAACCCGTCAATTGCCCTTCCTGCTGGGTCTGATTCTCCTCGGCGCCTCCATGGGCATCCTAGCAGCGGCCCACACGATCCAGCTCTTCATCATCGCGCGCATTCTCCAGGGCGGCGCAACAGCCATGGTAGCCGTGGCGGGCCTGGCCCTGCTCGCCGACTCCGTCTCGTTCGACAGTCTCGGCCAGGCCATCGGGTACATGGGTTCGGCCGTCGCGCTGGGGTTCATCCTCGGGCCGCTGCTAGGCGGACTGGTGTACGATTTCGCGGGGTACCACGCCGTGTTCGCAATGGCGTTCGTCATTGTCGGGGTAGATCTCGTGATGAGAGTGCTGGTCATCGAAAAGAAAGTCGCGCAGCGATACTGGACCGCTGGGGACGGCGACACCGAGACCCCAGCTTCAGCTCACCAAAACCAGGTCACTTATCAGACATTTTCGGAGCCAACCCCGCCAAATCCGGACACCGTCAAGCCACGACGACCTGCTCTGCTGCTGATTACCCAGCAGCCACGGGTGCTCATCTCGTGCTGGGCCTTGCTCGTCCAGGGTCTCTTCTACTCTGCTTTTGACTCGGTCAGTCGATACACCATCCATCCATCCATCCACAACCAGCTCTCTCGTATCGCGATGTCACTAACGGGGGAAAACAGGTGATTCCCATCTTCGTCGAGAGCCGCTTCGGCTGGGGACCCTTTGGAGCCGGGATGACATTCCTCCCATCGGCGTTCACGGCGGTATTTGAGCCATATTTCGGTACATACCCATCCTCTTTCCTATCTACGCCGGCATTTTACATTTTTTAATCTCCCCAACACACACACACACACACACACACACACCTTACCTTACCTCCCCACCCTCCAAACCCAACCCAACTAACAAATAAAAAAACAAAAAGGCTCCCTCTCAGACCGCTACGGCGCGCGCCTAATAACAACAACCAGCTTCGCACTGCTCACCCTCCCACTCGTCTCCCTCCGCTTCGTCGAAGACAACACCCCCGCACACAAGACGCTCCTCCTCTCCCTCCTCGCAGCCGCCGGACTCCTCATCAACGCGTGCCTCCCCGCCCTCTACGTCGAGACGCAGCAGGTCCTGGAGGAGATGGAAGCCCGCTCGCCCGGCATCTTCGGCGCCAAGGGCGCCGTGGCGCAGGCGTTCGGCGTGCAGACGATGGCGCAGTTTATGGGCCTGTTTTTGGGCCCCATGCTGGGTGGGTTTGTGGATAGTCGGTTTGGGTGGCCTGCTATGTCGCTTGCGTTGGGGGTGTTGGCGGCTGGGACGGCTGTGCCGGTTTTTTGGTTGAGTGGTGCTCCTGTTCCTGCTTCTGTTCCTGGGGGGATGGATGGGGGGGTGGATGGGGGGGAGGAAAGGGGGGAGGGGGAGAGGGAGGGGTTGTTGGGTTCGAGGGATGATTGATTATACCTTTCTGTGTATAATAGGTAGGTAGTCTTTAATATTCGAGTTGAAATGGGTTAGCGAGTATTAAACACATGTGTCCGTGTATACCTAGGTAGGTAGGTTAGGTAGGTAGGTAGGTAGTATACCTCGCCTACATTGAATACCCTGTTTCCATCCTACCCTACCTACCACCACCACCCTATGATAGAGGATATATATCATACTAATGACAGGAGTATACTACACAAAGACATATATAGATATACAACCTCTCAAATCTAATCTAATTGTACCAGAATCGTCCACAAGACATAAATACATCTGTATAAAATAATAGATAGGTACAGCCTTGTCATCAATCAATCAATCAATCAATCAACCAAATCATGTACAGTCAGTCGCTGAGCAGAGAGAGAGAGAGAGCAGGCAGACAGGGACAGGAGGACAGAAAATAAACCGAGAAAGTCTCAGAGAAGAAATCAAATCCAACCAGATGTTTTCTTTCTTTCTTTCTTTCCTTCTTTCCTTTCTTCAAAAGCTCCCCTCACACATTCCCCCAATCCAGTCCAATCCAATCCACTCCAAAACATAATAAACAGACAATCCCATCAAACGCCATCCATGCCTCTAACGCCCCTAACCTTTCATTTTTAAACTCCCAAAAGCCAATCAATCAATCAATCAAGAGAACCACCCATCATCACAAACTCAACTGATCAATACTCCCCACTCTCCCACTCCCCCCAAGCCTCCCCCCACCCTTCGTAACCATCCCCAACCGATAAAACCGCTCTTCACCGCCAGGCGTACGCCCCCCAATATACCACTTTTCCGGGCCGAGAGCGTCGCGGAAGCCGCCTCCGGAGCCGCTGGAGCTGTCGCTGCCGCGCCGGCGGCGGTCATGTGCGTTTGCGTTGGAGATGGGGATGGGGGTGGATGAGGAGGATGGGACGGGGGGTGGGGAGGAGGCTGTTGCTGTTGTTGCTGTTGTTGTTGCTGTTGTTGTTGCTGCGGGCGAGTCGAGCGGGGAGCGGGGGTGGGATTGCGGTCTGGAGGGGGGTGTTGCTGTTGCTGTTGGATGGTGGTGGTGGTGATGGTGATGGTGGTGGGGATGATGGTGGTGGTAGTGGTGTGTTGTAGGGGTTGTGGTGGTGGTTGTCGTTGTGGTTGCGGTTGTGGTGGTGGTGGTGGTGGCTGAGGACGAAGAGGACGAGTCTGGGGTGGTGGTCGCAGCGCCTGAAGCGGCCTTGGTGGCTATCGCGCGGGTGCTCTGCGATATCTGGGAGGATGGGCCTGCGGTTGACTGTGTGGCTGCTGTGGAGGTCTTGTAGGTTGACTGGGCGCGAAAGGCAGCCAGGAAGTTGGCGAGGAATGGGCGGTTGGTGGTCATATTGATTTGATGGATTGGTATAGCCTGAGTCCGTTGTCTCGACAAGACGAGGACAGGACACTAAGTAGGATCAAGACGAGAGGAAGACCCCAGATAGAAGAAGAAGAAGAAGAAGAAGAAGGTCGATAGATGATACCGAGGAAAAGAGAGAGAAGAAGAAGGTAAGACGGAAGGAGAAAATGGCCAGCCGCAGTTTTCTCCGTTTTCCCCGAGGGATCCCGTCGACTTCCCATGCACCCTGGGGACAGCCAATCACCAGCTCTCCGCTTTCACCCTGCCCTGGTTGGTCGTGACGTTGCGATGATTCTCGTTGGATTGAGAGATTGATATATCAGATGATTGTATTCAATCTGTCCGGTCCTCTCTGTAGGAGAGGGATATATGCAGACAGAGTCAGTGAAAGAGCGCAACCGATATTAATATCAACCGTGTGATAGGACGAGATCGGACGGCGATCGATGCAGTGGCCTGCCTGTTCATTCCCCCCACACGGTGGTGGATAAGGGAAGGTTAACTACTAGTTCGTAGGAGTTCCCTGGTTATGTCATTCATGATCACAGATCGGGGGGAGCCGCCCTCCCCACCACCACCTCCACCTTTCCCTCCCCCTCTCCCATCCCAGATGCCCGGAAAACTAACTTCTCTCTAGGGAATTCCCGGGTCCTGGTCCACGGTCAACAACAACCCATGTGACCAATGGGCCGTACTCTACTCCGAATCCAATGATAGGTAGTAATAGAACAGATCTAATTCATTCCCTCATTATCACAAAACTCCTAAACTCTGAGGTCTATATTCTAGCTTTTGACACTTCCTGGGTTCGGGCCTTCGCGGCGTCCCCGGTCGCCTTTCTTCCTCCTCGTGACGCTGGAAACACTCCGCAAAATCAATGACAGAAAAGAGACAAGACAAAACCGTAGATGCACGAGATGGGACACAATACAGGAGGCGAAACAGAATCAGAGAGCCGACGTATGGAAACAACACCCCGTGCGCGGACGAGTGGTCCCTCGCATGCCACCAGGCGGTCGTGGGCGCACAACCCATCCACGAACCAACGTATGAATCATGATATCAACCGCGCGGGAACACCAGGCGGTCCTGGTCAATCCGAGACAGAGGATGACAGGAATGAGGTCCGGGAAACACGGACATAAAATGACAGGGAAAAAAATGTAAAACGACGGAACGAAAGCGGCAAACACCTCGAAGCAAAACGCATATGTCCGGATAGAACACACAGAGTACTTACATTGGCGGGGGAACGGAAGAGATCCATCGACCTGTACAAACCCGGTCGGGCAGCTCCAGACAGGCGACCGACAGGACGGGAAAACCACCCATGCCAGTCGCCGGCCAGAAAGAAGGGACAGGATCAACGTCGACGGAGGCTCTCCCGCAACCACCGCTGGGGCTCACGGGGCAGAGATGCGGCAACAGAAAAAGAAAATGGAATGTAATCATCAACACACGCAGACAGAAAGAGAAAGCGAGAAAAGAGAAAAATCAACATGCCCAAGTCTATGGTGGGACGCCGTTTAACCACACACACCCAACCCATCGGTGCACTCATAATGGTTGGAAAAACAAGCACACAAAAACAAAAATCCTGGACCACCGCAATAGTGCAACTCGCCGGGGAAAAATGCTGACTCGATTTTTGGTCGAAGGGACCCAATACCCTGTAAGAGGAACCTTTTTTTCGTAACGATGAAGAAAGAAGAAAGAAAGAAAGAAATTGGGATCCGGTCACCTCACCGCGCCGAGTGCGATGGTGCGTTGCCATGCGAAATCAAGACACGCCTCCATTGCAGACCGGGAAGGACAATCGACTTGCAATCATCCCCCCCCAACGCAGGCAAGGGAAGTTACCTATCATCACACATGCCCGCACCACACGCGCTGGCAAGTCAAGTTCAACGACCCATCACTTTCATCTCGCCACTATTGCCGCGCAGGTTGAATGGTACCTATCCCGTCAGCCACTAAACTTCCCAACAAGCAACAGAACTTGCTCTACATACCGTCACCGCCCATAGTCGAGGCTAAGTAAAGACCGTTCATGCCGCCCTCCTGGGGCCCGGCAGTCGTGGTAGGGTAGTACTTCCGATCCGCGTCGACGGGAGCGTGGATAGGCTCGTGGCCGGCGGCCATGGAGTGGGGGAAAACGGGATTCATGTAGCCGTCGTGGGTTCCGGGCTGAAACATCGAAGTCCAGTCAATTTCGCCAGTGTGATTGGGAGTGGGCCCTGGCATGACAGGGCGTTTGGGATCCATGACCGGGGGCTTTACCTGTTCAAGGGAAGGACGGTCAACGCTCAAAGGCTGACCGGACACGTCAGGGCCAGGTTGCACGAGGTACGGGTTGTGCTTCGGAGCCGCCAACCACGGACCTCCCTGCCGCCCTGCGCTGTACCCATCGTCCGGGTGAGCGCGGCTCATTCCGTTGACCGACGACATCGAGAAACCCATGGGGGGCTGGTCCGCGAACCCAGGGCGACCGGGCGCCAGACCAGCTCCGTTCACGGGTCCCTCGCCGAACGTCGCGCCGGGAAGGCCGCTGGGAGGGGGGATGGTACTGCTGACTTCATCCTGGATCGGCTTGGCGGCGTTGGCGGCTTGCGATCTCTTCAGGTGTGCTTGGGGATGCGACAAGTGGGTCGCCCCGGTGGGGTTGCCACGGCGCAGCGAGCACTTCTGGAAGTGGCGCTTCAGGATATCACTCCGGGAGAAAGTATCCTTGCACAGCACACACATGTACGGGCGATCTCCGGTATCTGTAGGAGTTAGCAGACCGAGGCACCGCGTAGAACGAAAGATAAGAGGGGGTCACTCACGCCGCAGTAGATGGCGCTTGAGATGCTTCGCGTGAAGATAAGTCTTGTTACAGTGCGGGCACGGGAATTTGCCGTCCGCGTCTTTCGCAGGAATGGTCGTGCTTTTGGCGGTCCCGTTCACACCGTTCGTGACGGGAGTGGCGCGTCCCGGAACACTCGGCAGGATACCACGACGGCCCTGCGACCCAACCACCTGCGTGCGAGGTGACTCCTTGGCCCCATACGGCGACGCGCCGTTCGCACCGGTCACCGGATCCGGATTCATCCACGGCGACCCCTTGCCGTCCGAGTAGCTGAACGCGCCGGACGGCATGCCGGAGAAGTCCGGACGGCGGTCGCGCGGCGGTGCGGGGGCGATCGGCTGGGGGTAGGTTTGGGCACTCGACGCAGGCGGCAACACGCTGTGAGGAGGCGGGTAGTGCTGCTGCGAGGACTGAGCCTGCGAGTTGGGGTGGGAGAGGAACGAGGCCGGAGGCAAGCTGCCAACGGTGGTATGAGGCATGATGGGGGCCGTGGACGACGCGTAGACATCATGGGTCGTAGTGGGAAACCTCGACAGATCCGGCCTGTACGGCGGCTGGCCCATGTATGAATGAGGGGCAGGGGATTGACTGTGGTGCGGCTGCAACGGAGGCAGCGTATGCGACTGCGACACCGGGTACTGCGGCTGCATGGTGTACTGGGGCATTGGCATACTCGAGATGGGAGTCGAGGAGAGGGGCGTGGAGCCTTGGGGTAAGCTGGTGGATGGGGGACGGGATGGATGAGATCTAGGATCCATCACGAAACGGGAGTTGTGCGAGGGAGGGGGGGGAGTAGGAGAAAGTAGGGCTGATTCTGAACACGAAGCGATCACGGTATCCCGATCATTGATTGTCGAACGAAAAACCCTGTCTTGTTTCTTCGCCGGTTGTCCTCGGATCAAAGGCAGATGTTTCTATTGACGCGAGAAAGTCTGCCAATGCCACGACGTGGGATCGGATTGTGATCGTTCCTTCTGAATGTTTTCCTCGCTTCTCTTCTTGTTTTTTTCTGTTTTCTTTTCCCGTCTCCTTCAGTTTCTTTCGCCTTCCAAGTTGGATCGATTGACCTTGAAGTTATTCTCGAGAGGAACGAAGCAACTCGTGTCCGAGCAGAAGCTCAATTCAGCAGACGGCACGAGGGGAACAAAGGGACCACGGTCGGCGGTGAAGGGCGTGTAGGAGCAAGATTCGACTCCACTGCAGAGAAGAGGTCAGGATGAGGTCGCGATGCTTGATCGTGAATTCCCCACGGTCACCCACCAGGAAAATCGAGTTGTGTGGGAACTTCTTTTTATCCGCACGTTGTCAAAACAGTCAATGGTCCTGATCCACCAGGGAGGCGGCGTGCAAGTGGGTCTAACACAACCAGCAGTGCTAGAGGGAAAATTGCTAGCCAATTTTTTTTTTTTTTACTTCGCGTCAACAAATGCGCGAGAGGGACTAGGATATTTCGGTAGCAAAAAACAGAATCGAAAAAAGAAAACCTGCCAGGAACAACGCGTATCGGAGCGGAGACCAGGAGCAAGTAGCGGAGGAAGATAGGGAAAAAAAAGAAAGGGGTGAGTGAGATGTTAAAAAAAATAGTAAAGCGAGTCGAAAGAAGAAGGGAAAAAAAAATTGGACGATAAAATAAAACCAAAATAAAAAAAATATCGAGAAAATAAAATAAGAAATAGAAATAAAGGTAAAAATGATTTTCCTTTTTTTTATTTCCTTTCCTGAAAGAAATTTCCCAGAGAGAGAGCAACCAAGGTTCTCGGAAACCGTCTAGCTAATCACGGGGAATGGAGGAGGGGGGTGGGAAAATGGGAAGGGGGGCGACGAACGGCGGCGGCGTAAATGTTAAGAAGGCGGAACTTAACAGAGGGGATGGAAAAAGGAAAATAAAAAAAGGGAAAAAATAGAAAATTGGCAGAAGTTAGTCGGGATCTTTTTTTTGTCTGAGTGAGACGTAATGAGAGAAGACCGCGAGGGAAAGAGGGGGGAAGAAAAATAAAATAAAATAAAATAAAATAAAATAAAAGAGAGAGAGAGAGAGAGAGAGTATTATTGAGAACAAAAAAGGATGAGTTGAGACTTGGAGAGGGCAAAAAAGACGACGATCGTGACTTGAGCTGGTAAAAGGCAAAAGAGATATAATTTGTGTTCATTATTATTCGTGTTAAGATTCTACCTAATTTATTCCCGTGGACAATTATTATGCTTATTATTATTACTATCATTCTCATTTTATTATACTTTATTAGTATTACTATTCCTAGGTATTACTTTGCTACCGTGCTCAGTTGGATTCATGTGGCTAGTGATTATAATCCCCAATCCTATTAGTTATGACGATGGCGAGGTTCCTCCAGATAAAGACGGCGGTTATGACCACGCTGACCCATGGGATGGATTCTTATTAACTCACTAACGTTTAGCACGGCAAGCGGGTGCCGGCGACTTGATTCGTGCCTCACCCGGTTTCCGGGACCAAAAATGGGCAGAACCGAGGGAAGAGAATCATTTTGGTGGCTGTTCTTACCTTAGTTACCAATCTTTGGCCCCCTCATTCCTTTAGGTTCCTTTAGGTTACCGCTTAATAAAAATAAAATTTTTATTTTTTTATTTTATGTTATTATTTTCGTTTTTTTTTGCCTTGCCATTCCGATGGTTGACCTAAAGTGGTTTCTTCAGACCACTCACCAAACTAAATCGTATCAGATGTCCAGGGTGTGTGTAGGTATGGATGATCCCAACTGGTTGATGCCTCGCAAGCGACCAGAAAACGGTAAAGTCGGTTCCAAAACCGCGCAGGACCAATTCCGAAAGGTCGACGGGAAGGTAAAGAGGCAAAGAATGAATCAGCGCGGCAAGCAGGGGGAAAAGGAAAATACTCACCATATCATACATAATATCATAATGATAATAATAACATGATAACATAGGTAATTATGGTAATAATATTAATCTAACAATAATATCAAATGGGTAAAAATATGGACAATCGAAAACAGCAAAGCGAATGAATGAATGAAAATGCTGTTCCGGGCTATGCGGTTGGGACGTCGGTCGCTCGGATGGGGCGATTGGCCGATCGGAGTCGCCTAGTTGGCTTGTACTATTTACGGGATGATTATGATGACTGTTTGATTCATATTTATATGCATATTCATATTCATATTCATATTTATAATCATTCAGTCGAGATCGCAAAGACCGTCAACATCAACATCAGTTATCAAAGTAAAAATTCCTACCATCTCCAACTAGGTTTGATCCCAAAGTTAAAAGAGAAATGAAACTCAGTCAATTCCTTCCATCGATGTGGTCCTGACCAAGAACGGCACAAGAGATGGTCACCAACAAGTACCCCGATGGTACCATTCCGCATACAGAATACGTAAGAGATACCTGACCAGGACTTGATCGTTACCGGCCTTCTGTTCGGCTTCCAGGCTGCCAATCACGTCAGGATCAGCCCAACGCAATGATCGGTCAAATGCAAGCGTCTCTGGATTCGATTTATTTATTTGATTTCTTTTTTTAATAGAAACAAAAGAATTTGTCAAGGGTAGAGTATCCAAATCCGGTCATCTGCAAGTGAACTGACGTTCCGGATAACCTTGACCTCGACCTTTCCGCGGGATGTATGTGTGTCAATTGGCGGGGGAAGAAGAAGGAGGAAGACAGGGCCCGAGATGATGACATGCCATCAAGGAACCAAGGATGAGATGATGGATGGATGGGGTGATAAGTTGATGGAGGGGGGGGGATGGAGTGGGTGTGGGCGCGGGTGGGTGGACTCCAACCCTGCAGAGGTTCGTCAGAGACCAATTTCTCCTCTGCTCGAGCCAAGCCTGAGTTGTTCTAGTCTTGTCCGGTGGTAGAGGTAGGTTCAAAGGTTAGAGGTCTAGTATGTATCCCTCCCGAACGCAGTGACCTACCTCAGCTACTCTACCAACTTCCTGAAGCAGTGATCTGATCGCATTAGCTGAAACATCCATTACATGGTGGAAGCGCGTTCAGGGGTGGTGTACTAGGCAGGTAGCTAGGTATTGTATTGTGGTGGTCGTCGGAAACAGGCGCAAGGACGGACTAGGTCCTTTTGTAGGTAAGTAGTACCTAAGTACCTTGAGGGTACAGTAGTAGGACATCATCCTGCATGATATACATGACGGCACGGCACAGCACTTATAACCCCATCAAATGAAGGATTAGGTTTTTTCCTTCTTTTGTGGTCCCCATTCCTGATCGAAACGTATTTTTTCTTTCTAGATCTTGCTCCATCGGGCGGAGGCGCGCCCACCTCCCCCTAACTACTCCGCAGTTGACAGGACGAGGCCCGCAGGCCCCAATTGCTCGGTGGTCGGTCCAGTTGGGCCTTTGGGGCGCTCAGGTCCTCATGGCACATCCACAATCCACAATCCCACATGAGTAGGGGCAGGAAACCTTATCAGAGTTATCACTGTTGGACGTGGGTGCAGCGGGTGGAGAGGGATGTGCCTGTTCCTTGAAGGGTTCAAGGTTGGGGGGATGGGGGTTGCCCACTTGACTCCGCTTGGTGAACCATATTCGTGACGTCTGGCTGCTATTTTTATAATGAGATATATGAGATATATACGGAGGATATCTCGATGTATACATCATTTATCTATCTATCTATCCATCTACGGAGTACCTATCTATCTGGATCCAAGGCATCTTCGTTTCAGGCATGCAGTGGCGAGGCCACTGCTCACATGCAACTTGATAGATACTAGGTACTTCAGTACTCGATAGTGTGCGGTGTCACCGCACTCAGGCCCTTCAACGGCTGACATGCATCGTCTCCGTTTCTCTAAATTTATATACATCAAGAAATATGACTGATTATCCGCTACGGATCCTATTTATGCCGGTTATGAAACAACCCATATACGATGTTTGCCTCGTCCTGATATTATAAGGACATATAATATACCCAACCCCAATCAATCTCCTCCCAAAACCACAACTACTATAAAAACACTACACTAGATACATCGATAAGATCCCAGCACGCCAGCACAGCACTCCCCCCGCCTCATCCGCCTTACAATGCCTCCAACATCCAGGATCCAAACAACGATGAATGAATGAATGACATCGCAGCTCTAGACCCCGATCCCAGTCCGCCCGGGTCGGAGACAGGGAAAGAAAAGGCAAGGCAGGCAGGCAGGTAGGTACTTTTGCCCGCATGTGGCAGAAACCGAACCAATAGGCAGCGGCCGATGCCACACACCCTCGCAGTTTCATCCATGCAAACCGGCCGGGCCACTCGCGTTGAGCAAAGTTGTGCCGGACTGGACTTGAAGGTTCGATAGGTAGGAACTACCTGCCTACCTAGGTACGAAGGTAGTTTCGTCGGGGCTCCTATCATCGGCCAGGAAGATGAGACGAGACTCGTCTGTGGTTCGGTGCGTCGTGGCCTTGCCACCGTCGTCTGTACATGTCTACATGGGGAGGTTGTAGGCAGGTCGGTAGGTGGTAATACTGAGATGGGAGCGTCTGATGGATCACATTAAGGCTGGCGGGCTGTTTGGGGATGGATTTTATTGGTATCTTCGTCAGCACCGATAAAGAAACAACATATATAAATAAGAGTTAACTACTAATAATATAATAATAATCATACAAAATATAATAAATAAAGAAAGAAACAAACCAAAGTGAGGCTTGTCCATATATTACTTACTATAGTAAGGACTATATTCCACCCAAATTACTAGTTATTATTTAAAATAACCCTCCGAATCAATTTAATCTATTTAAAATCCAACCAGATCGCAAAACTGCCGTCTTTCTCACCCGGAGCCCACGTCGATACGTAAGCAGCCCTGAAGGCTTGGGGGGGGAACACGGGACACATGATCCCTCCCTCCCTCGTCCATCCACTTTTCCACAACCCCCCCCCCTCCCCCTCCCGATCAATTTGAATTCTTCAGGGCGCCCTTGTTCCCCACCAGGAGATTTTCGCTGAGAGCTTCTCCCGCTTCGATAGTGGACCTCGCAACTGTGACCACTGGATAGCACATTCTGACTAGGGATCATCCCTAGTCAGAGAGGGGGAAAGGGGGTGAGGGGGGCAGTGACTACCGCGGGAGAGTGCAGATAGTCCCATGTACGCTGTGGTTCGGACGTGGTACATATTACAGCATCCTTGGAAGTAAGATAGATAGGTAGCCATATAGGTGCCCTATACCTAAAAGTGTATATATCTCTATATTCGGGGAACGCTCCGTCCTCTTTGATTTGTTGAGACAAATTTGTTTCAATGATACGAATCCCTTCACCTCCGTACGAGGTCTACAATTAATGCTGCCAGAACTCCAGAACTCAATTGCCTGAACTTAAACTCTCTTGGAGCTGGGAAAGTTAGGTATCATCGTGGCCGCCCCTCCGTCCAGTTCCGAGTTAGCATCGACTTTCCGGTTTTGTTTTTGGCTGAAAGCACGCAAGATGGCAGGAATAATAGAATTTGAATAAATAAAGATTATTGAAAATATTTTTTTTAAAATAAAAAATATTTCCTGCTCTCGCTCACAGTTGCGGTCAAGGACAGCATATCGAAAGTCATGCCATATCGCGACACTACTCTACCACCTTCCAATAGCTAACTCATGTCGGGATTTTTATTTGATTTATTTTATTTTCATGGAACGGGAGAAACGCGTAAAACCCCAAATCCAAGCCCAAGCCCAAGTCCAAGCCAAGCCTAACAGGTTAGTTCAACTCCAATAACCAATCTGATTGATTACAAGTCAACGATAGCTCGGATGAGTTGCCACCTTGGACCAAAGAAAACCCAGGGATGGGGAAGAAAACGGACAAAAGGAAGTCCCGGTACGGGCGCTACTCACCAAAAGACCCAAGAAAAAAAAAAAAAAAAAAAAAAAAAAAAAAAAAAAAAAAAAAAAAAAAAAAAAAAATTAAAAAAAAAAAAAAAAAA
>JALZYL010000027.1:458939-574990 GCA_023619815.1 Aspergillus neotritici | reverse complement strand
CTAATGACCCTAATGACCCTAATGACCCTAATGACCCTAATGACCCTAATGACCCTAATGACCCTAATGACCCTAAACCTTAGAAAAGCTCTTCCAGGGAGTAGTTAATAGTCTTAACACTCATAGATCATGATCTTAACATACTCTAATAAAAATTTTCAAACTTTACTAATATTAGTTATATAAAAATATAAATTAGTATATATTATAGATTAAAGAGTTATAAATCTAATAATATAACTTTCATAATCATATCTCTAAAACTAAGAGAGTTTTAGATGAGTACTATGTCAGTCACACTCTTACACTCCCGCCCCACATGGGGTCATGGCTTAACGCCCGCACCCTCTAGAGGGTGCAGTCGGGAATAAGGTATAGGTATAGGTACAGGGGGACTAAATCTAGAAAGGGAATTTCATGCAGAAGTCTATAGTATTTATGTGTTCTCTTATGGTATTAAGAATATCAGACATATTGGATAGAGTTAATGAAATTATATATATCTACTTAGAGCTGCCATGAATTCAGGGATCGGGTTCGCTTGTAGTTATATAAATCTGTTTCCACACTATCATATGTATCTTGCCGGTGCGAGTCACTTCATCTTGGTCCCATTGTGAACTCCCATCTCAGCGCGTGCGTCGTATGGTGGCAAAGCCCTCCATGAAATTCCGCTGTGACATCCCGGCCTATATCTCCTTGAAAAACCTTGCGGCCTCCAGGGTGCTTGCTGATAAACTCAGTGACATCATAAGCAATACTAGCGATGACTATCAATAGGCGCCCTTGTCGGCATATGTCCACATACGTTCCATTCGAGGACGGGTAGAAGCGGCAGTCCCCTGTGATGTTGCATCTCATTCCCTGGATTCTTCGAGGCTTGCTGCATCGGGGATTTCTCTATGTATCGGGAGCTCACGCGATTCAAATGTGACACCCACCCTATTTTTTCCCAGGCCGCGATAATCCATTTAGACGCATCTAGATCATACCACTGAGGCCCGCTTCGGTAATCCAATGGAAACGGTGATGGAAGTTATGATAGCCTTCCCTCAGGGTGTATAAAGCCATCCAAATGATCTGTCGAGAGCTATTTGTGTCTGAATAGGGCTGCTCGCCGGCCCAATGTGCGATGGAGTTTACAGCGTACACAAGCTGCCAGCCAATGCCACATCGCAGAAAGCCTCCAAAGGCGAGTCCACCCTTCCAGTCACCCCAACCAAGATACGCCACGGCGGTTGGGACTCCAAGGCACATAATGGCCACAAGAACTGGGTAGTTCTCACACTGCCATCGTACGACAGGATCGTTTTTAGCATCACTAACATCGACTGGACCCCAGTTTTTCTGATCATCGTGGGTGAGAAGCCAGCCCATGTGAGACCACCACAGCCCCCGCCGCGCGTTATATGGGTCGCGATATGTGTCAAGGTAATGGTGGTGAGCCCGATGATGCCGAACCCATAGAATAATTGGCCCTTGGGCGGCACCTGCACCTAGCATTGCAAGGATGTACTGTAATGGCCGAGATGCCCGGTAGGATCGGTGGCACCATAGGCGATGGTAGTCTGTTCTCATTGACTATTAGAGCCGGACGGACCATCATGGCTGAATATAGCCGACATCACACTCACCGGCAGCCAAACCAATTCCATTGGTCAGATTGGCATATATATAGGAGGGTCTTCAGACAAAGCGGGAGAATGAAAAGCTGCCCAACTCCAATCACGTATACAGCGATAAAACTGAACACATTGGCCCAGTGTACATGCCGCCAAGAGTGAGGCAGCCATGTTAATGCGTATTTTTGGCCGAGGTGGATATTCTGAAAGTACATTTCGATGGTCAGGTTTATGCTTGACTATGGGGAGAAATAACCTGTCTCAGGTATAGAAAGAATGGATTATAAGTAGTACAGTGACATATAAAAATACCACCGGTGTAGACCGAGTGCATGCTTCTTTCGACGAGCGGTGACATATCGTAGCCTGACAACAGTGCATGGAGACAACTAGACTGATTTGTGGCGTGTTACCGTTCGGCGAATTTATCATGATTACTGAATAATAGGTAATTACGTGGCCTTGTTCCCTATCTCGTATCCAAACAACGTGGATTTGGGTACGATTCCTTCTATAGTTTCCGTACAGTCTTCGCATCCCCTTGGGTTCAAACAGTGATAGTGTCACTATCAAGGACTTCATTTATGGTGTGTTATCCATAGAGCGAGAGACATGACTTGTGGATGTTATAGGATCTACAAGTGCAGTCTTATCACAGCATATGGAAAAATTCAACGGTCATGGTGTCACCCAATATATCACCTACGCCTTCCCAAGACCTTTACTTTGATAGAGTTCAGTCCTGGCTTTGTCTGTGCATTGAAGCAATCGCGCACGGTCTCCACATTATCCTCATTTGTCTCAAAAAGTGTAAGCTCATACCGCCGAATAATTGTTGCAAGCGCCAAGTAGCACCAGCAATATGTCATGCTGTGTGTATATTAGCCACATACCAACGGATAGGAACGGATGTCGTACTTTGGTCCCAAGCACGACTGGCTGCCCTTGGAGAATGGCATTGGAAAATGGTCGCGGTTTATGTTATTGATATCTTGCATCCACCGCTCCGGGACGAAGGAAGACGGCGCGGGAAAAAGCTGCGGGTCTTTGTGTATCAAATATGTTGACATACTAACGGGTGTCTGGACCAGTGAGTTACAGGCAAACGTCAGAGGGAATTTATGACTTACACCAGAAGGGATCCGCCACCCCTCATAGAAAAGGGACTCCGTTGGTGCAATGCGAGGGAGGCGAGAGGTAACGACTGAAGAGATCCTCAGCCCTTCCTTGATGACTGCCGACTGTTCTGGTAGTCAGCCTGGTTGCACAACCCCCAAGCAGTATGCCCAAGGCCTACCAAGTATGACAGGGTTTCTATCCTACCCAGCTCAGGATCTTCTCCCGGGTCGGGCAGTGCCTCATCCAATTCTTCCTGTAATTTCTGGTGGGTCGCGGGGTTGCGTAATATGTGGTACATGGTTATGGCTAAAACCTGTGAGGGCGCATCGGTCCCCGCTATCATCAAAAACTTCGCGTCGTCAAGGAGTCTCGTTAAACTTCGCTCGGCCGGGGGATGCTTGTCGTTTTTCAGTATTTCGGCAAACATGCTGCCATCATCCGATTTATTGTCGTCTTTCTGTTCAGCATCGCGAAAAACATCTACCAACCTCGATTGTATCTCCTGCAAGTCCGTCAGCCTTGGATCTGTTCCTGGTGTTTTGGTACTACAACGTTCTCAATGAATGCCGCAGCAGGACACATGGGATCAACCAAAGTACAAAGCCACAATGGCAGGACACGAAAGCACGTGAGTAACAGAGGAAAGTGCCTCAGCAGTAAGAACCTGGCAAATGTGGTGTTAATGCCGGTTTTCCACCTCGAGTCCAGCGGTGTTGAGCGCAGCAGGTCGACGCATTTAGACGGTCCGAACACGACGTGGGAGACCACGTCTATCGCAAAGGAGATAAAACACGTGTGCAGCTCGAGCTCAGTACCAGCCTCGGATGCCTGGTCCATGTGCTTGCATAGGGCGTTGATCTTTTCATGGATAACGGGTACATAGCCTCGGACTGCCTTTTTTGACAGGTAGGGGCTTAACATTGCCCTTCGGATTCGGTGATGGTGGTATCCTGCCGTCGAGAAACTGGAATTCGGGGCGCCGACACCAATGAACCAGGGATACTTCGCCCGCTGTTTGGTCGGCCCTGCATAGAGCGTGTTGTAATACCGAACATCATTGATATGAATCTCGTGGGGGTTTATTCGGACAATTGGTCCATACCGCTGGTGCATACGCTCAATCTCCCAGAGAAAGCGGCCACCAAGGAAAACATCGAAAAACGTCTCATACCACGCTGTGGCCGCGGCTAGTTTCGGTCCTGGGATTCTTGCCAGGGGTGACAAGAAAAGTCGATAGGAAACCAGGGCAATCATATAGACCAAAGAAGCTACGAGCATTACCCCGATCGCTGTCCAGTATGGAGGCCCCATCATGCACCAGGAAATGTCAACAAATTCCCCCGAGTAGTCACGAAGTGATCCACAGCGTGATTGATGCCTCAGCCAAGCTGAATCTGGGGACGGCAACGGACCTGGCATTATAGTACCGGCCTCATCCCTTCATGAAAAGGTGATTCAGGATTCTTGGTATCCAGGTGGCGTTTACCCCTGCGAGATGGTCAAAGCAACCGCCGCCCCATAGAAAACGGAAGCTATTGTTTTTTCTGCCCCCGCAACTGGCAACAATACTGGGAAATCCTTCGTGAAAACTCAGGGGATCCCCCGTGCGACTATCCCTTCTCCAAGAAGAGTGATCTGACTATACCAAACAGTGAATGGATTCTGATATTATGCGATAAAATAGCACACTCACATAATGCACACACACCTCACTTTCTTCCCTGGGCAAGAAACATTACTGAATGATATGACCAGTATGGATCGGCCAGTGGCACAAATTGTCCAGGCCCAGTAGCATGGAATTCGGAAAGAGAAAATTGGTTGTATCTATCATCACGAACAGCATGAAATGTGATATATATGCATGGTACTACGAACCAAGGCTCTCGAGAATGACATATAGCATAATCTTTACCGACTACCGAGCCCAAATATTATATGGGGACCACACCTTGATTGCTTCGAGCACCTCTAATATCAGGAATGCAGAGGGGATGTTTCCGTAGTAGGTACATGATACGGTGGGCTAGCATTATTACTGAAGGGGGGCTATCGGGGGGTGGGCTTAAATCGCACTGATGTCAACAGGAAACAGGATAGGGAACTCACTTTTGAGGGCAGTATTTTATTTGGATATTATTATCGCACCCTTCCGAAGGTAAAATCACAAGAATGATCTGGACTTGGGCGTTGACTGCCCTGACATGGTATCCCTAGAGTTAGGTATTATTATCGTCATTTATTCAGGTAGGAGCCATATTATTTTCTACATCGATTTCAAGTACACAGAAAGATGATAGGTCTTAGTCTCACGAATAGCAACACGGACGCGCGAGACCGGCTCGATTTGACACAGCATATTTTGAAGTTATTGCTTAGAACATTTGTGCTTCGTGTCGTTTACTCCTTGCATGATATGTCTCTGCTCATTAGCTGAGGCCATAAGAATGATCAGCGGTATGTGCAAGGGCTATTCTCGACCCTGTTCCAACTGCTTGTTAAACCTATTGTTGCTTGGTGTACATTCATACACCCAGGGATATTACTTCACTTGAAGCTCCCTTTTGGATTAACAGAAACTTTGAGCTACGTCCGTGGACAACAGTAAGTATGCGACATGATGGTGATGGGCCCGCCCTCGGGCGGCGAGGATGGACTGATGAGCTTCGCTGGCTCTGGCGACATATTTACATCACCCACGTTCTGATTCTTGGAGGGGCCCCAATCCTGTACCTTTATCTTTTGCCTTCTACCTCATTCCAATGGCGAACAATTCTCCTGACAGGCGCATCCTATCTTTGCGGTGGGATTGGCATTACAGCTGGTTTGGCACCAACCCTCTTCCCCTCCCCGTGAAGTGAAGGTTGCATCGTCTGATCTGAGAAACGAAATCCAGGTTATCACCGGCTATGGTCACACAGATCGTATAAGGCTTCTTTGCCCCTTCGGTACTTCTTAGCCATTATGGGCGCCGGTCAGTTTCAGTGGTCGATAATCTGGTGGGTACAACACCATCGCGCACACCACAGGTACACCGACACGGAGAAGGATCCTTATAATGCCAGTCGTGGGTTCTACTACTCGCACTGGGGCTGGCTTTTTGGATACAACCCGAAATCCTGGGGCGAGGTTGATATGTCTGATGTGCTGAGCGATCCGGTGGCTGTCTGGCAGCAACGGTACTTGGTCTATATCGGGATCCCACCCAGTGTCATAATACCCCCGTTGATCGCTCACTATGGATGGAATGATGGATTGGGTGGTTTTGTCCATGGTGTACTCGGGCGCCTGCTCTGGATCTGGCACCTAGGCTTCATGGTCAACTCGCTGGCGCACACACCATGGTTCGGCAGCCAGCCGTACTCAACAAAGCATAGTGCTCGCAACGTTCTCTTGTTCGCATGGGTCCTCGCGGGGGAGGCTAGCCACAACTTCCACCACACGTTTCCAGCTGACTACCGTAACGGGATCTACTGGTATGAAGGCGATCTTTCCCGCTGGTTTATCCAGTTTTGTGCTCGCGTCGGACTGGCCTGGGACCTAGTTGCTACCAGCGAGGCCGAGATTCAACGAGCCCGTGACCGAAAGTTGCAGCTCGCAGAGGGCATTGCTCGAAGCTCAGAGGTGTCAAATCTTCCAGAGATGCAGTGGAACGAATTTCGCGAGCAGGCTGCGGGTGGGCGTTCGCTATTGGTCATCCACGGGGTAGTGTACGATGTAAGCGACTTCATGGCCGATCATCCTGGTGGTCCGGCATTGGTACAGCAATTCATTGGCGAAGATGCCACCAAGGCCTTCTATGATAACGGTCACCATGTGCATTCGCCTTATGCCGAGTCTCTCCTATCTCACCAACGCGTGGCCATTACTCGGCTACCAGTGGTTTTCGATAGGAAGAAAGAGTAATAGTCACTAGACACATCATGGTACTGCCTCTTCAAGTGGGTGATTACCTCACCTGATGATTGATCCAATATATTACTGCTTTATTCCACACAGTACAATAAACAGCTGATTAAATCATTAGTCAACTCTAGGTATTCTTTACAATACCATGGAATACTTCCTCTGATTGATTATCAGTAATTACATCGTAGTGTATATTGAACCACAGGAATACTGCAGGCAATTATTGATACTTTTCACGTGAGACAACATCTAAAAGACCTATTATATTAATACTATTTGAAATGATCAAGACCGTTCTTCAATATTGTTTAAACTAATGGACAGGGAATTCGAAGAAGCTGTGTATGAGATGTTTGTATAGCTACAACACGCTTGGTAAATACTAATACCCAATGCCTCTCAATATTAATTGGATATATATTCCGGAACCACTCAGGTTCTAAGTAAAGTAGATCTTTTGAGCCCTGTTATAAAGGTCTGCCTACCGCAACTGCCTAGATGCCACTGACCGAGAAATTCGACTTCATGCCCACCGCGAGAAGATTTGCGAAAATGTCACTACCTGGACCAAGTCCTTTGGCGATCTGGCCCACTTCAAGTTTACATCTCGAGGCATCTCCAGGGCACTTTGATGTGCTGGATGCGGCATATGAGCCACTCTTCAAATTTTTCTGATGTTGAGGCAGTAACACCGCCATGAGTCAACCAAATATGTATGCGCTGGTCTCTGTAATACATAAGATCCTGTGCCGACATGATGAAGAGAGGACACCAGGGGCTCCGGAATACGTTTTAGACTATTCACTGTAGGAAATAGCATGGCTACACTGTGGTTGAAATAGGTTTACACAAATCTATGCTATTCCACTGTCATAACACAACACAGTGTCTCAAAGCTGGGGGAACCGATTCCTCTGCAATAACTCAAAAAAAAAAGAAAGAAAGAAAGAAAGAAAGAAAAAAAGAAGAAAGAAAGAAAAGAAAAGAAAAAAACCAACAAGTGGTCGGGTGACTACGGGGAGATATCTAAATCGAAACATATCGGTGACAAACGTAAGGATAGATTGATCTTAGCTCAATTTGCACAAATGTAGCAAATTCCAAACACACACACAGAGTGAGTATCGATTCTAGCGTTCACCGCGTGGCGTTTCAGCGGCGAGGAGACGATAGTACAGGCGGGAAACCTGCTGTACCCGGTGCTCAAAAAACTTCTCCGGATCGTGATCATGGAGTGAGAGATTCAGGGGCCCTTCGATTTTGCGTAGACCCGCGGAGCGATGGCAGCTGAACTCCCAGTTGCGAGAAAAACGCGTGAAGACACCAAAGAAATGAGCTGCCAGAGCATCGCTTTCTTTGGACTGAGTTGAGAGTGCAAGTTCCGACAGCCCGGGCGGCGCGTACCGCAGAGTCCTCGAGACCATGTCGCCAAAAGTCAATGGCTGATAGAGATGCGCAGCCGCATGGACGATGCCCTCTGTGCCCAGGGCTAGGTGCAAAAGACAGGTATTGGCGACAAAGTCCACAGGGATCTCGTCATGGACGTTTTCTGGCGGGAGCAAGTCGAATAACTTGTGAGCATTATATTCAGTGCTCCGGAGCAGCATCAGAACATAGTTATGGGTTGGCATCACCATTTCCAGTCCATACATTGGAAATGGGTCGCGAACCGCGGGGCTGAAGGTGGAAGGTCGGACGATCAGAACACGGAAAGGACACTGTTCGAAGCACAGGAGACGCTCTGTTAGGTGTTTTGCCTGGGCGTAGGACACTGGGAACTGGGCGGTCGTGATGGATTCGCCGGACGAGAGCAGTGTCTGGAGTTCTTCATGTGGGGTTGTCTCCTGCTTGTGATGTACGGGGTGAATAACCTCCTCCACCGGCCCATCTGGTAGGAAACTATTGACATAAGCGGTTGATAGATGAAGCATGACGCGCAGGTGTTCAAAGCCTCGCAAAACCTCCACTAGAGCCAGGACAGGCAGACAATTATCTCGAGCTGAGCCTATCAAGTCTTGGCCCAGGGACGTATTGGCGGCGGCATGTATCGCAATTGTCACTTCGCTCCGTAGTTTCTGTAAGTCCTTCGAGCGTAATGCCAAGTTCGGCTTCCTGAGGTCGCCCACGATGAAGCTCACTTTTCCTGTATCAAGCACATCGTTTATCTGTTCCGGCATTGACCCTTCTAACTTCTCGATTGCCTTGTGCGGCGACCGGCGACAAAGGACGAAGATCTTTCTGGTGGGTAGATGCTTTGCCAGTTTGTAAAGGAGACATCCTCCCAGGGTCCCAGTCCCACCCGTCAGAAGAACAACCTGGTCTTGGTACCACACTGATGGATCCATAATTTTATTCAAGGCAGTTGGGTGAATCTCAGTTTCCCCCGAGGCGTGAAGAGGCGATATGAAGAAACTACTGGGTAGGAACTTGCTGTCGACGATCTAACACAATGTTTCGAGGCCGGAGCGTGCATCCCGGTCGACGACAGTGTTGGACAGGGTTGGAGAACCTAGCCACGCTGATGATGAAATATCCCCGAAGGTTGACCGCCAATTGACAGCTCATCGGCGAGGGATACACTGGCGCTGCATGCATGAGACTGCATATGCCCACCGCTGTTTGTCGAGTTATCTGACCCATCATCCTCTGTCATTCTGTAGTTCGCGAGCTACCCCCCCATAAAATTTTCGTTACCACGCAGCACTATTCCAACCAGTAGCTCCTCATCAGGTGGCTGTTTAATCTATTCACTATCTTCCTCCGATATCAGACTCCATCGAAATGCCTACCAGCGATGATCGGGACTCTGTGGCCACGGCCTTCTGTCGAAGTAGGTCCCAGCATAGCTACAGTCGACCGAGGACGAGCGTGCCAGATCGGGCGGCTACTCCGATCGCAGTGGTTGGGATGTCGATGCGACTACCTGGCGGCGTGAACACCGCCGAGAGATTCTGGGACATGCTTCTCGATCGCCGGGACGGTTGCTGCGAGATCCCCAGCAGCCGGTACAGCATTGAGGGTTTCTACGATGAGCATCAACCACATACCACCAAGACCACCAGAGGACATTTTCTGCTGCAGGACCCGGCCCTGTTTGATGCCCATTACTTTTCCATTAGTGCACACGATGCCAGTCGCATGGACCCTCAGCAACGGATGCTGCTGGAGGTGGTTCAGGAGTGCCTTGACAATGCAGGCGAGACCGGCTGGCGCGGCAAAGACATCGGATGTTACGTAGGAGTGTTTGGAAACGACTGGCAGGAAATCGCAGAAAAGGACTTTCAACATGTTGATCGATATCATGCCTTGGGCTGTGTCTCATTTGCTCTGGCAAACCGAGTATCCTTTGAATACGACTTTCGCGGGCCCAGGTAAGTCTCAGTTACTGGACGTTCAAATCAAGTGAGCATGGTCTAAGCGCCCGCTTTGTGTAGTGTGACGATCGAGACTGGATGTTCATCCTCGATGGTGGGGATACATGACGCTTGTCGAGCCTTGGAAGACGGCGCTTGTTCAGCTGCCATAGTTGCCGGCACGAACCTGATTCTGACACCCACTATGACGACGGTGATGTCGGAGAACATGCTTCTTTCCCCCCATGGTATCTGTCGTACATTTGACGCCCGCGCCGATGGCTACGCGCGGGGGGAGGCCATCAACGCCCTCTACCTGAAACGCCTCGACGATGCCATTGCAAGCGGAGATCCGATCCGAGCAATAATCCGGAGCACTGCTACAAACTTTGACGGACACACTCCGTCAATCACCGTGCCGTCCACCCAGGCACAGGAGAAGTTGATCAGGGCAGCGTACAAACGGGCGGGAATCGAAAAGATCTGGGAGACTGGCCTATTTGAGTGCCATGGAACAGGTGCGACAAGGTCCCATGCGTCGTATCACAAACACACTCATAGAGGAAATAGGCACAAAAGTAGGCGACACGGTCGAAACGTCAACACTAGCAAAAACGTTTGAGGGACACGGGGTTCTGATCGGAGCCGTAAGCAACAGATCCTGCACTCTTTTCGTCCACGCAGGTGGGCGCGCCGTAACCCGGCTAATCTTCAATGCAGGTAAAGCCCAATGTGGGCCATTCCGAAGGAGCCTCGGGCATAACGAGCATGATCAAAGCCATTCTGGCACTGGAACACCGGATGATTCCCCCAAATGCCCACTTTGCGGTCCCAAGCCCAAGAATCCCTTTTGAAGAGGGCCAGTTGAAGGTGCCAGTCTGCGCGACTCCTTGGCCTGAAGACAGGTCTCTCAGGGCAAGCGTGAATTGCTTTGGCATAGGGGGTAGCAACGCACACGTTGTCTTGGAGGCTGCGGACATTGGAACACCCGCCCAGTACAACCCGACTGCTATCCTTGACGACTCCTGTCGACTGTTGGTCGTCTCTGCTGCCACCGAAAGCGCCTTGAAGGCACGAGTTGGCCAGGTCGTCCAATACATCAATAGTCATCCGGACCGTCTGCAAGATCTGGCGTACACCCTCGGCGTTAGACGGGAGCATCTGGATTACCGTGCATTCGCCGTTGGATATAGCGATGCACCTCTTGGGGAGTCTGATTTCACGTTTTTGCAAGCTTCATCGCGCCGGCCCCAGCTGACTTGGGTCTTCTCTGGCCAGGGCGCCCAATGGACAGGAATGGGGAGGGATTTACTGGAAGGAGACGTTGGTTTTCTCGCTGATATTCGAAAGCTAGAGCAGGCACTCTCAAGGATCGTTGACCCTCCCGCATGGTCCCTGGAAGGTGCGCCGTACCCCATCTTTTGTAGCTTCAACACGAATCGTCCCCAAAAACAAGCCAAATAGACAACTATACTAACACAGGGATTGCCCGTTACTAGAGGAGCTCAGGGAAAGTTCTAGGACACACAAAGCGTCATTGTCACAGCCACTTTGTACCGCAGTGCAGATCGGCTTGGTCAACATATTTAAACGCTGGGGCCTCCAGGCATCATCCGTGGTAGGCCATTCCAGTGGGGAAATCGCGGCGGCCTATGCAAGTGGTGCTATTTCCGCGGAATTGGCGATCATTCTAGCCTACTATCGAGGTCAGGTAGTAAAGGAGCAGGAAGGCATGGGCGGCATGGCAAGCGTGAACCTGAATTGCGACCATGTAGCCCGCTACCTTGAGCCAGGCGTTATGGTCGCATGCGAGAATAGTCTCCAAAATACTCTAATTGCCGGGCCAAACAATAAACTGGGCAGGGTAGTAGCACGGATCAAGGAGAATGAGCCGGATGCCTTCTGTCGACCGCTGCAGGTTGGCATTGCTTACCACTCTGGTGAGGAAGTCGCTGCTTATTGTAATCACCAAATCTCTGACGCTGACACTGGTTCTAGAGTCCATGCTAGACGTTGGAGCACAATATGAAGCCGCAATTACGCCGTATATACAATTGAGCGCGAGCATGTTGCCCATGGCTTCATGTGTCACAGGCCAAGTCACCACGCAGCCATTGGAGCTTGGTGCTGCATATTGGAGACGCAATCTCGAATCTCGCGTCCTATTTTCACCAGCAATTCACACCCTCCTGGAGAATCATGGTGCGAATATCTTCATGGAACTAGGACCTCACGCCATCCTGGCGGCACCCCTCAGGCAGATCTTCCAGAATGTCAACAAAAATATTAGTCCAGTTTATATTCCCACGATGGTGCGGAATGTAATGGATGGCAGCGCCCAGCTCCTGGGTGCTGCTGGACTAGCCTATGGCAGTGGTGCCACGATCAACCTTTCTGCCATAGTGGGATACGGCCAAGTCCTGACTGATCTCCCTCCCTATCCTTGGGATCACCGTGTACGATACTGGAAGGAGAGCCGGGTTTCACACGACTGGAGAAGCCGACGGCAGAAGCATCATGAGATTCTTGGAAGTCGCGTGGTCGATAGTACCAGCCTAGAGCTTTCCTGGCGGAATTTGTTGCGACTGGAAGATGTACCGTGGCTGAATGACCATCGCCTCCGCAATGAGGTAGTATTCCCCGGTGCTGGGTATGTTGCGATGGTAGGTGAAGCAGTTCGTGAGCTCCATCCGTCCTCTAGTGGATATGCTATGCGGCGGGTTTTCTTCAAGGTCCCATTGCTGCTGAATGAATATTCCCCGGTGGAGCTGGTGACACATTTGGGGCGCATCAAGATAAACGATTTTACAGTTTCCGATTGGCTTTCCTTTAGCGTCGTATCGTACGATGCCTCAAATCAAAACTGGATTGAGCATTGCCATGGGCAAGTGCTTCCCAGGCATGGAGACCAGCCACCGGCCCAGAATCCCGTTTCACCTTACATACGCACAGTGTCCGCGGATAGATGGTATCATGTCCTGGCAACCCTTGGGCTTGAATACGGACCTTCCTTTCGAGGTCTCCGGGACATAACTGCAGATCCATCCACAAGGCGCTCTACTGGCACAGTGCATGACAATGCTGTGAAGAACCCAGCTCAATACCACGTTCACCCAACAACTATAGACCAATGCCTTCAACTGATGAGTGTGGCAGCGGCATCCGGATTGCCACGGCGACTCGAAAAGGGTGCTATACCGAGCATGATTGAGGAGATTTCTGTTGGTGTAGGAGAAGAAAGACTTGATCTTCATGCCCAGGTTGAAACTGCGCCGCATGGAAGCCTGTGGGGAGATGCAACCGTGGTTGGAAGCGGCCAAGAGGTAATCAGGATAAAGCGGGCATTCTTTTTTAGTATCGATGAATGCCGTATAGGAACGACGTCCTCCACTCCGCTGATTTCTCGCATTCTATGGAAACCAGATGTTGACATGCTCCCCCCGTCGCGTCTTATAACTGAA
Organism: Aspergillus neotritici; assembly: GCA_023619815.1. Lineage (NCBI taxonomy): Eukaryota > Fungi > Ascomycota > Eurotiomycetes > Eurotiales > Aspergillaceae > Aspergillus > Aspergillus neotritici. The sequence goes on along the minus strand of JALZYL010000027.1, from coordinate 561,526 downwards.
TCCACGGTGCCTATAGATATTGCCAACCTAAGAGAAGACTTGGAACGAATCGCTTGCCTGTACGTTCTGGAAACGGCACTGAAGGTACAGGATACCAAGGTCGACACAGAGATTCCACACTTTCTTCAATGGTCAGCCTGGCTCACCGACGAAGCTACGAGAATTGGTCGTGGTGAATGTCCATTTGCTCCCGATTCTCTGACCTGGGCTCGATGGGGTTCGGTTCAGCGACAGCGTCAAATCGACTGTATAAAGTCTCAATGGAAGGCTCCCGAACAGAAATCAACATACACATGGGCCGCTTCCTGTGCACAGAGTGTGTATCAGAATGCCACCCGGACTCTCTCGGGCGAGTCCCCCGACGCGACAGAAGACCACTGGGTGGAGGTGGATGCATATTCTGCTTGGGCGCAACAAAATAGTAATTGGGCCTACTTTCTCTCGCTTTTAAGCCATCTCAGGCCCGGTCTGCGCATTGTTGAGATCGGGTCCAAGGCGGGGTCACTGGCGCGAAAGATGTTGGAAATGTTAGACGACCATTGCTGGCCTGAAGCGTGGTCGAAATATACAATCACAGCTGTTTCTCCAGAAGCAATCCACATTGCAAAGGCGCAGCTGGCCAATATAAAGAACGTTGATACCCGCAAGATCGGATACTCGGTATACGACCCCTCTCGCGATCCCATGGAGCAAGGTCTGGAGCCAGGTGCTTTTGACCTAGTTCTCGCTGAAAAGGTCAGTACTTCTTATCTCTCATAGAAAAATTATCTGACATGCGATGCAGATTCCAAATACCAACAACCAATGGGTGGAAAGACTCAAGCATATGCGCAAGCTAATTGCTCCTGGAGGCCGGCTTCTGCTCCACCAAGTTAATATAAGTACGCCTTGACATTTTCCGAGCCTTTTTTAATCCAGATTAGCTGACAATACACAAGGTTCGATGTTGGCCAAATATTTGACTGTGAGTCCGACTTCACCTACTTTTTGGTTGAGCGTAGTGGCTAAAGTATGCAATACCAGGGTCCTGTTCTTGGTGTAAACACCAGTGAAAATGAGACCCAGGATGCACTCGACCGTGACTTACGAGAGGCTGGATACAATGGAATAGACGGAATTTCACATGATGCTGAACCTCCATTTCACAGCATCACCAGCGTCATATCCAGCGTTAACGAAACTCCAACCACCCGAAAAGAGATAACCTTGGTCGTTTCTGACCCACGTCCCGACTGGTCAGACACCCTGTGCGCTGCGATACAGCGTGAAGGTCATACTGTACACCAGTGCAGTATCTACGACAATCTTCCGGCTCAGTCATTTCTCATATCATTGCTCGACCTGGATGGGCCATTCCTCTATTCATTATCAAAGGAGATGTTTGAAGCATTTCGCACTTTCTTGAAAGCTGCAGAGGGGCACAAGATGCTTTGGATCACGAATGCAGTACACTTACGGTGCGACAATCCTGCTGCTGGTCTTATTCCTGGTTTTATCCGCACGTTACTGCAGGAAACGGTGGTCGACTGCTACACGCTCGAGGTAGATACCTTCGATTCCACGGCAGTGACTGCCACATTGAATGTGTTGGCGAAGATCCAGAAACAGGCCGCTGCTGCCTCCAGCAGTATCGAGCATGAGTTTTCCTTGCACGAGGGTGTTGTTTTTACCAGTCGTTGCCAATGGGAGTCCGGCAGGGGCGGAATAACATCCGTTCAACGGGAGAGCCTCTCGAAGCGACTGGACATTGCCACCCCTGGCCTTCTAGACTCGCTGAGATGGACGGAGTTTGAGGATCCAATCTTGAGGGAGCATGAAATTGAAGTTGATATTCAATACGTGGGAATTAACTTCCGAGTGAGACCCAACCCTGAAGACATTCCCCGTGAGGACACAAATTTTCTAAGACCGGAATTGTAGGATGTTATGATTGCTATGGGCCTCCTTGGAAGCGTTGACGAGTTTGGCCTCGAGGGAAGTGGGACGGTTCGGCGCATCGGGAGTGCAGTGACCGGCCTCGCTGAGGGTGACAGAGTGCTCGTGATGGGCTCTGGCATCTTGCGAACTCGAGCGGTCACCACGTCAGACAACTGCATCAGAGTTCCGTCTGGTCTTGAACTGTTGGATGCAGCTGCCATGCCCTCCGTCTTTGCCACTGCGATATATTCCCTGGTCCATCTGGGACAGCTTCAGAGGAATCAGGTATCCCACGATGTCGGAAACAACACTTGCTCTGGCAACTAATGTAACATTTTAGACCGTTTTGATACATTCTGCCTGTGGTGGCGTTGGTCTTGCCTCTATCCAAATATGTCGAATAATCGGAGCCGAAGTATGTGGCCAGACTCCCTTGGCACCAGGTCACCATCTACCGCTTTGGGGTTGCTAATTCCTCGACAGATTTTCGCAACGGTCGGTAGCGAGGAAAAGATAAAATACCTGGTTGATACCTTTGGAATTCCTCGAGACCACATCTTCAATTCCCGTGATGCCACCTTTCTGCCTGGGATCATGGGCAAAACAGATGGAAGGGGTGTTGACCTAGTCTTGAACTCCTTGGCAGGTAAACTTCTACACGCGTCATGGGAATGCGTCGCTAGCTTCGGGAAAATGATCGAGCTGGGCAAGCGTGATTTCCTCGGTAATGGAAGCTTGAGCATGATGCCATTCGGCAAGAATCGAGCGTTCTTTGGTGTCGATCTCTTGCAGCTGGCGGCGGAGAACCCGACGAGTTTTCAAAGGTAGGATGACATAAAATTCCCACATCAACATAGTCGCTATCCACTGGCTGACACCGAACTCTCCTTAGAATTCTCTCCCAGTTTGAATCGTGGTGTGCTGGGGGAAAGATCCAGCCGATACGCCCGGTGAAGCTGTACGGCGCAACAGAAATTCAGGCTGCCCTTCGATACATACAGACAGGCACGCACATTGGGAAGATCATCATTGAAATGCCCGCTTCTGCTAGTCTTCCAGGTGTCAATCTTGAAACGCGCTTAACATTCCCCTCTAACGCGTCGTACCTGCTGACTGGTGGCTTGGGGGGATTGGGCCGGGCAATCTCTCTCTGGATGGCTGAAAGAGGAGCCCGCCACTTCGTGTATCTCTCCCGGTCTGCGCAGCATTCCGAGCACGCAGCATTTATAGCGGAGTTGGAATCCTTGGGTTGTTTTGTTCAATGCGTAACAGGTAATGTGGCCAATCTCCACGATGTGCAGTGTGCGATATCTCGATGCGAACAACCCGTGAAGGGTGTCCTACATCTATCCACTGTGTTGAATGTAACAGACCCCCATCCCTCTTTGTTACTCATTCGTCGTGCGGGATTTGTAGCTCACCATAGTCTTAGGATCGGCCGTTTTTCGAGATGACACACGAGGAATGGTCAGCAACCTTGACTCCGAAAGTTGAGGGGACATGGAATCTGCACCGGGCATTGGAGAAGCAAAATGTGGACTTCTTTGTCCTGTTCGGTTCTATTGCTGGAACATGTGGAAATCGGAACCAGGCCAACTACAACGCAGCCAATACCTTTCTCGAGGGTTTTGCCCAATATCGTCGGCAGCTGGGGCTGCCATGCTCTGTCTTGGCGCTCGGGCCAGTGGAAGATACCGGGGTGTTGTATCGCAACTCCAAGCTCCTTGATATGATGCGCGCGGCAGGTGTACGCACTTTAAGCGAAGCCGATGTCATCGATGGATTGCAGCTCGCCATCGCTGAATCATTAACCCCCCATCATGACGAGAACACGCATAAACATGTTCATTATGCTGCTCCCACCATAGTCGGACTCGGTGCAACGAGGCCGCTTTCGGACCCGGCAACCCGACTATTTTGGCAGGGAGATGTCCGGTTTTCCTCATACTGGCAGTTAGACGTGTCGACTAATACTGAGCCGGAATCGGGGAATGGCCAGCTCCGTTGCTTACTCAGTCAGGTAGAGCAGGATCCGTCGTTGCTTGATCGCAGCGAGACGATAGCTGTGATCCGAGAGGAGCTGTTCAAGTTAACTGTGACTTATCTACCCCAGGCCGGGTCGGTTGAAGCAGACCGGATCGCACAAGTGGAAATCGATTCACTGATGGCTATCGAAGTGAAGAGCTGGATCCGAGGTCATCTGAGGCTAGATATCAGCCTCGTCGACATCTCAAGAGCACGAACCGTTGGCGGGTTGGCCGGTGCAATCCTCGAGCACATGAAGGCTAGCCGTCAATAATTCTCCTCCTTTTTTCTTTACATTCACAATGCATATGAGTCAATTGTACCTCGATCACGAGTATACACTGTCTTCACATGGTGCCTATATGATTTTCCCCTTTCCTCGGGCGGTCATGGCTGTCTTTCTCCTATGACGATGTGCAACTATTACTTACTAGTAGCTGTGGGCCGGCTGTGGTAAAGACCCTAAATCGAGGTCTAGTAAGTGGATTTCTCAGCCTCGTGAAGGTGGCACGGGTCGAATGGACGTGGGTCGACCTGTTTGCCCTCTCATGAAGATCAGCGACAGGGTCTCACCGACTCTCAGTCGAGAACGAATGTTGCAAGCGTATTGTTATTGTCCGAAGGCAAGGAGTGAGAAAACAACCTCTGGAATTGCAGTCATAGGCGGCATGGATGCATTGACAGGGACGTGATCGGTGAATAAACTCCGAATGATATATTTTGAAACCATTCATGCAAGGGAAACATACAAGAAAGCTTTCGCGCGTACTTCACATGCCATTGTTTGCTAAGCCGTCAATCTTATATAGCTGCTATATGCGGCTTGCTTAAAATTTGTAGAAGGCAATTGTCTGCAGGTATTAAACACGCTTTCCAGGTGGTCCAGAGTCCTGGAGGCATCCCATTGCGACCACCGTTGGCTATCCGAGGTGGTGGACCCCCTAGAATTGTGTAATATCGTTAGACCTCCAGCTCCCAGAAAGGCAAGTTGTCGGTAAATCACCCCCAAGTGGGGCACCACAACCGTTAGGTCAAGACCCCAGAGACCCTAAAGGGGGTAGGGTTACCGTTGACAAGGTTGACAAGAGGCATTAACAGACGACAGCCGGGCTAAATTTCCGGTCTATTCTGCTTGGTTCATACTGTTCGAGAATATGACCATCCGGTTCGTCATGGGTATCGAAACATTATACCAGAGTACGTTGGCGAGTCTTCCACTATGCTAACCCATCTGAAGTCGAATAGTGGTGCTCCTAGGTGATTATTTATCTGCGACACTGTAGCTAGGTTCAGCAACCTAAGGCACGGGCTATCTCCCAGGGTTTGGAGCCAGTTTCCCGTTCGACGCGACTCCCGCGGTGCCATCATGATCGGCGGTTTCGTTCCCAGTCAGTCCCCAGCCGTGGGACCCACTAACTCCCCCCCATTTTCCGCTTCCTAGGCGAACTTCTGGGGCTGAAAATCATCAAATCAGTGCATCCCCTCGTCGGTCTCCTTAACGCGGCCACAATGGCTCGTCTCGCTTGTCATTCGGCCACCGAAGGGGGCTTGACCGTCACTTCGGCTCAAATACAAGAACCCACTGCATTAGCCTCTCCCTTAAGACCGGATCGGTCCAGCAAGCCCTTACACTCGTCTCGAAGTAAGATCGCATCACGGTTTATTGCTGGGTTCCAATCATGAGGTTCTCGTCTGGGCTGGCCGCGGTGCTGCTCGCCGTACCAGTGCAATACAGCCAGGCCAAGCTGTCTGCGCGCAGTGCAGATTCCTGTGTATGTTGACACGGATCGCAGACCCCGACAGAAGGCATCTAGGATGTCAAACCATTCAGCTCACTGACAATTTCACTCGTTCCAATAGTGCGATGCTCTCCTTCTCAGCAAGATCGGGGACCGGGTGGTCCTGCCCGATGCGAAGCCCTACAAGGAATCAGTTGAGTCCTACTGGGCCGTGAACGTACAACTGAGGCCAAACTGCATTGTCCAGCCAGTGTCAACCGACGAGGTGTCTGCTGCCGTTCAGACTCTGGCGAACTCGATCACGGGCGATTCGTGTAAATTTGCCGTCCGTAGCGGAGGCCATGCTACATGGGCCGGTGCCAACAACATCGAGGATGGCGTCACGATCGATCTCTCAAATCTGAACAGCACCACATACCACAAGGGGGCAGAAACGGCCACTCTACACCCCGGTGCCCGGTGGGGGGATGTCTACAAAGCCCTAGAACCTTTGGGCGTGACGGTCCCCGGTGGCCGTACCGCTCCGGTTGGTGTTGGCGGGTTCTTGCTGGGAGGTAGAGTCGCGGCAACATTGTTTCCTGGCGAGTGGCTGTGGGCTGACTATGGCAGGTGGTAATACCTTTCACACCGCGCGTGTTGGATTTGCCACTGATAACGTGGAGAACTTCGAGGTAGTTCTCGCGAGTGGACGCGTGGTGAATGCCAACCGGCAGACAAATACCGACCTTTACAAGGCGTTAAAGGGCGGCACAGGGAACTTTGGCATCGTCACGAAGTATGACTTGAAGGTCATTCCCCACGACAAGCTCTGGGGTGGTCTTGTTGCCTACGAGAATTCGACCACACCACAGCTGGTGAATGCGTTCGTGAACTTCGTGGACCACCTGCACGAGGATCCTTATGCCTCGTATATAGGCATGTGGCAGTATAGCACGGCAACCAAGCAAAACTCCGTGGCGTCCGCTCTAGAATACACCAAAGCCGAGACGCGTCCTGCCGCCTTCCATGAATTCTACCAGATCAAGAACGTCTCCGACACCATGCGGTTGGCGACTATGGCCAATCTAACCGCAGAACTGGGTCAACCTGATGGTTACCGGTAAGTTCAACACAGATCCCAAAAACGGTCCCCGCTAAGGAGGTCCCTAGTGATGTCTTCCTCACCGGCACGTACGAGAATGATGCAAAGGTCCTCGCCAGAGCTGTTAAGATCCACGACTCCAAGATTGAGGTGCTCAAATCTCAGGCCAAGAGCAAAGACTGGACCATTTACGCTATGGTTCAACCGTGGCCCAAGATCTTCTGGGAGCAAAGTGCGAAGAAGGGAGGCAACGTACTGGGCTTGGACCGAAATGACAAGAATCTCTTCCGTATGTACCCAATCGAGCTTCCATCTCTCCCCCCCGGCGCCCCGGTTATTCCAAGCTGACCCTGTATTCCCCCTGTAGAGGTTTTGTACGACTACTCCTGGAGCGACGCAGCAGATGACCAGCTGTTTCGCCAGACTGGCATTGATGCGCTGAGGGAGCTCGACGAATACGCCAAATCCGAGGGCAAGTACAACGAGTACATTTACCTCAACTATGCGGACCGTACTCAAAATCCTCTCCGTGGTTATGGACAGGAGAACCTGGACTACATCAGAAAGGTGGCTGCGACCTACGATCCTGATGGTGTTTTCCAGACACAAGTGCCTGGGGGTTTCAAAATCACCCAGGTTTAAACTTGAATCATTGGTGTCTAGCCACGTCTGTGTATTCATTCAATATCCAGAGCCTTATTGTCCAAATATTTACAGAGCTTAATCCATTGGTCGATGTGTCCGTCGTAACCCTCCTTTCTCCAATCAACGGCAATACAGTAATTTCCATCAAAATCTTTCCTATAGCTCCAACACCTTTCTGACAATTTATCTGAGGGTGAGGATGATGCTTCGCGCCGGTTTATATCCCAGGCTGTGTCGCCAGACCGGACTATACTGTCGATCGCCATCAAACGTGCAGCAGCATCCCTGCACACAACCCTAACCGATTGACGGCGAGGACGATCAATCCTCAGCCTCAGAAGAGAACGAACCATCCAAACCGCTCCAGCCGGCGACCTTAGCCACATTCACAAGCTCATTATGTTTGGACCGACTGAATCGGCTAGCACACTCTCCCGCATAGACAGGCTTGGGAAAGATTGGACGGCACAAAGCACTAGTATCTGAGTAGCACAAACTAGCAGACGCAGGGGTGGTCTGCTCTCGGTTTCGTGCACGGATCAATCGTTCGTCTGAATGCAGGCCGTCGATAGAAAAGATCTCCCTTGTGCCTCACTTAGCCCATTTTGTCATCGGGGTGTTGGCCACTATCCAGAAAGCGGCTCGTGTTCTCCCCTGGGCAATTTTGAACCCGGAGTGGTTTTCACATTGGCAGTCCAGCCTCTCCACTAGCTGATTATACATATGCAGCCACAGGGCGGAGTTCCGGCTTAGCCTCGTCTGTCCACTATAATCCGGGCGGGCCTCCTGCCATGGCTGCCCTTGCATCGGAAACTCTGAGGTTTCCTTCGCTATCCCAAACTATGACCACGCGCCAGGTAGTGATGCCACCCCTCCGGGTGTGACGCCGAACTTTGACTACTCGAACCCATGGCTGTTTATCCAGAGTCGGCGATCATCACTGCAGGGCTCGTCTTCGCGACACTCTTCCTCGGCCTTCGGCTATACACAAAGACATACTTATTGCGCAGTTTCGGTTGGGATGATGGTAAGTTGGACGATTTCAGAATCATGTGTAGATGGTACTGTTGTCGGAGATAAACAATACTGTATTCCCGAATCGACATTGTGCTGCCGGCTATGGGGCCCTGGGATGTAGTCTGGGAAGAAATTGGGACTTCGTGCCATCGGTGTACATATGAATATTCACTTCGTCCTATTGCTGATATCGGTTGCTGGTCTGCTATATCTTGAGATGTATAGTTCTAGGACTACCTGATTCCGCTTGGAATGCTTTGAATCGCATCCCTGATAGTCGGCTGTTATTCTCTGCCTACATGATCAATGGTTGGAACTCCAATCCTTCCGTCAAGGGACATTCGCATCTATTTCGCGTCCAGTTTTGTTGGATATCCCGTAATAAAATGCCAACACATTCCTCTCTTAGGGTCCCAGCGGAGCGCGGCTCTCGTGGGGGAAGTGGACTGGCCAGGCAGGAATTTGGAATTTGGACTTGGTCGGGTTGACCCGGAAGACTGTGGACCGTTGTGGGTTTGGTAGGAGTGGTGGAGATGCAGGCCGTCTTGGTGACAGCAACCCGCGGTCCGGGCCTCGGTCTCTTGGAATAAACACACTGGTGGAGAAGGGATTTCTCTAAGCGAAAGGGGGGTTTTGGCGCGTGTCCTTCACGTCCTAAAGGAGAGACTTAGCAAGACCTGGTATAAGGAAAAGAAAAATATGAATAATTAAATAGCCTGATATACGAAGAATCAAATAAACGAATAACATCATCTGGGACGTTACCGTTGATAATTGAAAAAGCCCTAGTGTGGGATACCCATGGACTGTCGATATTTACCTACTATCACACACCACATCAGACTACACAAACCATGGAAGAAGAGGGGGCATACATATATCAACAGATGTATGCAGTATAGTTATTCCGAGGTCGTCGGAAACAAGGGATGTTGGTTGCCTTACGAAAACCATAACTCGGAGATATATATCTCAGAAGACGGGCAGTTCGACCAGGGTAGCAGGGCAAGTTCAGCTTCAATGAACATCCTACGGTATACTATCACAACTATTTTTGCCAATTTCGCTGGCTTTGATAAATTAAATAATTTATGTATTCTTTCATCCATCAAACCCACGGCAGATTAAGGACGGACATGACTAGAATAGTGATGATTCTGATGACCCACTCGACTGGTGGTGGAGGTTGAGAGAGCCAGGAATAAAACTCTCCCGAGAAAATATCTGCAGACCAGCTGGCATTTCTACTATATTCATGTTTTTTACGGAATATCCATGTGAGAAGTGATAGGTATTGTCTCAAAACCCAATTGTCGCGGCAAAATTTCTCGACTGGAGTTCTAGCCTTCGAAGTATCATATGCACACGTAGTCACCACACCGGCAGAAATAGATAAATAGATAAATATATAGATAGATCGAGCAAAATGTACAAACCTCATACATGGACGGGAGAAAAGAATGGCGACACAAACCTGCATCGCATAATTGCCGGACCTCGAAGCCCATACGTAATGCGATGAACAAGGGATAGATCAATGTGATAAGTCACATAGAGATAGTCGAGTGTGATATTGACTCGCAGATATGAGATAAAAGTTCTATCGGATCGTCGGAGACTTGTTCCTATCGGCGTCGTGGCCCTCCAGTCTGGGATCTAATGCGGGGACAATGATGCAACTTACCTGTGCTCTGATATATCTGACCTGTGACAATATTATGACAGTCTATGCCCCGCCAAAGATAGTCGCGTCTGGTTGGGATGTCAGTGAAGGAATATCGACCGTCAATGAGGTGATTTTACAATTCCCCTCTACTATCCCATGGTCCAATCCATTGAACAGCTGAATATTTGGATGACGCATTGCATTACTGAGTACCTCTTGCTATTGTTACCACCCAATAACTGCAGACTCGGTACCACAATGACCTCCACCAGCCAGCTGTATGAATTACCCAACACCAGCATGATACGCTTTGAACTGGAGATAGTTGCTTGCCACAGCCCAGACAACATCCGGTACGGCCGGCGCGGAGCAGTCCGCCGTTTCTTTGGGCCACTCTGAAGAAGAGAGAAGAAGGTAGTCTGCCAGACAGACCACAATTCAGCACATGGGGTGGATGTATATCCTCGGCAGTGCAACGACCGGACCGATCCCTACGTCCATCAACGTTGTTGTGTTAGTTTTATCCCGCATGGAGGAAGGTATGACGATCGGTGACCCTTGTCCCGGAGCAATATGACAACCACAGGATTGGTTTCGGCCCCCAAATCGTTTCTCCAAATAAGCACTAAAATAAGCACCAACGTATGGGGGCTACCAAGTGGTGGTACGATTAGATTCCACCGGAAGCCGCATTGTTGCCAATCGACCACTCTGGATGCTATTCTGAACCGAAGCGACATTGGATCGGTCCGAAGACTAGCATAGGAGAGACACGCGAGAGAGTAACTACTTATCCCTTGGCTTGACGGTCAGGGGCCACACGGGCCATGTAGACAAGCCTCACTCCGTTGGCCATATGGACCCAACGCGGGGCTGCTCCAAAGGTGAGACAGCCCTAGATTACACTACTAAGACTTAAACAGAGTTCGCATAAATAGGTTCAACGGCCGAGTTATTAGAGATAAAGCTGATCCCTGATTGGACCGCCCCTTGTAATGTACATCGTAGGCGTAAGGTCTGATGGCTGATGGGTTGTGACGATATCACACCCGGGCATGCAACAGCGCACATAGAGGACCCATGTCAGAACTGGGTGTGAAGACCACGGCGCCTACCGAGCCACAGCATACTTAGCCCACAAAGGATCAGCCAAAAGCCGATCGACGCAGCTGTTCTCAACCCCCACGAGGATTTCGATGCCCCCATCGGGCAGCGGCGGGAACACCACCTGACACCCGTTGATCACCCCAATCGCGGGCACCCGGACCGCCTCAATCTTCCCTAACATGGTCCCCCACTCCACATCGTATAGTGAGAATCCCGTCCAGCTGGTGAGTACGCAGTTGTACCCGGGGGCATCGAGGAAGGCCGTCGGCACCAGCCGGTTGACGTCCTCGAGCTTCTCGGCCAGAGTGGCCACATCATCCACGTACTGGCCATCAGCGCGCTGGATGGCCTGGCGGATGAGGATGGCCAGGTCGGCAAGACTCAGCTCGCCCAGCATGCGCCGGATCGACATAGACACCGCGATGTACCCGAGGAAGCAGCCCAGGGTTTCGGGGTGCACGGGTGGCAACGTCCGTCGGCGCCCGTCGATGGCCACGTTGAAGACAGAGGTAGGGTCACCTTCCAGGGTCGCCAGCGGATACTGGGCGTTCATGACAGTGCGCCACAAGAGAGCGGAGAGGGCATCGTTGGTCGAAATCCATTTCTGATCCGCGGGCTGGGTGGCGTGCGCCGGGGACGCGTCCGCCTTGAGGGCGGCGAGCGCCTGAGGCGAGAAGTAGAAGACCTGGGCCCAGTGGTTCGTGGAGAGCATCTTCGGCGGTGCCCCGGGGGGCGTGAAGGGGAGGATGGTGTACTCGGGATGGTTCTCAGGCAATCCCGTGTTGCGACCCGACGGCTTCATCACGAGTTCCCGGTCCGTCCAGATGGCCGGGGGGAGCTCCGCCGGCTCGTGGATGGGGATCCCTTGGGCCCGACGACACTCTTCAGCCCAAACTTTGGTCCAGGTGTAGAACGAGGTGCCGTCTCCGACCAGGTGCATGATACACCAGGTAAGGATCACGCCGCCCTTGATGAAGTTGAGCTGGACGAGACTGGTCGGTAATCTCTCACCGGCGGAGGGCCACACAGACCGCCGACAGAGTTCCTCGCCATTGAATTCGGCGACAGGGAAGCCCCTGGCTTTCAGGTCTGCATAGCTGGATGGATAGGTCTCGCGCAGGTCTTTAACTGCGACGCCCCCCACATTTGGATCGGTTAACCGCTGCAGCTTCACCACTCCACCCTGCTTGGCGTCTTCGTCTGGGATAAGTTCGCAGCCAACCACCGGTAAGCGCTGCTCCAGGGCTTGATAACCCGCACGGAACACCCTGGCCACCTCGTCGATCTGGTAGTCGTCGGCCAGCCGGAAGGGAAAGACATATCGTAGATAGCCCTTGGGGCCGATACGCTCGAGAGCCGTAAGGGCGGGGATATCTCCGACTGAACCCATCGTGGTCTCGTTCTGAAACGCCTGGTGTCTTTCTTCGTCCGTGGGCAGCGTTCGCTTTTCTTTCTGGCACAACGGAGGAAAACGACAGGATGGCAAATCAAGGACCTGACCGGTCAACCGACCCCTGTTTTATCTAGTCAATTGTCTATTGACCCCCATCCAATGTCGAATTGGCTTGACAGCCTGACCCACTCACTAGACCCATTCCCATCCACGCCAAGCCAGACAGGGCCGATCTTGGTGAAAAGAGGATGATCCGCCGTTGAAATAATCAACATGAGAGGTGTCAAAAGCTAGTCTGCATTCGGGCGTGGTCAACCTTCCCCGTTCCTAGCGTGGAAGACGGACTCACTCGCGTGGCCTTAGCCTGATCCTGCAGAGTGTCAGCCCCCAGGCCAGGATTCTTCGGGTCCATAGCGGCTGCTTCCTGACATGTCTGACAGGTGCAGGGGGGCGAGAATATACCAGAAAAACATGCTAGCTGTGGAAGATTTGGGGTTCTGCGCTGGGGAGGATCTCCGGAATAAAATCTCCGCAATGGACACCCCCGGTGTCTGTTGCGCTGGGCCGGTGGCGATACCTTCTCTTTCGTTCTTTTTCGTGACCCCCGCCCTCCCACGGTTTGGTGGGAAGTGAGCGCAATGGGAATTGATCCAGGTATTATCAAAGTGTTCGGGCCACCGCCGCCAGGGCTCGATCTTACCGAAAGTGAAGTGTCCAAAAACAACGGCGCGGTCATTGCGATGGTCTGTCTGGCCACCGTGGCGGTGATGCTGCGCTTCACGGCGCGAATTACCCTGGGAAATGCGCTGATGGCTGACGACTGGGTGATTGTCGTCGCTCTGGTATGATCCCGCCCAACCCTGTTCATCCCATGGTGGACCCGGGCTAGGGTTGCTAAGTCCGGTGCAGCTTTGTATAGGTGCGACAGCAGGGTTAAGCATCGTTGGTAAGGGTTTGTGCCCTCACGATGACGACGGGGAAGCTGACGGGCCTAGGTGGCACAATGGGGGCAGGAACACACCTCTGGTCTCTCTCGTTGACCACCATGCCGCGGATTTTCCGAGTCAGTCGACGAGGCTTGCATCGCCGTGGAGTACTTGCGCTGACCGGGTTATTCAGATCCTCCACTCCTATACATTTGTCTATGCCGCTGCATGCGCCTCCACCAAGGTGTCCATTCTTTGCTTCTACATCCGCATCTTCACTCCATTGGACCGGTATTCGCGATACGCCATTGCGTTCGGCTTCTTTCTCACCATCTCCTACCCGATCGTCGTCTGGGTCACCATGGGAAATTGCTGCAGGCCGATCTCCTTCTACTGGAACCAATTCATTGGAGCCAAAGGGACATGTATCGACGTCAACACCTTTTTCCTGGCCCTGGGGATCGTAAACATGCTCAACGACTTTATAGTGCTGCTGATTCCGATCCCGCGGATTCTGAAGCTCCAGATGACGAATCGGAAGAAGTTGGCCATTAGCGCGATCATGGCCGTGGGTATCTTGTAAGTCAACCCGCCTTGCAAATAAGGGACGTGACCGATGCTTACCACGATTCCAGCGCCTGCGTGGCCAGTATTGTCCGCATCTGGTACCTTTCCGTGTTCATGGCCGCTCTCGACATCACCTGGCTCATGGGCCCCGTCTTCATCTGGAGTAGTATCGAACCTTCGGTGGCCATCATCTGCGCCTGTCTGCCACACCTCGCTCCATTCCTGAGAATGTTGCACGATAATGCGCTGTCCAGTCAGGACAAGACCGGATCCAAGTCACACAGTTCGTCGGGTCCATGGCGGGGTCCCCAGCGGAGCGCGGTGTTCGGTAATCGTGCGCCCCATTTCGATGGCCGGCAAAGGCTCGGGGAGGGGGACGATGAAATCGGGTTGACGAACCACGTCGCGGGGAGTGGGAATATTCACAAGGCAGACTCGATGGAATCTCAGATCCTGGTGCAGTCCAGCTTCGTGCAATCATCCTCCGGGTCTCGGTGATGGACTCCTGTGCTATAAACCCTATCTAATGTACACCGATCTGGCCACATGGCCAATTGCTTCTGCGCCCACCCGACCTGGTGAATCCGGTCAGTCGTTATCCATCTGGGAAACCTGGACACGGTTTGCCGAAGCGTTTGATGCCTCTGGCTGGCTCGGGGGTTGGGAATCTGCAGGCACGATCCGATTCAGATATCCCCACGATCATGCCACCTGCTATCACACGTCACTCTTTTAAGTATTGATCGATCCTATGTACTATTTATCGTCTGTCTCATCCCTGTAACCAGTAGCGAATGATAAGCTGCAGATCCATTCCGGGCGTCACCTATCCTTGCCAGCGTAGTTCGACTAAAAGCCACCGGGTGTTCTAGCGGGGCTTGGTATCGGATCCATCCATTGTGTGCCAATCGATACAACGCGGACGCCCCGTTGGCTCAATTAACAGTCTTGAGTGCACCTGGAAGGATCCTATTTCCGACGAGCCACAGGACCCATTGCCAAGTTTACGATGCCACTATTTTGACTCGAGTTTGACCAGTCGTTGAATGAAGATATCGGTTAAGAGTCCACTAGACAATGCGTGGATTATGTAACAACAAACACCATTGGCGTCAATAAATAACACAAAGAACACAAATGCCAGATTTAAGAGAAAGAGAGAACCCGACTAAGAGAAACAGTCAGCTAACTCAGGCTGTCAGGAGGATGCAGCCACCTTACATCACGCCCGTTTATGCACCAAAAGGATCTTTGAGTCCCGCCTCGACATAGCACTTGGCCTTCTCTGCGGAGCAATACGCCTGATTGGCGTTCTTGGCCGTGCGACACTTGTTGGCTTCCTTATCGCAGCACTCGGAGGTCTCACACCCACCGGCCACGACTGTGGTAGAGAGACCGAGGGCGATGGCAATGATGGACCAGGAGACTTTCATGATAACGAGAGACTATGGCGTGCTCTACCTGTAGGTTGATGACTGAAATAACGATGGTATGGATATCAGGTTAGCAGGCGGAGACTTGCGAACACAACCCTTTATATCTTTGAAACAGCGACTAGGTTGAAGTGCCATGTGGCGCCAGGATTGGCGTTCTAGAATCCCATTGTCCATTTCTACTTCCGGTCTTGTGTGAATCATCGATGTCGTCAAGTCTCACCTAACCCCGTGGTTTGGATGCGGGAGGTGGATCCCGCTCGGTGTAAACCGAGAGGCAATTGGAGGCTTGAGATGTACAATCGGATTGTAGTTAACCTTAATTCGAGTGGCAATGGATGCTTCGTCCGAAGGATTATAGTAGGTGGACTTTGCGTCCTAATAGTCATTTTCTCACATGGGACAATATCGGTGGCGAGACACCGGCGACCACTGGCTTGATGATTTCATATGACGGCAATTTTATGCCAGGAGTGACCGTCGCTTTATCTTGTTATTTCCATTTAGTTCCCGCGGAAATAAATCGGTCAAGTATGAGATGAGGCCACAAACGCGACAAGGCAGCAGCCTATAAGTAGTTGTTACCTCTCCCAGCGACAAGCCTGCATTACGGACAGTCAGTTAGAGAAAGTGACCAGAATAGATCAACACCACAAGAAATAATAATAATCAGGTTTAGGATGCATAGACAAGGTTTCAAGCTACAGGATATGTAGGGACATGATAGACCTGCCTGGGATAGGGGAGAGGCCAACCATTGTCTGGTCGGGATATATTTACCACCTCCCACCTTCAAACGTTATAATTACTGATACTGATCTCAAATAATCAGCCCGAATATGCCAGGGTTGGCATTAGTAACCCTCTAGACCCCCGCATCAGCGGAATAGTCAGATTCGAGGAACATAAACGAACCCGAGTTACCCCGCAGGGAATCCTGTGGCTGGGTAAGCACGCCCATCGCCAACCAGGCAAGAAAGAAGACGGCAGCACCGAGTGTCCCACCACAAAAGTCTGTACGTTTTCCCAGGTTAGCGAGCTTGCGCCCCATCCCATACTCCACCAGGTATGTCCGGTAGGTAGGATTATATCATGCAATAGCTGACCGTGGCAGATCAAAGTGCCGGGATAATCCCCAGCACGAGACCGTCCAGATTCTACTCCGTCCCAAACGCCAACGACACCATGATATCGGAGAAAGATATTGGATACTTGCGTCGGTGTGTTGAACTGGCCCGTCAAGCGGCCGAGGCCGGGGATGCTCCGTTTGGGTCAGTCCTGGTAGACGCAACAGGTCAGGTCCTCAACGAAGATCGCAACCGGACGGTCACCAACGCGGATGTCACGCTGCACCCGGAGTTCACGCTGGCCAAATGGGCCCAGCATCATCTCAGTCCCACAGAACGTGCCTCGAGCACTGTCTATACTTCTGGCGAGCACTGCGCGATGTGCGCGGCGACCCACGCATATGTGGGCTTGGGGAGAATCGTATACGCCACCTCGTCCAAGCAACTTATACAATGGAAGACAGAGTCGGGGATATCACTTGGCCCGGTTGCGCCACTCCCAATCATTGATGTAGCACCACGTCTCCCAGTGGAAGGGCCGGCCCCTGGTCTGGGAGAAGAAATTCGTGAACTGCATCGAGTGTGTTGGAGTCGAAAGGCGGCGTAGGCATGCAACGTAATGGCTATTGACATTTACGTACCAGGTGGAGGAGGAGGATGATGGACGATTTCTGAAAGAATGTATCGGATGGTTAAAACCACAGTGACTGTCGATCGTGGAGAGATGGCCTGTTACCTGATTGTCAGGCGGGCGGATTGTTTTCCTCCATCCTGTCCGAATCTGAACTCTCTCCTCTACAGACCTCTATATCACATCGATTATGTCAAGTCCATCCAGTATCCCACCACACCCATCGGTTTGTTTCGTATTCAACCTATCATGATCTATTAGTCCGTTATCCGCCTGTCTTCGCAAAGATGTTCTTCATTCCTGGTACCGACTTCTGTTGCCTTCGAGTAGGAGTCCCAAGAAACCATCCCGGGATCAGACGCGCCCTGTATAAATCGGGGGTGTAATTGATATGGTTGGATGGGAAGTGATTCGACAGGGAATTAGTGGGTGGATTAGCGGGCATTCGCCTCTTCGCCCGTCCTTCAACGGGGTTTCGAAGCTTCTATGCTACACAATACGCAGGCGACGGAACGACCTCTTCGTTGGAAACAATGCCAGGACCACATGCATACCCTCATTCCTCGATGACCTCAAACTCTTGGGTGACGCTGATTCCACCAGCTGGGTTCTGACCGAGGCTCCTCTGCCGCGTGTGCTTCTGACCAAGGGATTCTTCGCTCCGAATACTCAGATCGTCCCGAGCATAGGGGTGGGGCGCGGCGACCCCTGCATACGCGTTGTGTCCCATCGGACGTAACCATAGCGGGTGTGAATCGTCACTTAGCGAGTCCAACCTATTGGTGCCAATAGGGGCCCTTCTGGACAGACCAGGGCATTTGACTGCTTGTCCCACGGTCGCTGGAGGCGATTTTGGCGACCGATCGATGAGAGGTCGCATGAGTGGAATAGACGAGAGGATGATGGCGAGGCAAGGCTCGAGCCCGGTCATGATGTTGGCATGTGGTAAAGTGTGGGTGATGTCGCCGAACCGTACCTCGAACAGGGTACGGATCCGGAGGGCACTGACGATACACGCACTTGTCTGAGATTAGCCTAGGTCTCTCGGATTGAGTCGAAGTATCTCTATCGGAAAACAACATGGGGCGATGGGATGGACTTACACGAATCCAAGTCCCAGGACTGCCATCAATGTTACCTTTTTGGAAGTTGCCATGTGAAGTCGATATAGCAATGGCATGGGGATTATCAACACCACCAGGTCGGTGAACAAGTTAATAGTCCCTGAGACGATGTACGACACGATCTCCTGTCCACACGTTCCTCCAGGAATATTCGGGTTCCAGTTGAATGCGATTGGCCGGCAGACCAGAAAGGTGGCCAAGATGGTCCCTATCGCCCAGGCCGCAACCAGGGCAATGGTACCCCAGACAATGCGCACGACTGCCCTGGAGGGGAAGATGCGGAGATACAGTAGCAAAATGGATATTTTGGTGCAGCTGAGGCTAAAAACCCAAAAGATCTGCACCGGGAAGATCAATTTGTACAGTTTGGTGATCGGCCCTCTCCCATGCTTCTCGACAATCGCCGCCTCATGGTCATAGCCCAGACCGGTCTGGACGACGAAGGTGACGGAGATGGATTCGAGACCGACGGCGAATATCTATCGCCGTTAGGATGAGTCGAGGGACGTCGGCGGGGACCTACCGCGGTAGGATGCTGAGCTTACGCAGGCCATTATCAGCAAGTAGTCGCTCGTGTTCCACTTCTTCCGGGCAACGCGCTGAGCCAGCAACCGCAGGAATACTGCGACCACTGCTAACGTGCCACTGACGATAGCGACTGCCAGTGTCGCCCGTTGGGCATGCGTCACGATGGGGAATATCACCATCGTTCAGGCGCGGTTTCTCAGCTAGCGGCGCGATGCAGGAACGGAAGGTTGTGTCGAAAGGACATAGTTTCACATTCTGATCCCATGAGACATTGAAATATGGCTGGCAGGTTCTTGTTTCTCCCTTCCCACACCTGCATCGGTTCTCGCAAATAATATAGAGTTTTATTTTTACATTCCGGGACTCCCCTTGTGGCCTTTCTTTGATGGAGGCGCCATGCGAGACCTTGCTGCGGGCGACTCATGTTTCGTTGGCGGAAGGCCGATTGGGGCTTTTTGTGGAAAGCTTCCAGTTTCGTAGAGGCGCAACACGCCAATTGTGGGGCTTGCAGTTCAGTGTGACAGCAGAGCTAGTCTTCGCCTGTCAGCCTTTACACGTCCAATTCCTTGGCCCTGCTAAGCTCAAAGGGGTAGCGATTGCACCGCGATATGAGGGGAACAACGGCTTAGCGTCAATTGGTGTATGAGGCTTGCCCCGGAGCCTGAGCGCCTCTCTGTCAAATCACTGGTTTTGTGTGTTTGTTGGCTGATTTCCGCTCTTTTTTTTCCCGTGCTCCGTCTGTTCGTCCCTTTGTCGGACATTGCCACTGGCGTCGGTAGTGTCAATTATGGAAACTTTGATGTCCTTTGATGCTCGTCCACGACCTTCATGGAGCCCGTTTAGCAACCATCCACCCGGATGGCCTGTCGTGTTTGCAGTTGCTGCTGGTATTCTGGCGCTATTGTACATTGGCACGAGGGCCAACGGGCAATTGGGTGTGAAAAGGGGGGAGAAGCCTCTTCTGACGCTGCCCCTTATCGGTGACCTGCATGACTCGCCTATCGACAGGCCGTTGGCCAACTGGGACGCCTGGGTGGAGGGTACTGGCGCCATTGCCGTGCGCAGGCTCTTTGGAATCGTGCCCATCGTCGTTCTCAACTCGGCTGATGCTGTCACCGAGCTATTCAGCCGGCGCAGTCAATGGTATAGCAATCGACCGGCCTCGGTGACAATGGAGATGATCACGGGTGCGGAGCCAGGCCGGTCACGATTCACCTTGATGCACGACTATGATGATCATCTCAAGCTGCACCACCGCATACTTGCCCCGAGCTTGGGTGCTGTGGCCGCCCCGCAGTATCACCCTCTGATGGAACTGGAGTCGAAGCAACTGCTATTCGATCTCTTGGATCTGAGTGGACGATTCTCCGGTGGTTCTATCATCAGCACGGACACCGTTTACCCCCTTTTGGAACGTACCCAGTCCAGTATCATCTTGGCACTGCACTATGGCTTACGCATCCTGCGGCCCCAGGAGCCCATCCTGCACGAGATCGTCGGCATTCAAGCCCAGGTGACACATCTCGCCGCCAACCCTGCTTTGCCCGACCTGGTCCCCGTGCTCCGCCATCTGCCGGTCTGGATGTCCCCGTGGAAGAGGTTCGCCGACCAGCTCTACGCCACGCAGGTTGATCTGTATATGCGTCTATTCAACCACGGCCGCCACGCCGCGGGCTGGAACGCCACGAAGCAGGGCCTGGCGACCGCCACCAAATATGCTCCGAGCGAGAGCCCGGTGTCCGATCTCGATCTCGCCTTCACTCTGGCCACATCCATCCAAGGCGGCATGGAGACCTCCCCGCGACAGCTGCTGTGGTTGTTCATCTCCGCGCTCCACCGCCCGACCCTGTTCGCGCAGGCTCGCGCGGTGCTTGATACGGTCGTTGGGCGCGACCGTCTTCCACGATTCTCGGACCGTCCGCGCCTGGCTCTGGTCGACGCCATCGTGCACGAACTGCTCCGCTGGCGGCCCATCGCGCCGGGCTCGATCCCCCGCCGGGCTGATCGCAATGACGAGTATCACGGTGTTGCGATCAAGAAGAACGTCCCCATCATGGCTAACGCCTGGGCGATCGGCCGAGATGCGGCGGTGTTTGACCCGGCGCAGGGCGATCCGGGGGATTTTATCCCTGAGCGATGGCTGCGGTCGGACCCCAGCGGGGAGACAGGACTACGGGCTGATCTTCCTTTGCCGGTCTTCGGGCAAGGTCGGAGGATGTGCCTGGGGAAGCGGGTTGCGACAGACAGCCTTTTCATGCAGGTGGCTCACTTGCTTTGGGCGTACGAGATCGAGCCCGTTTCCGACGCGACCGTAGATCCATGGGAGATGACCGTCGTTGGATTCATGACGATACCGACGGAGCGCCAATTTCACCTCCGGCCGCGGGGTGACTGGGTGGTGGAGATGATTGAGAAGGAGTGGGCTGTGGCCGATAAGCGTCTGGACATGGTTATGGGAGGTGCGCATGACGTGGAGAAGTAGACCGTTCCCTCCTTTTTGTTTGCTGGTTGGCCGGAATGTATCATTTGGCTGCGCTGTCTTGATGTAATATTTGCGTTCAGACGACTATGATGGACGAGCGAGATCATGCAACCGGTCAGCATGTCAGCTGACTTGCACAGATATCCCTACAGGTATTATTGTGATTTCTGCAAATACTCCCAACTTGTTTATAATTATCAGAAATATTAAAATCATTAACGTATTGACCGATGTCCATATGTACCCCCGCAAGTATGTCACTTGAATCCTTTATGCTATGGCATGCCGTCTTCGTCAATATATATATATCTCCATCACAGGTGGAAATACTCGCTTCTCTCGCCGGCTTGATCACGTGGCCAATATTACTTGCCAATTATTATCAAAACTACATCCTTCTCGACTACACATAGCGCTGTAAAGCAGTTGTGTAGTGCGCCCAAAAGTCGCCACAGGGGACCTCTTCAAGCAGTCGCGTAGAATCTCTGAAAGTACTCATCGAGGGTCTCCACTAGTCCTATAAAGGACGCGAGTCGAGGCCGGATTGCGCATCGTTTAGACCACCAATCCACTGTTTATCGACCACCGGGGTCCACCAGAAAGGGCAAGGCTTCAGGGGACTGCCCGTGCGTATGGAAAGCGGATCGCTTATCCTGTTTTTCAAGCGATTTCCCTCCGATCGATGTATCCTGGCCCCGTCGTTCCCCTCGGGATCCAATTTCGCTTATCCTTCGGGTGGACCTCGGAGGACTCCGTTGGTCCGTCCATGGTATATCGTCGCGGTGACCAGAAAAATTTTCAAGCTCCCCACGTAAGTCCTGAAGGTATTCATATATATCGAATCCCAAAGCACCTGTGTGGAGCCGTAGAAAGTACCCGTGTAGGGCCGTCGACGGGACAAGTCCTGCAAAGTCCCCGTAGGACTTTTAACAACACCCATGTACAGATCTATAGCAAAAAGAATGAGTTATACAGCGAAGCTTTACCTAAATAATAGTATGGAGTCCATAAAGTTAAACATGTTGCCATATACGAGAGTGCAAAGCATACCACTCGCCCGCAAAGGAATCTAGACACTTTGGAGCTCGGTGGGTCCCTTTTATACATGTTCCCCGGCGGCAAACCATAACCAGCACATGAATAACAAACACAAGGGTTCCCGGGGGATTTGTTGAGATCAACAAGAAATTGAATTATTCACCACCAAATCAAAGTCTAATCAGAATAGGAAGTTGGACAGCAAACTCAATCTCTGGGCTTTCCACGGTTCCTTACGGGATTCAAGAAGGAAGAGAGATTCCGACCCACTCGACCCGCGAATAATGCCACCATCCATGGCGCTGGTTCCAAGTCCCCACGGTTCAGCTACGTCGTTCCGCCAGCATTTGTGGATTGAAGCAGCTGTATTTTGTGGTTCGGGGGCAGTGGCCTCTGATTGCACGATCCCAGGACTCGCTCGTAACCATTCTCCCACCACCGGACCCTTCCAGCCACTTCTCCATCCTTCATCTTCAGTCTACCCAGGAGTCGGAGTGTCACCACGTCTTGCTTTCAACTTGCCAGAAGGACCTACTGATGATGCAACAGGATTGAATTCACGACTCTCACAAGCTATAGAATCTAATGGGCTGTCCCGTTGGTTCCATTGATTCCGTTGGTCCCGTTGGTCCCGTTGGCAACTGGCAATACCGACTCGATCACCCCCAAGCCATCGTTCTCGCGCGTCCAGAAGGTAGGTTGGAGGCCCACCGACTCCAGGAGACTCTTCCATTGCTGACGGGTACGCTCCAGGCCCGAGCAGAAAATCATCACGGCCATGTCGGTAGTTCCGTGCAGGAATTCCGCGTTCCGGTCCGGCAGGATATACTCCTCGATCACCAGTTTGGAGTAGCCAGCCTCCATGGCGTCGACGACGTGGTTGAGCAAAACACGGGCCTTCTCGTCGGACCAGTCATGGAACACGAACTTGAAATAATATACCCGAGCGCCTTTGGACCACAGGTGAGTAGGGGTCGAAGGGAGTAACTCGGATGCACTAACCTTTGACAGGGTTGGGCTCCTTGAAGAAGTCATACTTCACGCCCTGGATACCACAGGCGTTCAGCTCGGACGCTGCCTCGTCGATGACCGAGGGGAGGTCCTCGAGCACCAGCTTGCCCGGGGCGTCGGGAAACCGCTTCTGGAACAGCATGAGATCATGGCCGCGACCACCGCCAATGTCGACGATGAGCGCCCGCTCGGGGTCGCTGTCGGCGCCCGCGAGAACCCGCTCCTGCACAGGGAACCAGTCACCCCAGTGAACGCGGTTGGCCCGCTGGCCTTCCATGAAATTGTTGAACCGGGTGAGCGCCTCGGGGTGGTCGCACAGCCAGGAGAATCCATCCTTCTCGACATTATGGGTGTATTGGAGGGGGGCTCGCAGCGGGTCTTCGGGGTTCTGGTAGTTCGTGGCGGCGAGGTATTCGGGAGTTTTTTGCAGGATCGGGAGAAATTCGCAAAACCTGTGGCGGGTTAGACGCGTTCACCGAGATCCAACGGGACGGGCAGTGCATACAGAGATTCCATGGTGCCGATGGCGGGTCGGTTCACCATCTCCTTGGCAATCGCCGTGGGGAGATAGGCGCTGGGTTCGGGTTCTACGACGATGTCGAAGGACACCAGGAGACGCATGATTCGCTCTACGTTCAGTGGTGTGAGCAACGGTATGGCCACGCCCGAATGCGCACCGACAGACTCACCGACAAGTAAGGGGTTGGCAGGTTTGGCAGCTGCCAACTGCTTCGCTGACACGGGTGCGGTCGCCTGTGCCAGCACGGGGAAGACCTTCATGTCATGAGCCACTTTCAAGGCCATGAAGACCATTGGCTTGGGTTATCTGTCAGTATCTGGATCCGTGATACTACGCAACAGCATCGTTCATGCTAACCTGGTACGACAGCTTCAAGATGGCATCTTTGGGCTGTTCGAGGGCTCGCTGCAGCTGGGTGACCTGAGCTAGTGCTTCTTTGCGGCAGGTCTCGGACGGGTCTTTCTGGAAGCCCGCCAGCGAGGCTTGGGTGTTGGCCCACAGGCTCTGGATCTGCTGGATGTCCATATCCGCTTAGATTAAGAAGGGCAGTGAAGGTCTGCGTGCTACTCAACAGGACAGGGGCCAAATCCAAGGGGTCTACTCTACATAAATACAACTGACAGGGGGCAGTAGTGGCCTGTCAACAATAACGTCCAGCTGTCATGATCAGCGAATTTCTCGCCCTAGTAACGTTTCATGCGAGTGGACAGGTAGGTCCTAGACATCCTCCGGCAGGGGAGTCGATGCCGCCATTCGCGCCCTAGTAGAGCCCTAGTAGACACACGACCAGCGATGATTGCCGGATTCAGGTCACGAAGAGTACTGTTTGGGGCGCCTGGCAGGAATCGGGAACAGAAGCGGCACGGAGGATAAGCTGATCGGCATCTCTAAGGCGATGGCGTGGATGGCGTGGATACTAAGCTTTCTAGTGTCTGGCGCAGCGTCTCCGCCTCGCATAAGAATGACCCTTCCCACGATCCCATCATGACCGTGCGGATGTCGTCCCGGTCAGTTAGCTTGAGGCTATCCTGCCCCACTGGGGAATAGTGGCTCCTGTCTCAAACCATGGTTATCCTATCCCCATCATGTTCAATGACCCTCGTCCCCACCGGGCCCCGATCCGGAACAGCTGCGGCACAGATTAGACCCACCGGAGAGGACCACAACAGGTTCTGTGCCTTCACATGTTCCATTGGCCCGTCCATGGCTGTATGCCCATGGTTCCAGGATGCACTGGATGGACCGGCGTCAGCGAGGTCATACCATCACAACCCGTCTGCCCCTTACCGGGGACCCATTTGCAGGGATCTTGCCCCTGTCCTGGACTTTACACTCGTGATCCTTCCCGTCTCTAGGTTACCATCCTTTTTGCGGGCCTATTGTGCGTCTCATCGGTGACTAGAAGGTGTTGGTTGGCGACTTGGGGACGGCTGATACTGCCCTGGTTTCGTAGATCGCCAGCAGTGCTTTTGCTTTTGTTCTCGTCCTTGGTAGTGTGCAATTTCTTTTCCTTTTGGCCTGGTGGTCTTGCATTTTGAGTTGCTGGAAATGTTTTCCTCGGCTTCCACTGTTTATTGCTATTTTTAAGAAGTCCCCAAGTTAGTATGCACGATCTGTACCGTCAGTCTGGGTCACCATTTCCATCAGTGTCCCATGGGTCTGTAAACTTTGTCGGCTAGCCACTTTTCTCCTGAGCCATATATATATGACTGGGGGAATATCTTGTCACTATCGAGAGATCAACCTTGCAGCATCTTGGTGCCAATCCCGATATACACCCCTGGGAGTACGCTTGCCCGGCATGGTCTACAATCTCACCGCAGAGCTCTTTGCCGAATGGGCCATTGGAATCGTCGTGGCTGGCATCCGCACCTATTCGCGGTTTTTTGTCGATAAGAGGGGAGTATACTGGGATGATGGGTTTTTGGCGCTCGGCCTGGTGAGACTGGTTGCCCGCTGCTGCGTATCCTTACCGTGCAGGATATCTGACGTCGCGCGAATAGATCTTCTGGACTTTGATGACCATCTCGCTCTATCTTTGCACGGGTATGCCCTACCTACCCTGGAGGATGGGTATTGTGGATGATGTCTAATCCGTCTTTCCTCCATCAGATGTATACAAGTCGAACATCGGCCTCAATGAGAAGACTGCGCTCGAGGTTCCGGACAGCATGATGCATTCATATAGAAGCGGCTCCGTTTACGGCTTCGTCGCCTGGATTGTCTACATTGTAGCCGTCTGGTCTTTCAAGGCAGTGCTGGTGTTCTTGTGCAATCGACTCACGTAAGGCACCTGACCGTTCCGTTCCGCATTGGAATGTCGTTGCTGATGAACACAGAATGGGACTCTGGCAGCATCGTCTTTCGATCCTCGTTGGAATACTAACTGCTACGACCTTCGCCGTATCTTTGATCTTTGACCTTTGCATGTGTCGACCCATCCACAAGAACTGGCAGGTCAAGCCGTACGCGGGAGGTCAGTTCGCATGGAAGAAAACCTACCTTACTCCGGACCAGGAGACTGACGCCGCCTCACAGACAACTGCACCATCCGACCCTTGAACTACATCGTGATCGAAGTGCTCAGTATTGTGTATGCACCAACCCACCCCGTACCGAAACACCCCCTGTCTAACCGAACCCTGTCAGGACGGATCTCGCCATCATGTGTGTCCCCATTCCCCTGGTCGTGGCGGCTCGCATCCCCACCCCCCAGAAAGTGGTCCTCGTGGGCTTGTTCTGCTCTGGTATCTTCGTCATGATTTGCGCCGTCCTCCGTGCCTACTACTCCGTCACGGAGATTGATACCCTCGCGACGGCCCTGGGATGGGCATCTCGCGAGTGTTTCGTGTCCGTCATCATCGTCTGCGCGCCGGGCATCAAGCCTCTCTTCAAGAAGCTCCGCTGGTTCGGCACGAACCTCTCGAGCAACGAGTACTCGAACTCGAAATCACACGGGAAGGTGTTTTCGTCCAAGAACGGCAACTTCAACACGCTGGTTTCCGCGCACGAGCGGAGTCCCTACGAGATGGGCCCTGCTGCGGGATGGAGAAAGCACAAGGCCACGCCCTCCTCCGGCGAAAGCCAAGAGGGTATTATGCCACCCGCGGGGCAGGAGGGGGGCCCGGACATGGGGATCCGTGTCACGACGGACGTCCGCCTTGAGACGGAGAGTGACCAGACGGCTGTATCTAATCGACCGGCCTACTGAACTCGCGGTGGCGATTGACGGGTCCGAAGATAGTTTGGAAGCACGGACGGCTGGCGTTTACAAGGATGAAGATGATGGGGGGAGGCATGGCGTTGGGTTTACATGGGTATCCGCTGATGGCATCGGATATGCCGTCGCAGAAGCCATGGGATGGTACTCGTATACTGGAGTGGGAATATGGTAATCATTCCGTGGGATCTAGGTTTATGAGATTAATTTATCAATAATAATGCATCCAGTGTTTATTAACGGAGAAAATCACACTTAGTTCAGGCCTTACATTACACCGACCTAAACAGTGCATTTCTCTGCTGATCTATTACTTGATTGAAATATTATAACCCTATGCCTGGTCGAGGGAAAAAACCTCGGATGACCCATAAAAGACCCTAACCCAGTACTAGCTTAAGAGAACCAGTGGAGCCGAAGCATCAGGTGCTAGCATCCCAAGGGTCGCGTCATGCATCTTCTGTGGAAAAGAATACCACTCGGCTAGAAAAGAGATCTAGACACTTGTGGGCTCCGTGGGTACCCTTTTATATCGCAACATCTTCCTACGTAGGACCACCCCCAAGGCATAACAAGGTCCGTAACAAGTGACGGAGACTTTGTGACGGGTTAATTTGGGTAGGGAAGGTTAGCAATGCGATTAGTGAAACAGAAGGGGCAAGAGGAGTGTACTGAAATTTCACCAGAATCTCTCCAAGGAGAAGAGACGACAATAATTCTGAGAACACGGAGGTGGAGAACCGAAGAGAAAGAGAACCAAGAAAGGAAAAAGGAGGGGCTCCACCTTGTACTTCCTCCCTTATATTCGGTTACAAATTTCGCCTGCAATTTAAGTTAAAGCGATTAGTAGGGGTATCCTCTCCCTTCCCTACCAACCATGGGGTATTAGCACCCATGGATAACACCCAAGGTACTGTAGGGCCTATGTTGTTTTCGCACCCTCCCCTCTAGACCGAATTGGTATTAGAGGACGTGCCCCTGTGGTCCCCGATGGACAGGTTTGGGTCCGGTTCCCGATTGCCAATCATCACCCTTTCTCCTACCACAGCCGGAACCGTGCGGCAAGATAGCATTGGAACTATCACCGTAAAGATTAACCCTGATATGGCCGCCGGTTCCAGTCGAAGGGTGCAATGAGACCGGTCTGGTAGTGTCTGGTCAGTTTTCATGATAGTTGTCGTGCTATGAAGCGCGGCCCGAAAAGTCAGTGAGCGTAACGAACTCTAGTCACCACAGCAATTGGAACTTGCAAGAAGGTTTACCCACACAGTGGTAACTTTAGATTGCCGAGCCGTGCGCTTGGGCCGCATGCTCCGTAGCCCCTTTCAAAAAAGCCAGATCCACATTCCAGTTGCTCTCAGCTGCAGAGTTGGTCGGCGCGATAGAAGAGCCATGGACCGTTTCCCCGTAAGAATCAACTGGAAGAGAGTGAAGGACGTAGTTAGGGGGTGTGTTAGGTAAGTAAAGACGGCCCCCACAATACAAGTGAGAGAGGATTGATACAGAAAGACGAAGACACTACGGGGATGCAAAGGGAGCCTGTTCAGCGGTTAAAGTCCAGACATTTGTGGTATCGCGATGTCGGATTGGTAGACAGCAGGAAAGGACTTCGACCGATGGGTCCACGCGAGTGACTTTGACCCCACGACAACAGGGATAGCTCGATGACTGCATGGTGTGTCTGTCGAAATCGTGAATAAACTCTACTCCCACAGGCATTCATTGTGCTGTGGAATAAGGAATGCCTGCATTCTGCGAAAAGTGGCAACAAATTGTCGTTTACTTTAAGAACGCACGGATAACATGAACTTGATTCAGCCCAAGTACAAACGTCAGTTAGAGACTTCTATCAATGGATGCGAGACCCCCTACCTTAGATGACTGGAAAGCGCATGTCTCTTCTTCCCTAGTATAAGACATATCGTCTTGGTCGGGAGGCCTCAGCAAGAGGAACTGTATGTGGGGAAAGACTCCCCCCAGATCATCTGAGCAAGAGTGATAAACACGAAGTATTTGGGCGGTCACTGAAAGAATCCAACCAAGCGTCAGCCCGGGTTAGCTTAAGTCACTTCTAGCAGACTGCGATATCTCGAAATTCGACCGGCTAATTAGGTCCCGGGCCCGAGGCTAGGGCACCGGGTCACGATGTTGCCGGAAGCCCTATCCCGAGATATCAGGGTGCTGTCTACGGACTATGCAGTCGCTGACTTGATATAATTGAGGAATTCTTGCTAGCTTCTGTTCATCCGTGGAACTTTTACGAGCCGGGACTAACCAATTACCTTGGTGTGGTGCTGTATTTCCAGGGAGCTCCCAGATCTTCAAAGTTCGTCCGTGGAATCATGATGTCATCACCCTACAACCACGCCCAGCGTTCCACTGGACTCCATGGCGTCAAGCGAAAGGATTTGACAGCCAGCCTACCCTAGTAGTTCACTCAAGTATCCTACATCCTACATCCTGGCTTTCGCCAATCAAGCCATGAACACCCGAGCATAGGACAGATCCCCCACTTCGGACAGCTCCCCCCCCCCCCCCCGGGTTGGTACATCATCAGTATCATCGATGTCGATTGCGCGACCAGTCGGTCATTCCACCCCAATGCCGCTCACGGACACGTCGTCGCAATTGGGACTTCAGACCGGTGCTTCATGGACGCTCACTACACGGCTGAATACACGGTCTTCTCCGCGCACCAGCGATACATCCTTTCCGTGATCGAGAGAACCAGCTCCTCTGTCTCGGTCGTGGGGTCGTTGATCATTATCCTCACCTTTATCGGGTCGAACCGGTTTCGCAAACCCATCAATCGCTTGGTCTTCTTCGCTAGTTGTGGGAATGTCCTGTGTAATGTCGCGACGCTGGTGTCAACATCGGCCCTGAACGGCTCGCCAGAGAGCGGCCTTTGTCAGTTCCAGGCCTTCTTCATCCAATGGTGAGAAACCCTGTTCCAGCGAACGCGGCTCAGACATTTGGCTGATTGTTTTCTCAGGTTCCTGGCCTCCGATGCGCTCTGGACGTTCGCCATGGCCTGTAATGTCTACCTGGCCCTCTTCCGAAAACACAACACAGAGCAGCTACGGAACCTGGAATGGAAGTATATGATGCTATGCTACGGGGTCCCATTCGTCACTGCTCTTGTCCTGCTCTTCATCAAAAGCGACAGCCAGGGGAAGGTCTACGGGAAAGCCACGGTGAGTCACTTCGACGGTCTTATACCCGCCAGTGGTGATTAACAATGGCAGCAATGGTGTTGGATTTCGAGCTCGTGGGACTACCTGCAGATCGGTGTCTTCTACGGACCGATATGGCTTGTCATCGCCATCAATATGATCCTATACACCCGCGTGGGGTGGTATATCTACAGCGGACAGCGCGAGCTCAACCGCTTCCGCAGCCCAGACACCGAGGTAGGACCGGAGATCCTCTCCTCGATCGATTCCGATATTCGCACACTCTACACCGAGACGACAGGCGAATCCCGAACACCTTCGTCAAACGAGAGGATCAGACTCGAGCACTCAGACATTCCCCGGGCTGACTCGGCCGTGCGGGCGTATACCAAATATGCCATGACCTTCTTCCTTGCGATGCTCATTACCTGGGTATGCTTTAACCCTGTACATTCGATGGGTTCCGCATTAATTGACTTATGCCGTCTAGATCCCTTCCATCGCAAACCGGGTGTACGCCTTGGCGACTCCGGCAAATCACTATATATTCGGACTGACGAGCGTTGCGAGTTTCGTCCTGCCTCTCCAGGGCTTCTGGAATTGTGTCATCTACATCGTTGTATCGTGGGACGCGGTGACGTCGTTGCTGTATCGTCTGCCCCAAGTGTCATTTTCTAAACTGAGGAGTGTATCGATACGCAGCTTTCGGAGAGGTTCAAATGCAACTGAGAAGGACTGACACGGATTTGTCGTCTAAATACTGGGCAGTGCGTAGTGGCCGATTTCTAGAGACGAGAACACGTTATCCAATCCACCTAATCACGAGAACATTTATCTCCCTCGGTAAGTGAAGGATGATGGCTGGGAGGCAAGTAAGTCTTCGCTGCGAGAACCAACGGGTGGATATATTTGGCGGCGGCATTTTCAGAAATGCTACTGTGGTGGGCTTTGCTTAGAGATTAACGTTCGACACACAATGCTTGTGGTATTTAACAGGGTAATAAGTCACATCATCACTCGTAAAATGATCCCATGGGCATCAGATGTCACCGACTTAGAGAGAGGGCCGCACCCAGGACGCGTCCTCCTTGATCATATCCGCCGCCTTCTCCGCAACGGCATAGACAGTCGATAAAATATTCCCACTCACATTCCCCGGAAACACGCTGGCGTCGACGACGCGCAGTCCTGTCACACCGCGCACCTGCAGTCGCTCGTCCACCACCGACCCAATCGCACACGTTCCACAAGGATGATACTCGGTCATGCAAAAGTCGCGCACGGCTTCTGCAGCCTGGGAGCGATCGCGGATGTCGCCGACGGGGTGCGCACGCCGCCGTATTTTATCTTTCAGGGCCGGAGACTGGGCGATCTCGTCGCAGAATCCGAGGCCCGCTGCCAAAACATCCACGTCGGCGGGATGGCTGAGGTACGCCGGGTCGACGGCGGGATTGACAGTAGGATCGCTGCTAGTAATGTGGACGGTACCCCGCGACGCGGGATATTCGAGACAGGCCACGATCGTGAAGCCGTCGGGGTCGGTTTCCGCGAGCGGTTTGGCGAATTTGCCCTGGTCGGCGACCACCTCATTCACGTTCAGGGTGCCTTGCGAGAGGATGAACTGGATATTCCCCGAGGTCGGACTCTGCAGCTGTCTGACAACCTGCTCGAGTTGTGTGCGCTGGAAGGTTGTTTGCACGGGCGTGTCGAGGATTTTACGGCAGGTCCGTTCCAGCTCAGCCGGAGAGACCATCCTCGAATAAGGGACAAACCCCATTCCACTCGTGGCAGAAGCCAGAAGCCCGTTGCGGTCCTTGGTATACATGTCCACGTGTTGTTGGAGAATGCTCGGGTGGCGGAGGGAATCCAACGACGTGGTTCCTTCGTTTAATTCGTAGACCGCGGCCGTGAGAACATGGTCCTGCAAATTTGCGCCCACCCCTGGTAGCGGTACGGTGCATGGTACATCGACATTTTTCAAGACGGCCGGGTCCCCGATACCAGATAGTTCTAGGAGCTGGGGTGTCTTGTACACACCACAACTAAGTATCACCTCTCTGGTGGCGCGGACTTCGCGAACCTGGTCTGAGTGCATGAATCGGACACCACAGGCGGTGCGTCCCTCCAATAGGACCCTTAAAGCCAGGGTATTGGTCAGGACCCTCAAGTTGCGGCGTGTTGTGTTGGGGAGCAAATACGCGCTGGCAGCGTAGCTCCGCGTGCCTCGTGCGTTCCGCCGATCCACCGTCGCCAGCGACGAGAAGAACCCGAGGTGATCGCCTCCCCAGGGATCACTGGGGCTCCGGTCGATTCCTGAGGCCTGTTGGCCAGCTTGAATGAAGTATCGCTCGAGGGGGTTCCGCCAGTTATTGAAACTGGTCGCAATACCCCCCGTCTGACCGTGGCTGCGTGTCTGGAACTGAGTGAACTCATCATCTCGTGGGGGCCCAATTCTGGTATCATCGAAGGTCTCGTGTCGCCGGAAGTAGGGTGCCATAGACGACCATGACCACCCCTTGCCAAATGTCGACCAGTCGTCGTAGTCTTGTTTCGAGCCGCGGACATACATCATCTACCTATATTGTTAGATGCATCATCCTTAGTCGGGGCGACGTTGAGTTGCCTACCCCATTCATGGCGCTGGATCCTCCCAGCATTTTACCCCGGGTTTGTGCATGAACCTTGTATCGGTTCGCTCTCTACTGTTCCATTAGCTCGTTGCGCAGGGCACGTTTGAATACGGGTTCGTGTACCTGGGGCACGGTCTCCAACATCCAATCGTATTCCGGAATCCCCAGCATCTGAGGGAACAGAGCCGGAGTCTGCACAAGTTCATTGTTCATCTGGTCGGCCCCAGCCTCAATCACCCCGACCGTCACATTCGAGTCCTCACTTAATCGGGCGGCCACCGCGAGACCGGCGGTGCCCCCTCCAACGACGACATAGTCATAGGATACCTGCAGGAACTCGTTCAAAGAGCAGATGGCGCTCCCGGCGGATGGCGATGGGGTCATGGCAGTCGGAATCTGAACATGGCGTCAGGGAATGCCCTTGGTGGGCGACTGTCGTCGTCGAGATCTTATAATGTTTGCCGAGGACATGCACGATGGCTTGCAATGGCGTTCAATGGCTATAAAAGAATCTGCCGCAATCCTGGTAGCCACCCAATGGCCAAACATTGCGCGACGCAACATTGCGGGTAGACAGGTGGTTTTGTATGCGCGATGGGTCTTGGCCCGCGTCGCACCCAATCGTGAGGCTTTGCGCGCCCCACACAACCGCCGACGATGGAGGAAAATAACATGGCATTTCCTGACATGCATACGACCTTGTAGAGACCCTGGGCTATTCCCACCCAACTAATAAAATAATGGACTGCCCCCGTGAGCAAGAAAAATATGACTGCTTGACCGCTCTTGTCCGGTGCGCATCTCCACTTACGTTTACCAACCGTATATCTACCCTCGCCATTTTGAAACTAGACTCTTCACCAAGGAGTGGCTAAGACCGAGTTCCTAGAAGCTCGCTGACACGGCTACGCTGCCAAGTATCATCCTGGTAGCTTGGTCATGCACTCGGTACAAGTCGTCAGAATGGCATGATTCGGCCCTGCACTGGCGACTTTGCCCGCAAATAGGATGTTGGCGACAGCCGGCCAGCTGCACTCGAACTATTTAGGTCCACAGAGGCAGATCGTCGGCTAGCGAAGGGGGTGGCAGGTGTTTGACACGCGGCGAGTCCACATTCGGCGATTACCGGGATATGCGGCGATTGGTTGGACGGCGGCTGGCCCCGAAAGGTTTTGCGTTGCCCATGCTCGTGTCCGGGGGCATCGGCGGTTCCTTAAGAGCTATTTCAATGCACTCGAGTTGAATTTTGCGAGAAGCCCTTGGAAATCGGTCACTCCCAGAAAAAAACAGGTGATGGTATATACATGATTGTGCGGTTTGACCCAAGTGTCCGTTGCATATGTCAGCTCCAAGTGGGCTCGTGATTGTTGAGAAGGGCTGTAGAGCCCAAAATGTGTGGTGATAAGTGGCTGGTTGGCAACAAGATATAATTTCGTCAATCGTCCTCATGGACCTATCTCACAAATCCGACACCGGCAATCGGGTTTCCACATTTGTCTTCTCTCAAGCGAGTTTGGATCCGGTACATTGCCAACACGAGCGTCCCTGACATTCTCTTTGACATGAGAAACCAACGAGGGTCTTGCGCCTGCAAAACGGCTGCGACCCATAGGGGTGACCATGATCACCCAGCATCTTCTCGAATACAGTATGTTAATGTCTGACGGAAAGCAGCACCAGAATAGAGCTGGGAACCAGAGTCCGGTACCTCCGACAAAGACCTGGAGAACAGCTCGGCTCATCCCGGCCTGGCGACGCTGTAGCCCCAGCGGCACCCTGAGCACGAGATGATGCGATCACAAACTTATCCACAACGCCTCATCCGACATACATGCTATGGTACATTACTGTTGAGCTGAATGAGCCTAGCGTGGTTAGCTGAGCAGCGCCGTAACGGCTTCCGGGTGGGTAGCCGTTGCTGGGTTCACTCTCACGGTCCTGTCCCACGTGGCTGCGTTACTGACTAGTCGATAACCAGCGTTCCGGCATCAGCTAGCGAATTTGGACAGACCCTCAGGTTGGAGCAAGAAATCAAAAGGCTCCGGAGCCTTCCCCGAGCCCTTCTCTCGGAGCGACGCAAACTGCGCATTCTCTCGTCGGGAGTGTAGCATATTCTGTAATAAGTCCCGGGTTCGTTTGATATCCCCCCAGTGCGATCGTTCCCACATTTTGTCGAGTCGGCCCAGCAAGAAGAGCATCTCGGTTTCGCGCTGCACGGCGCAACTGAGAATAGTAAACGGCCACAGGTAGTGCTGGTTCCAGAATATCCCGTGGACGTCTGATTGCAAGATGCTCATGATCTGCTTCACGCGGCCCTGGACACGGGGATCCGCGGCCTTGATGTGCGGCTGCGTCACCTTCAGAAGCAAAATATCGGCTGCCATCGCATAGAGCACAGCTGCTTTCCGGATGTCGCTGATATCATCGGCATAAACACGCTGGCCTGGAACGACATGAACCAGCGGTTGAAGCCAGACGTTCAGCTGCTGCTGCAAGTCCGACGCTACCAGACGATCCTTTTCGGACAACGGCGTGCGACGAGCCAACCGGGAAATCTCCAGGATCTGTCGGCACAACGACGGGGGCATGGCGAACAACGAATCGGAATCGGGCTCGAAGTATTGCTGCACCTGCTCCCATGTTGCGTCGCCGGGGAGCCATCCGATGTCGGGGCTCAGGAAGGCCATGGTGGCCGCATGATAGAGCAGAGCTGCGGCACACATCCGCTGCAGTGGGGTGATGAGGACCGAGCCTGGCTGGGTCCCGGACGTGTCCCTGAATTTGAGAGCCATGACTCGCGTTGCACCCAGCACATGCGACATGGCTCCACAAAATGGGCCCGACTGGGCGCGCTGATTGGGACACGTTAGCATTCGAGCGGCACCGATCGGGGGTTGTCACGGACCTCGAAGATACACAACGACAACGTTTGAATGAAGAACCAGTCTTCCGTGCCTTGGACCGCCGATTGCTGGATCATCTCACGAGTCGAGCACACCGCGCCACAATAGTATGCGAGGGCGTCGCGTGGCGGGGGTAGTTCGCTGTTTGAGCGAAACAGCGCGGCACAGGCCAGGAAGGAGTCTCGCACACACAGGAACTGGACCCCAAAACTAAGAAGGTCGTTTGCCGCGGTTGGGGGCGATCCTGGCATCATCAACTGGGGTAATATGGAGCCTGCAAAATACCGGAACAGGGCATCTCGCGGGGTGTTTTCGACGGCGGTGAATCGAGGAGACGACAGGGACGGCGCTTTCGACGGCGGCGATTTCACCAGTGTTTTAGTTTCGCTTCCCTTTCGGTCCTTCCCCGGTTCTGTCCCGGACTGCCAGATACAGGTGAGGCCATTGCGACGACACGCTCGACATACCGAGCCCTCCTCATCGCATTTCTTCCGCCTCATGCGACCTGGGAGATGAAAAATCATTAATGTCCGCGTTCACCAATGCTTCGTCTACAGGACGAGGGGCACGTACAGGTCAAACAGCCTGATTTTGTTCTCCACCTTGCCGGCATTGTCTCCGCAGAACGGGGGGCGCTGTCGGTGAGGTTTATCCCGTATGAGGGGGACCGCGTGGATTGGCGGAGAAGTCAACAGCCGTACTTTCGGTCGACGGGAAACAGCGCTAGTCCGCTTCGGGACGGACCTGGATGACTCAGCATTTGCCTCGTGGCGGGCGATAAAATGACGTCACGACTTGTCGGCCGGCGATCAATCGTGGAGTCCATGTGGTCAGGGGAAGGCAGGGACATCGTGCCGTAGAGGATATGGAAGCGACATTGGCCGTTGAGTGGCTATGCACGTAGGATTGTCTCAGGGGATACCATTCCCGCCGGGGGTAGCGATCCCCGTATGTCTACTACCGAGTACGGAATATATATAATACGGTTCCTCTAGCATCATTGCAGGACTTCTCCGCGAAAGAGCACATTATAGATATCAGAGAACCTGTCTAGACGAGTCATATCTTGGATCCTCACGTCGTCGCCTCCTCGGTCGTTACGACGATGGGCTCTTGGCAGAAATACGTAGGACACATCGTGAAATGGCCCTTCAACCGGGTTTCAAACCTTAGCCCTCGTTGAATGTCGTCGGCGTCAAATTGGCGTCGATGTGCAGTAGCCGTTTCTGGCAGATCCGCAGCGAAGTAAGCTGGAAAGAGATATGGATCCCGCTGGACGGTGTGGTCTTCCGGCCTTAGGTTTAACATCCCGGCGTCGTCCCACACATTTGACATGGACAGTCGCCCGAGGGACGGCATCTCGCAGCGCATAAAATCGAAAACGGGTTGCCACGTCCCAGATGCCATGTGAACGGTCGCAAAATGAAGGGTCGTGAGCCGGGGGTGGGCGTCCAGGAAGCGCCGCAACACATCTGGGCGGGTCGATATCCCCTCCAAGGAGAACTCATTCAAGGACGGAAGACGCACGCGATCGACGACGTGGGTGAACACTCGTTCATTTATGGTAGGATGGACTCTGTGGGTCCGGAATACCTGGAGATCAAGGCTCTCCAGGTTCGGCATCATGTGGAGCAGACGTGCAATGACAGGGAACTCTTCCTCGAAGCCGTCGTCCAGTTCCTTGGGATGGTGGATGAGGCCCCGTGGGGACACGAGCACCCCTGTACTGTCCGTAGAATTGTTTCGCACAGCATCGATTTTGGTGATATCGGGCACGATCCTGGTAGTCCATTGTAGTGACAGCCTCTTGACCTGGATGCCGGTTGACTGAAGCAGGCCTGGCTCGCTTTCGAGTTTGTTCATGAGCGCCGTGATGTCAACAAGGGGGATTCCGACTCGTGGGTTGTGTGCGTATATCATGAGATTGTCAATTGCGACCCTGCTTTTGACTATCGCCGTCATGGTAATGTGGAAAACTTGTGACGGGCGGGTCCAGAAGGGCAGCCATGGGATACGCTCCCCGCGCACCGTATCGTCGCGTCCTTGGACGAAGACCACATCCAGTCGAACACTTCTGACCATTTTCAGCTGACTTAAGATGGCGGACAATCGTTCCACCGTTGCATCAAACGGGGCCGCCAGCTGCTGTTGATGTTCGTTCTCCATCCAGGTCAGAGTGGATTGGACCCGGTCGAGCTCCTCCGACGAGAGAGGCCTCAGCCTCAAGATATTGCTCCCATAATTTTGCGTGTTGTCGTATGTGAATTTGAACCGCAGTAGGCCGTTCAAATGGGAATCTTCGTTCACCCTGGCAGCGATGGTAAGATCCTTCACGGCGGAGCCCAGCCAGCCATGCGACACCAGCGCGGACAGGGACTCGAGGCTCGATTCGGTGAGATCGGTGGTT
The DNA here is from genome assembly GCA_023619815.1 of Aspergillus neotritici. NCBI lineage: Eukaryota > Fungi > Ascomycota > Eurotiomycetes > Eurotiales > Aspergillaceae > Aspergillus > Aspergillus neotritici. Next base: position 523,276 of record JALZYL010000027.1, on the reverse strand, counting down.
TGGTGGCGCAAGTGCTTGGTAAACCGAGGGCCGATACAGTTCTGACTGAGTGCCCTGCAGACGCGTCGCAGGGACTTGACGCTCTGGAGATCTAGGAACTCCAGCACGATTTCCACCACGTTCAGGGGCAGACCGTCGAGTCTCGGCTGGATCATCGATGGCATTCTGCCCTTTTCGCCGGACGAGCTAGGGTTGAAACGCTCTTTGGATCGGGAGATCTCATGATTTATAGGCCATAGCCTCCCAGCCAGCCTTGCTACCTATTTTGGGATGAGGCTGAAGACGATCCGGAGGTGCATGAGTCCCATGATCGACCATATGCACAACGGTTGTGTTATGCGGAGATGAGTCACCAATGTATATTATCCCTCACGTGCCACACGGACCGTGACGGACCGGACGGATTTCCCCGCGGGGATTCTTTTGCCGTCTTCGCCAGTCGGTTCCTATCTCGACCCATCGTGGTGCATCCACGCAGCATTGATTGATCCAGATCCACAGGATGCATGAGTGTAGCCCCCGGCCCGTGGACGGTTTCGACTGACCGCTTCGGACGAGGAGTTCTGGCTTCTCAACAAGTATATAATGCCGGGGTCGCGTGAAGGTTGGAAGGATGTCTAGAAGGATATCTGCAATCTTGATTTCATTGAGTCGCGTTCCAGCTTTTTACCATGGATAAATCCGAACGCATAGTTGTCATCGGCGCAGGCGTCTTTGGCCTGTCGACCGCGTTCCACCTGGCCGAGCAAGGGTATCGCTTCGTCACCGTGCTCGACCGCTCGATGCCCCCCGTGCCCGACGGCTCCAGCAACGACATATCGCGCGTCATTCGGTTTGATTATGGCGACGAGGTGTATGCGCGGATTGGGAAAGAAGCTTTCGATCTGTGGAAGACTCCCGATTTCAAGGAAGCCTTCCATCAGACGCCCTGTCTCTGGGTCTGCCAGGATGACACCCCCGAGCAGCCCGTGCAGCCCAAGGCGCGCGAGTACAGCCGCAAAACCAAGGAGGTACTGACTGCGATGGGCCAGGAATGGCACGCGGTGACTACCCCCCAGCAGGCCAAAGCCCGGTTTCCCGAGCTGTCCGGGCCATTGGGGCCTGGCTTCGACGCGTTCTACAATACCGAGGCGGGATGGGCGGATGCCGGGATGGGAGTCGCCCGCATGGCTGCGCGCTGTATCTCGGCGGGGGTGTCCTTCCAGACGGGACCCAACGGGCAAGTGACGGACTTTGAGAAGGCCGCCGACGGGACAATTACCGCCGTGCGCACCGCCAACGGCGGCCGTGTCGCGGGCGATCGGTTCATTGCGGCGACGGGGGCGTGGACAGCAGGTCTAATCCCCGCGTGGAACTCGATGATCGCGGCGGCCCAGATTGTGGGATACATGCGGCTCACCCCGGAGGAAATGGTGCAGCTGAAGGACATGCCGATCTACTTCAACTTCTCCACGGGGTTCTTCTGCTTCCCGCCGCATGACGGCTCGGGGTATCTCAAGGTCGCCTGCCACAGCTACGGCTACACCGTATCTTCTCCCTCCACATCGTCTCAGATTGTTTCCTCCCCTCCTGGACGCCCCGTGTCTTCCCGTGCCGACTTTATCCCCGTCGAGGGTACGGAGCGACTGCTCGCGGGCATGCGGGAGATCCTACCCCAGCTGGCCCCACGCGGATTTGAACGGGTCGGCCTATGCTGGTACAACGACACGGAGACAGGCGATTTCATTTTCGACTACCACCCGGAGCATAAGAACCTGTTCATCGCGACCGGTGGGAGCGGCCAGTATGCTACCCTTTTCACATCCCTCGTATCCAGACCCTCTCGCTAACCACATCTCCCTTCGCAGTGCCTACAAGTTCCTCCCCGTCATCGGTAAATACATCGTCGGAAGCCTCCAACGCAGCCTGCCGCGCGACCTTCTCGAGAAATGGAAGTTCCCCACCCAGTTCCGGGCTGCCGCCAAAGACGAGCTCTTCAAGGGGGATGGTAGTCGAGGTGGGCCGGAACGAAGGGAGTTGACGGATGAGGAGAAGCATCGATACCAATCTGCTTTGCTCGCGGCGTCGATGCGACAGAGCAAGCTTTAAGGATGGGATGGGTTGGAATACTACTGGACCGACGGGCTTTTAGCGGGAAATGACTAGATGGTTCCTATTGTTACTGGACACTGTAGCCCGAATAACCAATGCATGAATTATGACGACGTTCATATACGTTACGATAATCCCACGGCTGAAGAAATCCATAAACATAAAACAATCCCCGTACTCCTAGAGGAAAAATTAAAGCTGCTCGTACCCCCCCAACATCAACCAATCTGGAATATCCGGAATCCCCGCCTCAAGCCCATCGTTTCCACTCCGATGAGCGAACGGCCACCCCGGCACAGTCATGCCGTCCGGATCCAGGCCATACAGCGACGGCAAGTCCTGCGACGACAGCGGGGGCAAGGGCGCACGAGGATCCGCGGGTCGGGCGTGGATGGTGTCGTCCGACGGCGCAGGCGTCACGGTGGGTTCGGAGAACGCCCGCGCCGGTCGGGCGGGGGGCTCCGGCGGGAGGGCCAGGTCTCCGAGTGGTGTTGTGTCCGTTGCGGGGACGCACGAACTCAGGTCCAGGATGTCCCACATGAGGGATTCGTCGTCGGGGGACATGTGGGGGATGTTGGACGGCGTGGGCATGCGCGACAGGGCGCCTGAATAGCGGTCTTGCGTGTAGTACAGAGACCCGTAGTTCTTGTGGCGTGCGGCCAGCTCGTTAAGGCGGTTGACCTGGAAGATCAGTCAATGCATTTCTCGGAATAGCCACGGGAGAACGTACCAGCACACTCATATTGTCGTAGTGGGCGGACAAGCCACTAATGAACTGCACGAGGGTGCGAAAGTCCTTGTTCACCAAAGTGGCGACCTGCTGGTTCCGACTGCAGGTGTGCTCGAGCTGAATGGTCGCCGCGATGGCAGCCAGATAGCCCAGGAAGGGGTCGTAGAGACAGAAGCCCACCTCGGACATCTCGCGGACGAAGCGGGCGATCCACCGCGAATGGAGCAGCGAGCTCTCGTAGGACTTCTGCAGGAAGGTGTTGGGGATGTTCCCGTCCATCTGGCGCAGCTTGACCATGATCACGAACGGGTGGTGAAGGAAGGCCTGGACGGAATGGAACAGAAACTGGACGTACAGCCACGTCGCCAGGTATCCGCGGGCCTGGGGCTCCTCGCGCGCGCGTCGCTGAAAGTCCACCTGGATGTAGCGATGGGCGTCGGCGAAATGGGTCTCGAACTGCAGCCAGTCGGACTCGAGGCGCGCCATGGCGGACCCGGCCTGCCAGGGGGGCGGGGCGTTCTTATCGGACGGCGCGAAGACGTACTCGGTGGTCTTGCCCCAGATGGAATAGAGACGGATGAGGCAGGCGAGGACGCCATGGTCGACCTTCTCCCCCTGTTTGCTGGGCCCATCCAGCAGTCTGCCGCGGACGGGCGAGTGTGGGTCGCGGTGGGCGGCGGCCGGGTCCGGCGACGGGAAGGGGAGCGTAAAGTGCTTGTCGGACAGGCAGAGGGAGTAGTTTCGCGAGGCGTTGTAGCTGCGGTCGAGCATGAAAAAGGCCCAGGTGAGACGGATGCGCTCCTCCGCGGCGGGGGTGTCCAAACAGTGTGCGTAGCGGTCTTTATTCAGCCCGGCGGACTGGAGGGTGCGTATCGCCATGGCCACGGCCGGATACGCGCGGTGTAGTCGTCCGTCGGCGAAGTCGACCTGGGCCATGAGAAAGGTGCCCTGCATGACGGACATGCCGACATGTCCACTGCGGTGATAGTGAGATAGGATCTCCCATGCTTTGGCGGCGCAATACTCGGCGGGAGCCTGGTGTGTGCCGAGGGGGAGGGGAGAGCATCCGGACAGGCGCGATGTCAGCGCGACCAACGGATACGCGATCTCCGGGGGAAGCAATCCCCCTTGGGTGAGAAGCCAGTCGCGCGAGAAGAGACAGTACGGCTGATCGTGGAAGTAGGTGAGATAGACGTCGATCTCCGCTTTGACGAGATCTGGGGGAAGAGACGGCCTGGAGAGGTCGTCGGCTCCTTCCGGACTCCCTGACAGCCGAGGAACGCTGCCACTCCTCTCGCGATGCTCCGAGATAGCGGGTCGTGCGGACGATTTCTCCCCGGTCCTGGTCGTTAATGCCCCGACTTGGGACAGGCTTTCCCTGGACAATCGAATCAACAACGGTCAGTCGCCGACGGTGTGGTGGAGCAGATACTGGAGCAGATGTGTCATTTCCTCCAATCGGTCTTCGATGCGCTGGATGCGCTGCGTACTGGGACAGTCGGCCTGGAGGAGGTCAGGGAACACCCGGCTACCAGGGCAGGGCATCAGTCAAGGATCACGTACATCGCGCGCCTCACTGCGTGGCGGAGCATGAATCGTCGACGACCGCGTCCCGACTCGGTTCAGGGCCTGCAGCCCGTAGGAGCAGTGCTGTCCCAACCGTTGACAGAGCGAACATGTGGGCTTCTCTCCGGGACAGCGTGCTTTCTTTCGCCTGGCAAAGAGTTAGCATGCAGACGACCATCCAATCCGCCATCAACAGTGGCCTATCTGACGGAGAAAGCGTCCTTCGGTGGGGCATGGAGGACACGTACCGACAGGGTCCGCAGGCTTGTCGGGTTCGCTTCAGAGACACTTTATGGATGGTATAGTTATCGTTGGCGGCGCTCATGATCCTAGGACGGTCCGGAGGGAGAAGAGATCCGGGTGATGGAAGGGATGACAGCGATCTCTCCGCCACGGTTGACAATGGAGAGGTTGAAGGGTGAATGCTTATCCTGACTGGTCGAAGTGGCGATATGTGGGGTTACGGGATGACTTGGACCGAACATGCGAGTTTGTGGTACACGGCTTTTTTTCTTGGTAATTACTCGATCGTATCTATTGGACTACGGTGGTTACGATTAGGAGAATATACATTACGAGCTACAGGTGGATTGATACCACGGAGAAGCTGAATGTATGAGGGGTTCATGGCGTTGCGTCCCGATATATATACAGCTCCGTCTGAGCAGAGGCATTCACCGTCTCGGATAAATACCGAAACAATCTGCTAGACTCAAATACTAAAAACTGTTGATCGATTCTTCAGAAACGTATGTCATAATCTTATCGAGAGAAATCTGTTTATCTCCCAGCGGTCCTATCTAAATGGTTAGTTAGCCTGAGGCATCACAACGGACCGACGGCCCGTTCAGATAGCATCCTGCAGCGCATATCACGACGGCCAGTCAATCAGGACGCATCTTACCCCTCCCTGGTTGGAGATCCGGGTTCACGCAGCTCTATCAACCGCTCATGTGATCGGCATTGATAACAAGCCTGCATACGTGCGGGGTGGCCACATATTGGCACCGGAGGCACTGGTCAAGTGTCTTAGACCTACCCAGGTCGAAATCGTAATATTCGGAGCCTACAATACATCGATCTACAACGGAGGGATGTCTGCACCGCAGCCAAGGGTCCACCCTGAGGCGTACTATCTCCAGAAGGGGACCTATGTCCCTAACAACCGCCTTCCGGCACTGGTGTACCGGAATGTTCTCCCCCGCCCGCTGAACCGGGAGTCCGCCAAGGCACTCTGCGAGGGGAATCACTGGGAGCGGAGAGTACGTGCTCTGAACTAAAGCAAGGACCGTGGTAGTTTGTTAATCAGTGATAGGGGGAATGGGGTGCTATCTGGGAGGCGCATTTCCACCCCAACACCCACGAATGCTACGGTCAGTGGCTCCCTCGACCATCCTAGTGATCCCACTGACTTCTGACAGCGATTCTCCGAGGGCGGTCCATCCTGGCGCTGGGCCATGAACGCCACGCAGAGTCTACGGGCGGCGTGGAGGTGGACGTGCAGGCCGGGGACGTCGTGGTCGTCCCAGCAGGCGTGTCGCATCGGTCGCTCAGCGCTACGGAGGACTATCGCTATATGGGCGTATACCCGGACCAGTGTCCCCGATGGCGGAATGACTTTTGCAAGGGGGTCGAAGCGATGGACAAGTTGGAAGAAGAGATTCGCGGGGTGATTATCCCTGACCATGACCCGGTGTATGGCGTGGATGGACCGTTGGTGCTGCTGTGGCGAGAGGCGTCGAGGGAGAGTAAGCTGTAATTGAGACAGGATGATGTTGGGCATAACCCAGTATTCATCTTCACATTCTAGTCAATGGAATCTACAGTATAAGCATGCGATTTACCATGCAGGAACCGTTCTGGAGAAGAGACACCGTCGCCGAGCCGATCCCGTGATCGGAATGAACCCTACGGTGGACATCAGACGAACCGGACAGCCTGGATTGATATAAGGTCAGAGCTGTAACAGAGGATGTCGATTGGAATCCTGTCTCTTCCAACTCCATCGAAGCGACTCCTTGTGGGATACTCGCGCAATGTCTCTGTCATCATCCAAGCACGACCTGGGCTCCAACGACCCACGTTCAGCAAGGCCCTTGCCTGCATCGTGGTATACCTCGCAGGAGGTGTATGAGCTCGAGCGACGGGCGATCTTCTCCAAGAATTGGCTGCTGACCACGCACAAGTCTCGCCTTGTCTCTGCTGGGGCCTTCATCCGTGACGAGATCGCAGGGTTCCCATTCATCCTGGTGCGGGACAAGGATGGCCGGATCAATGCCTTCCACAACGTCTGCCGCCACCGCGCCTTTCCCGTGGTAACCCAGGAGTCGGGCACCACGCGCATCTTTTCCTGCCAGTATCACGGCTGGTCGTATGGCCTGAACGGCAAACTGGCCAAAGCGCCCGGCTACCAGGACCTGGCGGGGTTCGACAAGAGCCAGAACGGTCTCTTTCCGATCCACGTCCACGTCGACGATGACGGGTTCATCTGGATCAACTTAGACGCAGGGGAGAGCCCGGAGACTCCATGGGATGACCAACTGAAGGGTCCGAGTCGGCAGCGGCAGCGTGAAGACGTTCCATTCGATAGCTACGAATTCCACCACGCGTGGGAGCGCGAGGGCGCGTACAACTGGAAGCTCCTGGCAGACAAACTCGGTTCCTCTGCTATCGACACCGACCTCCCACCGGAGCAGACTGCGCGTGGGCTGAAGATCACCCGCACGTATAACTTCCCGAATACATCCTTAGCGGTATCGCCGCATTGGTTCTGCATCCAGCGATGCGTGCCCACTTCAGCAACTCGGTGTGTTGTGCGCCACGAGCTCTACCGAAACCCAAACTCCAGCGACGAGGCGTTTGACCAGACCCACGCCCGAAACCAGCGGAGGATGTCCGAAACTCGCGATCTGTGCGCAAATGCGCAAAAGAAACTAACCAACCGGGATGCCGGAGACGCGGGCCAGGATCCCCCGGTGGAGACGAGTTCCGCCGAATTCCAGACGATGTGTCGCGAGTTGGTGCTGGCGCATCACCGGCGCGAAGAGGAGGCAGAGAAGGAGATTTGGCCCGCGCGACAGCGACTCCCCGCCACGGCCGCGACGAGCCAGGACGATTTGGACTTTTGCTCCCGGCTGACGGCCTCGAACGAGGGCTGCGGAGCTCCAGGTCTGGCGGGAGGGGGTTGCTCGGGGATGTGCGCAACGGCTGCTACCAAGGCCCTTGCGTACTAGGGATGCGATGTGGATGTGTTCAAGCGTGTTATCTTTGATTTGGAACCCCTGGCATAGTACCTTGGTCAGCGTCCAATGTCTCCTGAACAACTGGTTGTGTTTAGGTGGGTCGGCTGTAGCTAGATGATATTCACCACCACTCAGTGATGGCCTATCTCCATTGATATTTTTTTCATCACACCGTCTTGCCCTTTGTACTGCGCATGGAAAATGGTAATTTTCGCCATCTTGGGCGCCAACCACTTCGTATCGCGGTCATGTCGCCCTACCCGTCCCAACCCGTATGGCTTGCACCGCCTATCATCCAGGGTATCAAACAGGAATCTATAATCCACACGAGCAAGGCAGATTGATAAGAATGCACGAGGATCAGTTGATCGACAGCGGGATGGACCTGCCAGGATTTTTTAACCCTTTTCAGGAACGCTGGTGGCATCTAGGCCCCGGACGGACCGCCCAAGCGGACCGTGATACCCCAAACCGCTAGCAATGTGGAACGCCATGAGCGGGGTATGCCGTCACAAGCCCGACTGGCCTTGGAGTAGCATGAATTTCTGTCATCCATCCTGGTCCGACTGGCTCTCGCGGATGGGGAGAGACATCCGGGAGCGGATGATCTTGACGTGTTTGAGAAAGCCTCCTTACAGCGACATCTCTCCCCTTTGATAGTCATCCCCGAGTCTTCCCCAGTGGTCGTCGGACCTGCCGCTTTGTACAACCAATATCCCCCACATATCGACGGTCGTAGTGGAACGATTCTGTTTGCCAACAAGAGTGGCGTCTGGGGCTCGGTTCCCACATCGGACTGCTCGTCCCCCGACCCAACTGCTATAGATAATTGCAGACCAACATCCGACGGCATGTCTTCCGCATGATGTCCGACTTCCGTGTCCACCCCCTCTATCACGATGCCGCGTGAGAGCAACCGAGGGAGGCTACGGTCTCACGAAGCCTGTCTCAACTGCCGGTGAGTGTGACGACCGTCATCCGTTCGTCGGGATCGAACCGTCTGATCTGGTGCAGGCGAAAAAAGACCCGGTGCCCAGCGGAGAAACCGGCTTGTTCGAGCTGTCTGCGCCTGGGACAAGCCTGTCTCTACACCCCCGTACGACGAGCCTCGCGCGGAGGCCAATCGGTATGCATATCCCTTTCACCCGTCACGGACGGAAAGACTGAACCCATCCCCAACAGGAGGATCGATTGGCATCATTGGAAGAGAAGGTAAACCTCATCCTGCGCGGCTCCAGGTAGAGACCATCTCGCCTCGTCCTCTATCAATGAAAGCGACTGACCCATCGCAGACCTGTCGATCAGGTCCACGAAAACACCAACACTGCATCGTCGGAGCGATCTGGACTCTCGTTCGGCGAGCCTGGCAGCGGCATCAGCGATCTGTTCTCTCCCGACGTGGGCTCCGAGGAATCCACCCCGCATCCGTCAACTTCGACCATCGCCAGGGGCATCAATTTATATTTTCAATTCTGTCACCGCCAGCCCGTCTGGTGCTTCGATCGCGAGGAGCTCGAGGAGAGCGGCTGTGAGTCGCAGGAGCTGGTATGCAGTATCCTGGCGCTGGCGTCGCGGTTCTCGCGCGATCATGCCCATCTGCACCACTATGGCAATACCGCTCGGACGTTGATCATGCTGCGTGTGGCCAACGGGACGGTCGATCTGGAGACCATGGAGAGCCTCTGCCTGCTGTCCTACCTATCCTTTGTGGGTATGTCCACACCTTTCCCTACCTCGAGAGGAGACTATTGTCAGATATTAACCCCCCCCCCATAGAAGGCAATGTCCCCCTCGGGCGATTCCACCTCGGTCTGGCCTTTCAGCTGTGCCGCTCGGCCGCGCTGGATCTCGAGTCCACCTATGTGGACGACCGGCCGTCGCTAGAACGGAAGAAACGACTGTTCTGGAGCCTGCAGTCCCTGGAGCAGTGCTACGGCGAGCAACACGGTTTCCTCAGCGCGCCCGCCACTGTCCGTCGACCGTTTCCTGCCCCGGGTGGAGATGACCATGGGTTCCCGACGGATCTCGAGGCCCGACCACCGCCGCTCCCACGCGACGACCTGGGCTGCGAGACGGCAGACGACCTTGGGATCTGGAGTCTGGCCGTGCACTTCGGGTGGGTGTGGAGTCGCGTGCGGTCGTATGTCTCCAACTGCGCGGACAACCGGCTCAAGGAGCCCTGGCGACACGACTCCATGTACGCGATGGTGCTGTCGGACCTGACAGAGGTCGAGAACCATATGCCGCAATGCCACCGGTACGACTCGGTCAAGTTCTACGAACGGACGGCAGACGAGCTGCGTGTCCATCGGAGCTACTGGGCGCCCTGGCTGAAGATCCAGTTCACCTACCACTGCATCCTCACGGTGCTGAACCACCCCTTCCTCTACATCGTTGCGTCGCAGTACAACCCCAACCTCACCATCCCCAATGCCTTCTGGCGTCGGTCCGCGGAGCTCGTCCTCCTGCATGCCACCTGGCTGGTGCGCATGATCGACATGGTCTCCGACAAGCAGATGCGCCTCATCGACCCCTTCTTCGGGCACTGTGCGGCCATCGCCGCCACGGTCCATCTCTACTTCTGCTGCGCGGCCGACCCCCGCCTGAAACAGAAATCCAAGACGGATTTCGCCAAGTGCAGACGCTTCCTCGAGAGCTTTGCCACGTTCTCTCCGGTATGCGGGGCGTTGGTATGTCCTCATATATCACCCAGTGCAGCAGCACGACACGGGAAAACTAACAATACGACAGAACCACACCCTCGACGAAATGCTCCGGCTCGCATCCGGCGCCGACCGTGTCGACTACGCCTGGACCCCGTCCAAGATCTATCTGAGCGTGCCCCTTATGTGGGACGTGCTGCAAGTCAACTGCGTCCCGGACACACACCGCACCACCGCCGGACTGCTCCACCCATCTCTAGTGCCGACGATCGCGCGCGATCACTCCGCCGCAGAGCAATCCGCCTCGACGCTGGAAATCATCGTCGCCATGTCCCCCGAGGTAACCGTCAACACGGCCGACGGGGGCACGGCCGCACACATGCCGCCGCATATGGCGCGGCTCTCCCCGTCGCCTTCTTCCGGCGGCAGAGGGAGCAGTAACAACGGCAGCAACAAAGTGCCAGGGAGCGCCGGGGCCACCGGGCCAGGAGGAGGGGCAATGGACCCGCTGGTGGCGCCGGCGGACAGCCTCATGCTCAATACGCCGTGGTTGTGGACGGACCCGGGGCAGTTTACGGACCTCGAGAATATGGATTACCAGGAGGCGGAGGCGGCGATCGGGAATGTGGATGGGTTTTCGACGTGGTGGGATTTTGGCAATCTCTAGTGCGGTTATCAGGGAATGGGCTATTGATAGGGGTTACTTGATTCTTGTGTTGAGAGCGTTAGCAATATAGCGAGTTGGTGTATAAGTCTAACTCTGCGCGCATAGATTGGTTTTTAGAGTCGGGATGAACCTGCATCACGCAACACCCTTTCAGTAGAATGCACACTCTCGAGAGAAGATGTAAAATCAAACGCCCCTGCCACAGCATACTGTACAAAACCGTGGTATATATACAAATTTTCGCTCTCCCCTTCGCTACGTGATCCACATCGGACAGCTCTACGAACCAGTCGCAGCTTCCTTCTGTTTCTTCTCGTCCTGTCGCGCCTTCCGCTGTTCGCGCCACTTCATACCATGCACATACTGCAGTGCCAGCAAGCCCGACGCGGCAGCCATGATCAAACCCAGGAACACAAAACACCACCCCCAGCCCATCCCCCGGAGCATGGAGTCAATAATACCCGCGCCCAAGGCGCCCAGCCAGCAGCGCATGAGGTTCGCCGCGGCAGAGGCCGTCGCAGGCTGCGCCGGAGCGAGGTCCACCAGGAGGGTATACATGGTGCCGATGCAGATGGTACAGGTGAACCCGATGATGCACTGCAGGACGAGGGGCACGGCGAGGTGCAGCTTGAGTTGCAGGACCCAGCCGTAAGGGAGAAAGGCAGCGACCATCAGCACGACGGGCGCGAAGGCGATCTGCAGGCGGGCGCGCTCGATGGGGAAATCCAGCAGCTCCTTGGATCGGATGATCTTGGGTGGGACGTTCAGCTGGTGCGCGATCCGGCGGTAGTTGTAGTCGAGCACTTTGCCCGTCACCATGGCTCCGATGGTTCCCGCCACGCCGAAGGGGCTGGTCAATATCAGTCAGTATCACTGGATGAACGGATGAACGGGACGGGAGCGTGGTACATACAGGTAACAAAGTCCGATCTGGAGCGAGTCCAGGCCGTAGAGGGGCCCAAACAGGTTGGCCGTGCTGGTCCCAAGGACGGTTGTGGTGAAGGAGCCAACGCCGATGTACAGGATGGTGATGAACATGTCCTTTTCACGGAAGATCACGAGGGTTTCGAGCGGATTGGGGCAGGTCAACCGGAAGGGTTGCTCGTCGCGCGGGGCGGGATGGGGTCTTCGACGGGCGGAGATCGCCTGGACGACGGACTGCCGCCACCAGGCCGTCGGGGTGACGCGACCGTTCCCGACCACTTTGCGGGCAGTCTCGGGCATCACTACCACGTACGCGAGCAGGAAGGTACCGCTGATAATGACCAGGAACCAGAAGACGCTGCGCCATCCCAGGAACCGCGTGAGGATACCCCCGATGACGGGGCCCAAGGCCGGGGTCACGGTGACGCCCGCCGTCATGGGGCCGATGTATTTGCCGCGAATGGAGGAGGGGGCGATGTCGGCGATGACGGCGTGGCCGAATGAGGAGCTGCCGCTGCTGCCGGCGCTCTGGAGGCATCGCAGGGCGAGCAAGGCGCCGTAGCTGTTCTGCACCGACAGCCCGACGTTGGCGATGAAGTAGATGGCGAACGCCAAGATGTAGGCCGGACGACGGCCGTTGGCGTCGGAGAAGGTGCCGATGAAGGAGGGGGCCAGCCCCTGGATGATCATGAAGGAGGTGATGGTGAGGTTGAGCAGGGTGGGGGTGATGTTGTAGTCATGGATGAGGGTCGGCATGACGGGGAAGTAGATGTGGCTGGAGATGGAGGCAGAGATGATGCCGACAGCGGCCATGAACACCATGAACCGCTTCTCATGTCTGCCGAAGGCCGAGTACTCCTCATCTTCGGTCGGTTTCACGATGGGCGTTGTGTCCGTCTTCTCCAGGTCCGACGTGGTGCTGTAGGCGCTCTGCGAGAAACCCGAGGAGGTCCCTGGGGGCGTCGGCCCCAATGGCGCCTCCAATCGGTCGGTGGTACCCCCGAAGGGTGGGCTCGTCCGATCCCCGGACATGATGTCGACAAGTTCTTGCGCATCGACTGCTGTCGCGGGAGCGTGATTCTTTTTGTAGGGACCTGAGGCGACTCGGGGTGAAACCCCACTTGCGACGGTGGACTGCTAATAAAAGGAACGGCTCAATCGATGATGCAGATGTTTCAGGGGGGTTCCCATCGTGAGGATCGACAGCAGAATCGGTTGCTTTCATTGGGACCGTCGTGTTGATGTTCGCCCACGACACGGGGATCCATCCAGTGGATACCATGGACGTGTGCAAGGGACGGACCAACGACACCACCCATTCCATCCCCAGGCTGGTGGGATGTCGTCGATCGGCGTCCCTTACAGTTATTCCTGAAGACTCAAGCGGCAACACCATTCCACCGCACACCCACACCGTCCAGTCCTCCTTCATGCCGGACATGTAAGGACCGCAGGCTGGTGGCCATTTCTGAGGCCAACCCCTGAATCCACTTGATGGATCACTGACCTGGACGATCCTGTGTCGGCGGCGACTAGCGCTACTGTGGATCGCCCCACCGTCTCGCACTCAAACCCCTCGACTCAGAGAGAAGGCTGAGGCTTGCCGACTGTTTTTCTTTTTTTTAGGCAGCTCCACGAACCATCTTGATTGGCGTCAAAGCCTGTTTTCGTCAGGTATCCGCCATGGCCACATCTGCGAGCCGCCACCTTGCACTGGGCGGTTGGAGAATAAGCTCTGATGGTTCCGGCCACTCCACCGATGCGACAGATGTGAAACGGTCGGGGTCTGACACGTCAAGCGCTGGAAAGCACAAGCACTCAGGCGATGTTCTTGACGATATGCTCTCCCGGCGGAGCGATGGTCGAGGATGGGGGCGCGACAACTCTCATACCCGCCGCTCCTGGGGACCTTTTGTGGATGGCTCTCTCGCCTCTCAACCTTTTTCCCGACATGTTATCGTGGCCATTGACTGGGATTTGGTCTCCGGTGTTTATGGTTTCAGAGGGAATGGACTCCTGGTCACATTCTCCACCTGTCGGTGGCATTTTCGTTTGTATATAATTGTGGAATCCTTCCTGATTCTTATGAAACTATCCACCAAACGGAGTCAGTTTGAAGGTTCCAGTCAGGAGGAGATTAATATAGGGCAGGGGCCTGGAATATATATCCACTGGACTCACTCCTTCTCAACCAGTAACCAGGATAACCGGATCCGTTGCAGTCTGCACTCAGGGGGAAAGCAGAATGACCGAAGAAATGAAGAGATGAAGAGATGAAGAAATTGAATGCGAGTGACGAGGAGTCAGCTGACCCACCACGTGCCCGCCGACATCTTCATCTTTCCTTCAGTGTGTGTTTCTTCGTGTCTTTCCCTGTCTCACCCTCATATCAACACCCCCTCACCAACAGGTCCATCCTGTAAGCCCACACGGGTAATGTCCGAGCGAGGTGACCACCATGTCGCTTCCATGACGAGTTAAGGGGTTTCCTGCAGAGTTCGGGGGGTACAGCCCCGCCTCACCATGTAGTTGGCTGCCTGGACGATGGTCCGCATGCGACCATCAGGCTATTGATCAGGCTATTGATCAGGCTACGGATCAGGCTACGGATCAGGCTACGGCGTACAGGACAAGAAAAACACTTCAGCTCGGTGTGGGGGCACATGAACTCTGGACCGGACCTCGGGTACCGTTCTGGATCCACGATGGGACGCCTGACGGAAAACGATCCTTGCTGAGGTTGCGGCGTGATGGTCCCCCAGGAAACCGATATCAGACCAGTCGAGCCCGTATCTGGTCCAATCGCCATGACTCGGCCCGTTCAGAAGCCAGTCCAAATGAGGATAAAACAGAGCCGGGCGGGAGAGATTAAAACGAAGGCAGGGAAGAGACCAAGTCACGAATAGCGGGACCGGCATCGCCCTAGAAGCGATTCCAATTGCGACAGCTTCGACGACGAGATCGTCAAAAAGGCGGGCAACTCTGCATGATTGCCAAGGGGATACATGATCAACCGGCGAATCGAAGCCAGAGATGGGACTTGGGCCATGCGGGGAACTCGAAAGTGGGGAAACCCAAACGAGCGGGATATTTGTCTATATAGGAAGTCGACTCGACCTAGTTCATGCCTGGAACGATCAGGTGTAGTGGTAAATTGTTGCATCCGGTCATCATGGGTCGTAATCCGCTATCAAACCCGTTACACTACGCCACCCCTCAGTGGCAGACAGGCCCCCCCGCGACGGATGCGCAGGCGCAGCGTCAGTTGCAGGGATACGACTATGGTAGGACTGCCCCATATCCTCCGATCCTCATCAAAGGAGCAAGAAACAAGACTGATCGTGAACAGTCATTGTCGGTGCAGGCCCCGCAGGCAGCGTGTTGGCGAGCCAGCTGTCCGAAGACCCCCACGTCACTGTCCTGCTCCTAGAAGCCGGCGGGGACAACACCAAGATCTTGGAGTCCAAGGCGCCAATGCTCTTCTCCAAGCTCTTTCACTCCGAGCATGACTGGAACTACTACACCACCGAGCAGCCCGCGCTCGCCTCGCGCCGTCTGTACTGGCCGCGCGGCCGGATGCTGGGCGGCAGCAGCTCGATGAACGCCATGATGTACCACCACTCCGCCCCATCCGACTTTGACGAGTGGGCGACCGTGCATGGCTGCCAGGGCTGGAGCTACAAGGACCTGCTGCAGTACTGGCGCCGCATGGAGGGTTTCACCCCCAACTCTGCCCGCCCGCGCATCGACCTGGCGCACCGCGGCCGCACCGGGCTATGGAACATCGGATACTCATGGCTGACGGAGATTGGGGAGAAAGGCTTCCTGCCAGCGTGTGAGGAAGCGGGTATTCCAGCCACCCCAGATGTCAACACCCCCGAGGGCACCCTGGGTGTGACCCGCTTCCAGACTTTCATCGACCCCAAAGGCCAGCGGGCCTCGTTGGCGACCGCCTACCTGCCCGCCACGGTGCGCCGGCGCCCCAACCTGACCATCGCCTGCCACGCGCAGGTCACCCGTCTGCTGGTCGATCAGCTCAGCGGCCCCGAGCCGACCGTCATCGGCGTGGAGCTGCAGACGGAGCGGGGCGGACCGCGGTTCGAAGTCCACGCCCGCCGAGAGGTTGTCCTCTGCAGTGGTGCCATCAACACGCCGCAGCTGTTGCTCCTGAGCGGCATCGGTCCAACCGAGGAGCTGCAGCGGCACGGAATCCCCGTCGTGCGAGAGAACGCGGCGGTCGGCCAGAACCTCAAAGACCACCTGGTTCCTACCCCGATCATCTGCAAGTCCCGATGGGGCACCACCCTCGACTACCTGGGCAACCCGCTGTGGGGGATCCCAGCACTGGCGCGGTGGAAACTGCTGGGGAGCGGGCCCCTCACACACAATGCCGGCGAGACCGCCGCCTTCCTCCGGTCGTGGGAACACCACCCCTTCCCCGGCTCGTCGCCCGATCGCCCCGCGCCCGAAGACGTCACGTCGGGTGCCAGGGGCCCCGACCTGGAGATTATCGGGGTGCCCATGGCCTACATCCAGCACGGCGAGGAGCCAGGCCCGGACGGGGCCAGCGTCTTCACCATCGCGCCGGTCGGGCTCCGACCCAAGAGCAAGGGAAGCATCACGCTGCGGACCCGGGACGCCTTCGATGCGCGTGAGTACTCCCCTCCCCAGGCCCGTTCCTTGACGAAATGAAGCGACTAATAAAGGGGGCAATAGCTATCATCGACCCCAAGTATTTCAGCGATGAGACGGACAACGACCGCAGCGTGCTCCTGGCGGGTATCCGCGTCTGCCTCCGGATCATGCGCAGTCCGGCGCTCCAGCGATATCTGGAACCGGTGGCCCCCAACGATGACATCTGGTCCCACTGGTGGCCGTACTCGAGCAGTGATATCGATCGGATCACCGACGAGCAGCTCCTGCGCTGGATGGAGGCCAAGGCCTTCACCCTATATCACCCGGTCGGGACGGCGCGCATGGGCCCGTCCCCAGAGACGAGTGTCGTCGATCTCCAGTGTCGGGTGCATGGCGTGCGACGCTTGCGTGTGATGGATGCCAGCGTGTTCCCTGAACAGATCAGCGGGCATCCCACGGCGACGATTGCCGCCATGGCCTTCAAGCTGAGCGACTTGATCAAGCGTCAGTATGAGACGGTGCGGGCGAATCTGTAGACTCGGGACCGGGCTGCTCCACGGGATTGCATGCTGTCTCGCCCAATTTTTTTCTGGTGTTATCGGAACGGGTCCGGTCCATTTGGCAGGGATCGGTGGGGACTTCGGCTGCGATTAGGGCTTCCTGATCTATCCTGTATCCGTCTACCGGGCCCCAACGCGAGGAATTAGGGACCCATAAACGAAGCCTTCGGCTACCGCCCGTAAATAGCAATATGGATTCAACTTTCTCATGACTCCCCACTGACCCATCCGCGATCCCTGATGGGTGGAGGACGACTGATTAGGCAGTTAATTCCGAGTCGCGTCTAGATGGACCCAATTACTCAGAGTGGAGATCCTGACTAAAACCTCAGTCCAGACCAGCAGGCATGGAACTGCTTGGAAATCCACCTGCTCTCCCCCCTCGTCTGGACCAACCATAGTCCTCTTCTGGTCCTGCAGATATATAAACCGGAATGCACCGTCTGGGAATGGAGCGCGATTTCCCCCCCTGGTCCTTCCCCCGCACCGTCAGACCACTCCCCGCATTTCGCTCGGAACCGTCCGCCAATGATCCATCTTGACTTCCTGGGATCTGCTGTTTGTTGCTGCTCAATCCCTCCGTTGTCATTCGTCGTTAACCGGACACGTCCTACATAAACAAAGCGGGGTTGCGCTGCTCCTCTGGTTCTTTGTCCTCTTCTTCTTCCCTTCCTAATCCCTCATTCACAACTGCTTTCTTGTCATTCTTCGTCTGCCACATTGTTTGACCTCCATCATGGGTGAATGTCCCTTCAAGAAACCGTCCAATGCGGCGGGTGGTGGCACCAGAAACACCGACTGGTGGCCCGATCAGCTGCGGTTGAACGTCCTCCGTCAGCACAGCGACCTGACCAACCCGCAGAGCAAGGACTTTGACTATGCCGCCGCATTCAAGTCTCTGGACTACTGGGCCCTCAAGAAGGATCTCCAGGCCCTGATGACCGACTCCCAGGACTGGTGGCCGGCCGACTTCGGGCACTACGGTGGTCTTTTCATCCGCATGGCCTGGCACAGCGCAGGCACGTACCGTGTCTTTGACGGGCGCGGCGGTGGTGGCCAGGGCCAGCAGCGGTTCTCGCCCCTGAACAGCTGGCCCGACAACGGCAACCTGGACAAGGCCCGGCGCCTGCTGTGGCCCATCAAGCAGAAGTATGGCAACAAGATCTCCTGGGCCGACCTGCTACTGCTGTCCGGCAACGTCGCCCTCGAGTCCATGGGCTTCAAAACCTTCGGCTTCGCCGGCGGCCGTCCCGATGTCTGGGAAGCCGACGAGTCCGTCTACTGGGGCGGCGAGCAGACCATGTTCCCCGCCGGTAACGATGTCCGCTACGCGGCCGAGACCGCCGAAGAGCAGGCCCGACAGAGCAACATCGCCACCCGCGAGCTTGAGAGCCCCCTGGCGGCCTCGCACATGGGCCTCATCTACGTGAACCCCGAGGGCCCCAACGGCCAGCCAGATCCCCAGGCGGCCGCCCGCGACATCCGCATTACCTTCGGCCGTATGGCCATGAACGATGAGGAGACGGTCGCCCTCATCGCTGGTGGCCACACCTTTGGCAAGACCCACGGCGCCGGTCCCGGTGACCAGGTCGGTCCTGAGCCGGCCGCCGCGGGGATCGAAGCGCAGGGGCTGGGCTGGGCCAACGGGTACCGCTCCGGCCGGGGCGCCGACGCCATTACCAGCGGGCTCGAAGTTACCTGGACGTCGACCCCCACTCGCTGGGGGATGGGCTTCCTCGACTACCTCTTCCGCTTCGAGTGGGAGTTGACCAAGAGCCCCGCGGGCGCGAACCAGTGGACGGCCAAGGACGCGGGAGACATCGTCCCCGACGCCTTTGACCCCAGCAAGAAGCAGAAACCACGCATGCTGACCACTGATCTCGCCCTGCGCGCCGACCCGGCCTACGAGAAGATCGCGCGAGGCTTCCTGGCCAACCCGGACCGGTTCGCCGACGCCTTCGCGCGTGCCTGGTTTAAACTACTGCACCGCGACATGGGACCCCGGTCGCGTTGGCTGGGTCCCGAGGTGCCCTCGGAGACCGTCCTGTGGGAGGATCCTATCCCGCCCCCTAGCCACCCGCCCATCGACAACGAGGACATCGCCGCGCTGAAGCGCGAGATTCTGGCGACGGGGGTCGACCCGGCCGACTTCATCCGCTCGGCGTGGGCGTCTGCGTCGACCTTCCGCGGCGGCGACAAGCGCGGTGGCGCTAACGGAGCGCGCATCCGGCTGGCGCCGCAGAATGGCTGGGAGGTTAACCGGCCGGACGCGCTGCGCGCGGTGCTGGCGGTGCTGGAGGATGTGCAGGCGCGGTTCCACGCGGCGCAGACGGGCAACAAGCGGGTGTCGCTGGCAGACTTGATCGTGCTGGCCGGGTGCGCGGCAGTGGAGCGGGCGGCGGGAACGCCGGTGCCCTTCACGCCGGGGCGGATGGACGCGCTGCCAGAGCAGACGGACGCCGAGTCGTTCGAGTGGCTGCGGCCGGCGGCTGATGGATTCCGTAACTACGGCACGTCCAACTCTCGCGTGCGCACCGAGCAGGCGCTCGTCGACAAGGCACACCTGCTCACACTGTCGGCCCCGGAGATGACGGCGCTGGTGGGCGGGCTGCGGACCCTGAACGCCAACTGGGATGGGTCACCGCAGGGCGTGCTCACGCAGCGACCGGGCGTTCTGACCAACGACTTCTTCGTCAATCTGCTGGACATGGGCACGGCGTGGAAATCTGTTGACGGGGACCGGTTCGAGGGAGTCGACCGGCGGACGGGGGCGCCTCGCTGGACTGCCAGCCGGGTTGACCTGGTGTTCGGGTCGCACCCGGAGCTACGCGCGCTGGCCGAGTTGTACGGCAGCTCGGATGGGCAGACGCTGCTGGTGCGCGACTTCGTGGCCGCATGGGATAAGGTGATGAACCTGGATCGGTTCGACGTGGTGGTCTCGCCCGCGGCGGGACGTCCTCGGCTGTGATGATGACAGAAATTGTGAATTAATAGGACGAGTTTACTATGCAGTTACGTTTTCTCTTTTAAATGTGCCTAGCAATTCTGCAGTTCGACTTAGAACTTTTTGTAGACTGGTGGAGACCGCGACCCAGCGGACCGGGTGGTGATATCATCGCGGTTCGCTCACGATCAAGCTCATCATCTCCAAATTCGATTTTTCACCATCACGGCCTGACAATTGCATCCACCTGATATGCACGGTGCAGACCACGGCTCGGATGGTCTCAACACCATCAGCCTGGTGACCCACGTTGTGGGCTCCAGCGTCGTGACGCTGGTCGTAGCCTTGCGGTTCGTGGCGGAATTCTCGCTGCGGATGCCGTGGGTAGGGGAGGACGGTATTACTCCTTAAGTACTCGCGAGGAGAGGCACGACAGGCTAACGAGACAGTGTTGTGTATTTTGGCATGGGTATCTGCCCCCGAGCTGTCGAGCAGGGCACCGGTTGATCGTCGCAGGTTCTGTATAACGCGCACGGCGCCTGCGCCATCCTCTGTACGTGCCGTCCTTAAAGGGAGTCAGTCAACAGGCAACTAAGACTCGAGTAAATCAGATACCTACATCGGGGGCCCGACCACACACGACCTGACAGCGGATGAACTCGCCGTCAAATCCAAAGTCTATCCGCTCTTACCCCGTATACAATGTCCCACGTCAACTAATATACCGATAGGTATTCTACGCAACCAGCCTGGTGTACTCTCCCATGATCCTGAGCATCAAACTGACCATCCTCTACGTCCTCACGCGCCTCTTCCACCGCTTCCACCGCGTCTACATTGTGTACGTCTTCCAGGCGATCCTCATACTCTACTACCTCTCGATCCTGATCGCCAAGATCTTCATCTGCAACCCGATCAGCGCCTACTGGGACGTGATGCACCCGCGGGGGAGCGAGCAGTGCCGAGACCGGCGGGGGGTGATCATCGCGGACAGCAGCGTCAGCGTGGCGACGGATCTGGCTATCCTGGGATTCTCGGTGGCGCTGACGTGGCCGTTGCGGATGGAGCGCATGCAGAAGCTCTCTGTGATGGCCATTCTGGGGGCGGGCGGTGCGGGTGTGGGATTTAGCTTGTATCGACTGGTGATTGTGTTGGGGTTTGGGACGGGGGAGCAGATGAGGTTGATATTGAGGATATTGATGTCGGAGTATGTTTCTTCCCTTCCATGCTCGAGACTTGGGTACTGATGAGTGTGATAGTACGGCCGAAGGAGGCATCGGGTTGATCTGCGCGTGTTTGCCGGCGCTGAAGAAGCTTGTCGAGTTCGTGATAGGGAAACATCGCACGGAGAAGCAGGAAGACACGCCGAGTGACCAGGGGCCGATCGTTTGTTCGGAGCAGCGCGCTCCACCGGAGTTGAATCCGATACCAAGTAGTGTGTCAGAGGGGTCGGGATGATGAGAGTGACTCGGAGGTTATCTGAGCTTTAGATTTAGAATGCGTCAAATTTCAATACCCTGGTACTATTTTATACCACTGGTAGTGTCAGGCATAGAAGGCTGGTAAAGTAAGGAAACCATTTCAAGTCCAATAAGCCATGTATCCCATTGAACGAGATAACACTTCCTCTCAGCTAATCAAACCTTGCTATATCCTCCATCCACCAATATCTCCGCCCCATTGACAAGGCTGGCCTTTTCACCAGCGAGGAAGACAATCACCTCGGCGACCTCCTCTGGCGTGCCCCATCGCTGAACGGGCACTGATCGCATGAGAGCATCATAGTTGGATCCTTGTTGCATCGAGCGTTCCAAGACTGCCGGATGTTAGCAATAGCACACACCCTCAGGCCGACAACTAAGAGAAAGAAAAGAAAAAAAATACGCGGTGTCTTGATGAACCCCGGCAGCACACTGTTGACGCGGATGCCATCCGCTCCGTACGCGATGGCATCCGTTCGAGAGATCCCCAGAACTCCAGCCTTGGCTGCAGCGTACTAAACAATTCAGCCCGCATACTGGAAGTGTGTCATACGATAAAACATACCCCTCCGACCGTCGGGTGCGACAGGACCCCGAATATAGACGACACGTTGACGATGGATCCCCGCTGGGGAGGCGCGCCCGTTCTATCATTGCCGATGAGCTTCCAGAGTACATTCATATAAAACCAGGAAAGACACAACAACACCCACCGGGGAACAAGGGTCTTTTCCTGACCCAACATCTGCTGTATCTCCGCCCTCTCGCAAAGCCACACCCCCCGCAGATTCACACCGATGACCTTATCCCACGCGTCGGTGGACAGTTCGTGCGTCTTCCCGCGGGGATCGCTGCTGATCCCGGCGTTGTTGACCGCATAGTGAATAGCACCGAACTTGTCCACGGCAACGTGCATCATACGCTGGACATCAGACTCGGACCTGACGTCGACTTTGGCGATAGCCACTTCCACGGCGGGGTTGAGTGCGTGCAATCCGTCTGCGACAGGCTGCAACCCATCCAAATCGATATCAGCCAGCACAAGCTTGGTGCATCCTTCCCGCACGAAGGTCTCAGCAGTGGCTCGGCCGATTCCAGAGGCGGCGCCGGTGATGAGGGCGACTCTGGTTTGTTAACGATTTCCATAAGAAGGGTGGTGGGTACGTACCCAAGCATGGTGTTGGTTGTGGAGGATTAACATTGCTTGGCTGGCCGTTTCTCGAGGAAAGGCGTGCAAGCGTTGCTCTCTTTCCCCGCATTTCGAGTCGTCACGCGCTACGTGGTATATATAGAAGGCCACTCATCGAACTAAATGGGGCAACGGGTGGAGCTTGCAGATCTTGGGGTGCTTTTGTCCCTGTCTAACGTTGTCGCGTCATGATGCCGACTGATTGACACTTTCCGTCTATGAGATGAACCTCTCGAGTCGAATATGTCAAAATCTTCCCAAACCTGGCATTCCTTCCGAAAATTCGTAATAAATCGAGTTGCAATCTCCAGGTCCAGAGCACGGTCCGATGACAGCCCCACAACCCTAACCCGATCGGTGCTAAGCCAATAAACCCCGTCATGACGATGATAATGAGTCACGACCAGGGCCGTGGCCAGAAAATAAAAGCCGCATTCCCAGGGACTGATACCGTAGTTAGCCAGAGACGGATTTCCTCTCTATCGTAAAAAAGGGGGGAAAACATGCCCGACGTCACGTTCTATCCCACGCAAACCACCGTCGTGGTGATCCCGCCGGAGCCTCCCACGATTCAGACCCCGCGACTCACTCTACGGCCTCTACGCATCAAGGACGACGCAGATGCAGCGGGCCTATTCGCCATTCGCAGCCGACAAGAAGTCGCCGCCTGGGTGTACGAGCCGTCCCACCCCACTTTCTGTCCCTGCACACACTAACGGACATGTCCCAGCTGGCCCCGCACCCCACACCAGCACATCGACGAGACCAAGGAATGGATGCGACGCCGGGAATTTCAAGCACCCGATGCCTCCGGGGCCGTCGGGCGGCAGTTCACATTCGTGATTGTCCGGGCCGACGACCCCACCGAGCAGATCATAGGCTCGATCGGGATCAACTCGCTGGACCCGGCACCGTCTTTCGGATACAGCATCCACCCGGATTTCTGGAGACAGGGGTATGCCAGTGAAGCCGTGCGAGGGCTCGTCGACGCGTGGTGGAAACTGCCTCGAGTTGGGGGGGATGTCGAGGTCGAAGGAGAAAGACTGTGGGTGGCTACCAACATAGAGAACCGAGCAAGTGTCAGAGCCTTGGAGAAGGGGAAATTTCAGTTATTTACTAAGCTGGAGGTCGAAGGCGATACTGTCGTCGTGATGTATGTTGAGAGAGGGGCTACCGTATGACATTGTGAAGGGGTGGTAAGCGGGCCCACACTGGTCGAGGCGTATGTGCTGGAAGTCATCGCATTGATGTCGCTACTTGCTTGGGTCAGATAGGGACAGAAGACAGTCTGATAACATGTTATATTTCTCGTTCACGGGCCGTGGATATCCCTATATGGTAAATGGAGATTCTCATTTCGGTTAGTTGTATCCTATGGTACAAAGATCAATGCTGTCAATTACCTACAAAACTGTAGCTTGTGCCCTTCATCTCGCATCGAACGGCCATAGCCGATCTGCCTTTGCTACGGTCATATCATCGCCACGCGCCTCGCCTTCCTTGGCCGTTTGGATCCATTCGTCATACGCCGCGCGGTGGGCATCCTTTGCAGCATCCCACACCTCAACCGGTACCCAGCCATCGGAATTAGTATTAAGCGAAGTCTTCAGCCACTGCTTGAGTTTTTGGACTGTCTCAAAATCCTCATAATCACGCATGTGCTGCTTTAGTTCGTCGTCAGTAGGAGTATATGGACATGACCCCGGTAACCCTAGTTCAGTCCAGGAAGCTGAAAGCTCAATTAATTCCTGTCGGACGGCGGTGATACTATCTCGCCATGATGTATGACAATAGTGAAAAAGTCGAAATAGCGTCGGGTCTAGTAACCTCGCCGGCCGGAGCTTTGGAGCAAGGCCCTTCATGCACACATCATATGTTTGATAACAGATGGACGCATCTTTAAGTTCCTTTTCGCTACGGCCAGGAACTACCTGGCCTTCGTGGTCATTTGCAAACATAGGCCCGTCTATTTCCTCAGGGGGTGTGGCAAAGTCTGGCGTCTGGTTGGCGTAGATGAATGCCGGCTCGATAGCTGTTGACTGCCAGTCGATCACACCAGTGATAACAGTAGGATCATCGGCGGAGACATAAATATTTCTTGCATGAAAATCGGGATGGAGTAGGGCTGGCATGGCGGCGTCTTTAATACGCTTGTCCTTGACTAACTCCTGTATTACTTCTTCACTGACTTTTAGAAGTCTGGCATGATCTTGGACTGCCCCCTGATGAGGGAGTACTTCACTGTTAGGACCATCTGCTTGAGGTAGACGAGAGAAACCGGTCTCTATCAGGCCTGATGAGTAACATGACAGGCCTTTCCCTATATTGACCCCCGTTAAATCAGGATCTTGGATCAAGAGCGGATAGTTGGAGACTAACAAGGACCGCAATTTGAACTCGGGCGCCCATAAAGTGCAAGCTCCCCGGGACCCCGGTTCCAGAAAATCGGGCCACAGTGAGGACCAATGCAGAAGCCCTGGTCGAAAGGGATCTTCAGGTGCGACTCCAATGGGCCATCTGCAAAATATAGACTGCCATACGCCGGGAAATCTAAAGATGATATTTCCTTGATAGCGAGTGAGAGGGCCTTCGTACATAACATGTGTTGCTTGGAGTTCATTTTCGGCCATATCTGATGCAGCTGCACGCCTGTGGCATGCTCCTGGATAATATATTCCGCGCCGATAGGATTGGACGGATTATCGCTCCAATCCAAGACCCGGGGGATTGGAAGTGAGATCTGCGGTTGTACTATACACAGAAGAACAATTGAGTCAGCCGGTCAACCGCTTTCCTCTAGTTGTGGGGGAGGAGGGGCTAAGCGCTGTCGGCTCACAATATGTCATCGTCGCGACTTCAGAGTTGGTAGTTAACCTAGGGGGGCCAGCAGTCCCAGTAGGTAGCCTTGCCACCACGCAAGACCCCGTGTCCATGGTGAAGACAAACACCCTATTAAATCCACCGTCTTTCTTTTCGCAGGCCGTGATCCCGGTCGCTCCTGGGCATAGGCTTATCACCCTCTCACAAAGTGCAGTGCAATTGAACTGAATGTGACGAGAGGCTCGTTCGAGCTCGTCTCGATGAAGCCATCTCCCCCCGGTATAATTATGAGGATCCAGTCCTGCCATGACGATTAATATCATATGCACCCACGCGCGTAAGCACTGAATGGTCCTCCATACGTGACGCTACATCCTCGAAGCCTCTTCCTTGGGGTACGCGACCCGGAAAATCACTGCGCTTCCTCCACAGGCCAGACGATTGACGCGAAGACGAAGGGGTCATCGGAGGTTTGCGGGGTAACTGTCTCCAGAAGCGCATCGTACTGGTCGTCAGAGACTCCTAAACCTGCTTGATGGATGGATTGCTCGCAATGTTTCACTTGGGCAAGTGAGAATGCGAGGAAGACTGGTGTTGGCACGTGGCATGTCACCTGACCACTGCCATTGCTGCGCCAAATTGACCTTTTCCAACTTCAACTTTCCCGTGTCTAGATATCTTTTGTGGCCGAGTGGTATTCTTTTCGATATCATATATCCCGTGTGGCATGCGTTTACTCTCGGTTTCCCGGGAATGCGGAGCACACCACCAGGCACACTATCGCTTCCCCTGGAAACCCGGGTATTGTGGAAGCGTTCGAGATGGCGAAGGAACTGTAAACAATGCGCTCACCCATCGTGTCCCCAAAGAACAGGTTGACCAGTTGACCAGCATGCTGAGACCGTATTTGCCAAGCTCCATGCCCCACATGAAGGACTTCGATCGCTTCCCCTGACTATCCACTTCAAGGCCGATCGAGCCGCTTTCGGGAGATGGTACCCTGCCACGCGGGACACGTACCTTTAGGCCAAAGGGGATGGGCGGATGGTATGACAGCGCAGAAACCTGGAGACCCTTGGGTGGGTGTCACACCCATCCCTCCCACTATCTTCAACGCGGACGACTTCTTGCGGTGGACTCGTGAAGAAGTTCAGGGGTGGATGTCGTCCAGAAAAATCGGGTTTTCGTCCAAGAATCGTAGTGTTATCCTACTCTGGGGAGGCAGAGGCTAACAGTGTGACGTTTATATTGCAATTTGATGAGCATGTGAAGGATGCTCACTCATAAGATTGGTGCGGCCCATGGAGGAACGGGTGTTATAAGGCGACAGAGAGATATTTGCAATAACTGAGGTGTAGCGAGTAGAGATGTGTGAAAAGAATTTGAAGTTGCGGGGAATCCGACATGACTGGGATTTGGCAAAACAGTGATATCCTTTGAAATATATTCACTATATACATTCGCTGTTCTGCCCATAACGGAGCTCTGTCCGTAGAATACCGCATGCAGCTGTGCAAGGACCTTTTCAGGACTTTTTCATTCTCTGGGGATATCACTCTCATCGTTTTACCAGATATATTTTGGGTCATCACTTGACAAAGGCCAATTTATATTCCGGCACAAACCCTATCTCAAGCCTGTTTAGTAATGCGAAAGCGTCGAAAATTGATAGAAACTACACCAAGGGCAAGAACAATATAAACAATATAAACTTAAATATGGGAATGGAAAAGTCCTATCACAAAGAAAAAACATGGCAACAGGGAAGTCCCTAGTCCAACAGGACGATGCCGACTTCTAGTGCCGGGCATGCCTGATACAGTACCCATGTAAACTCTATTAACGAGGACACGGGAATATATTAATATCCAGAAGGAGTCGACGAAATCCTTGGCAGGAAGTACGGATTCAATCCCGGATTGCCTAAAATAACGCCTATCCTCGTTGTCAGGAGTGGGGATTGGTAAACTATATCATTTCCGCACGAGGGACCCAAACTCCATAATCCATGCGAGTCAGTTCCCGAACTAAATGGCACGGCTAAATAGGAGCGGGGCATAGAATCCCTGACTTTAAATAACTGTTCCTTGTGAGCATGGTAATAAATAATCTTCAGAGACATGGTGCAATATCCAGACTTCATCGAAAGGAGCGAAGGATGCCTAGCGCGTAGCGTCTGTACTCGGGATCCTTCCAGGATCCCGATCCCCCGCATAAGTGGGAATACTTGTCCAGAGCAATATATCATCGGAATATCCCGACTTCTTAATATATAATGCCGTTGGGCCGAAGGTGCAGCATCCACTGTGGATTGTGATATTAAAGCGCTGACACTCGATACCATATGCACGACAGAGAAACAACGATGGTATAGTATTGATAAACAAGATAGCCCAGGGGCCTTATTAATACAACTAGTGAAGAGACAAAGTCTTTGTCCAAATCCTCTCCCGATCCCACGTCCTGGTGCTTTACTGGGCCAGAACGGCAGGCCGCTTGGACAGGGTGAGCCACACGTCGCGCCAGTAGCCAACGCCGCCCTTGATGGTGAACTCGGGGGCCGGCTTGCCTGGGACGAATTCAACCTTGAAGCGACGGAAGAACTATGAATGTTAGCTGGGGAACGTGAAAAGGGAAGAAGGAGACATGGAAAATTCATAGTGGGAACCATAAAGAAGAAACATACCTCGAGTGGTCCCTTGTACAATTCCATCATAGCGATTTCTCTCCCCAGGCAGATGCGCGCCCCGTAGCCAAAGGTGAACAGGTACTTGTTGAACAGCTTGGCCTTTTCGGCATCTAGCCACCGCTCCGGCTTGAACTCCTCTGCGTCGTCGCCAAACATGGCCTGGTCACGTTGCATGATCCAGGGGTTGCCTGAGATCTCGGTACCGGCCGGCGCGTACTTGCCATACAAGTTCATACCAGGCTCAGACACCACGCGGGGGAAGATGTTCGGGGCAGGGGGGCACAGTCGCAGGGTCTCGCGGACGCAGGCCACGTAGTAAGGCAGATGTTCGACGACGTCGGCATACTGAGCGATGCCGGCTCCCAGGATACCCTTGCGGGCGGCCTCGTCGATCTCGGCCATCATCTTATCATAGACGCCCGGGGTCTGCATAATGTGGGCGATCATCGCCTGGAAGACAGTTCCGGTGGTGTCGGCGCCAGCCAGGAGCACCAGGAGCACTTCCGCCTTGATATACTCCAGATCCAAGGGGTTGCCCTCCTCGGTGCGCGCATCGATGAAGGTCTGGAGCAGATCGACGCGGTCGAGGGCTTTGCCATTCTTGACGTCCTCGAGGCGCTGTTGCACGAGGCTGTCCCGGAAGCGCATGAGAACGCCGATGCCCGAGTCGTCCTCCGGCTTGGCGACAAAGTACTTCTTCATCCAGGTCGTCTTGATCCAGCTGGTAAAGGGGTGCAGACGCGCGAGCATGCCGAACGCAGGTAGGCCATCATGGAATCCTTGGATGAGACCGCCGACATCCTTACCCTGTTCGATGAAGCCAAAGGGGGCACCAAAGCCGACCTCGCTGATCACATCGTAGGCCATGTAGCTGGGAAGGTCAGCCATCGCACTGAACTACCATGACGGAACACTTACATCGCCCACCAGGCAAAGTCAAAGGCGTCGCCCGTCTGGACGAAGTTCTCGTTCAGTTTGTTCAGCCAGGTGAAGATGCGGGCATCGATCATCGGCTCCATCTTCTTGACGTTGGTGAAGCTGTACGGGCCGGCGATGTGCTTGCGGAACGATGCGTGAGTCTTGTGCGAGCGCATGTTGAACAGCGATTCGGTCTCGCCGAAGCTGCCCGTGATGTAGTGACCGGTCTTGTCGGCATTACGGTGGTAGATTTCGGGGAGTTTGGTCGGGTCAGAGACGAGTAGGAGAGTAGGAGTGATGCGGACGACGGGTCCTATTTCCTGTTAGAGGGTGCTATTCTTGCCATCGCCACTGTAATCAGCCACGGCAGTAAGTCGGAAGCGTACCATATTTCTTGATCAGAGCCGTGACAGTCGGCAGCTCCGTCTCACGGACATTGTGCCATGCGATCCACAGACGAGTCACGCTCCCCCAGAATGGACCGGGGAAGACGGACAGGGGGTGGAAGAAGCGATAATAGACAATTTGATAAGCAACTCGCAGGACGCAGTATCCTACGAGGCCTAAGACCAGGGTCGGCACAGTGACCTTGCTGGCGAGGCCTTCATCAACGAACCCCATGATGGATGACAGTTCAACTGGTCGCCGGTAGGTATCGAAGTCAGGATAGAGGACGGCGCACAAGTGGCAGTCCGATAGCCCAAATACTCATGGCCAAGGCTACCCCCCACCGTTCTACATCGGCGCACGTTGTGAGCCATGGCCACCCCTCTTCGTTGGCAGCCTCCGCGGAACAGATAACCCCCGATAAAAAACGAGTGGGCAGTGGGCACACCAGGAGACGGACTCACAGCGAAGTGTGTTACCGTCTTGGGTCGTAGATCAACTCCTAGGAGCGTGTCTAGGCCCGCACATCTCAATTCCCACCATTTTATACACCAATGACCACCGGGCTAACGGTCATCCTCAGGATTGGCCGGGCAAGTGTGCACCGGTGGCACATACAATGCCCTAGATATCTCCTGACTGGGCAACGCTAACGCCCTAGAGGGTAAACGCGGATGAAATTATAGCAAAGGGGGACGGATAACGGTCCCCGTTTGGCAAAAAAAGCGAGGATCCACTGCTGTCAACGGTGAGTGGGGGTGATTCGAGACGTCCATATCCCCGGCCAGTAGAATGCCATTGTCTGTTGACATCGTGGGACTAGCTGACTCACTAGTTATGATTCCTGCTTCCTTCAGCCAAAATGTCGGAGTCATTCATCGGTAATATTATTTGGATTATTTGTCTATTTTTATTTCGTAGGGGGTTGAAGAGATTTCAGCTGGGTCAAGACAAAGGAGACCATCCGTGATCCACCAAGCCCTAATTCGGGGAACGTCCAACGCCCTATTCTGCCCACACGGTGGATAACCTCTGGGCCCTGTTGTTAATCGAGCATCGTACCATTGCTGCTCATCTGTTTCCCGAGATCTCACAAGGGAGACGGAAGATATGGTCGATGCGATGATTGCATCGAATCGTCCACCTCGCCGTCCCCCCCGCTCCGCGCGACCGTGATCGTTTCATCGATTCTCAACGCCTCCAACCGAACATGTTCTTGCGTGCCCCCACGGGTCGTGCACGCTGAAACACAAGAGGAATCATAAAGAGGGCAAAACGGCAGAGACCAGGGCATGATTGACTCGAAGGGGCGGATTGCGCCCCCAAACGACCCCACCGGGTGGATACTTGGGACGGACTAGTCCTGGACTGGGCGAAAAGACGATTGCCGTACTGGATGGAGCCTGCACAGAGCTAGCCGTCGTATTTTGTGTCTGCCTGTCTGGACATTGCACAGGACAGCCAGGGGAAGAGGTATGTCTGTCGGGGAGGACTGAACCGCCGATCGACAGTGTCATGTTATTTCGCGGCCCCCAGGCTATGCAATTCCATGGATTCCAGGCACGACGATCACCCTGCTAGTCGGTCCATGGATGGTATGACCCCTCACTACCCATTGCCGCGGTTGGGACGGGGCATCTGATGGAAGGAGGAATAGAGCTGCCATCAGGGTGTCGGTCCATCATATGTCAGACAAGGGGGTCCCTGCCAGCTTTCGTCTGGCCACTGGCTACCCCGACGTGCAAAATGTTTTCCGAGGCGATCTATTGGTTTCTGTTTCAACGGTTTTGCTCCTGGCCTGTCATCGGAAACTATCTTCCTGCTTTCTATCGCTGATTAGTCCACAGGAGAAACACGGGTCCACATCGCGTACGGCCCGACTGGCGCTACTGTTATTTCTGGCTACTCTGTCCTGTGCCACTGGGAGATGAAGTCCTTCGTCCTGTGATGCGATGCGGATCGCACTCTCTTTCTCTGCGGCACGATCCTCCGGGTTACCCGTGTATATCAGGTGGGAAGAGGGGAAGAGGCCCCTTCGCTACCAGACGGCAACAGCCTTGCCGGGGTCGACCGGGGGCTCTCCGCAACGGGGCGACAAGGGCACATTTGAATGATGGCAGTGCAGAGCGTAGTGAGGTAGTGGTCATGACAACGTTCAGCTGCCGAGGAGGGATGAGCTAGTTAACTGTTAACTGTCCACTGGACTAATCAATATCGGCGAATGTGAATAGCGTCCTGTCCATGTGGTTTGGCAGCATCTATTAGCGGGTGGCGGAGGTAGTCCGTGGCCACCACCAACCACCTCTCATGAAGCCTTGTCCCTGTCGACAACCCCCGTCCTCGTCATCACCTTATGCGACTTGTGTAAGATTCCAAAAGCCTTAGTCTCAGGGGTCACACCCATAGTATGAAGATGTGGCTTGGCCTTATGCATTCCGTGCGCATGGTGGGGACCGTTCCAGCGGCATCACAGGAATCTGGGCCTGGAACGGAGTCATGATTTGATGACGGCCCACTTGGTCTGCCGCAGGGGCGTCTGTAGATTCTGTATTCGTCGGATGGACCATCCTTTGCTGCCGCCGCCGGGGGTCATGACAAGTCCAATTCGCTTTTCCCCCTCTCAGTAGGTCGCTTGCCCATCACGGCATGATGCCTACACGCTCCAAAAAGTCCCGAACGGTAGCCATGTCTAGCTTGATCCTGCGAAATCCAGGGTCAGTGACTTGACAGTCCGGCGTCCATCGTCAGTGGGAAAATACGTCCAATCCTTGGTTCCCCGGGTGGCTTTCCCCGGCAGATTTCTAGAGCAATCCTTATAGACAGATGGGTCTGCTAACCGTCGCCGTTGAACCCTGTCTCTCTTTTAATTTATCCTTATTTTAGGTCTGTCCCCGGGTATAAACGCATCTTGCCCGGATTGCATTCACGGACTTGACGGCCTCGTCCTTTTCTCTCGTTTCATCTCCGGACGATGCCTACCATGAACGAATACGGCCCGGACTCCAAGGGCCCCATCGTGATCGGTGTCGCCCTGGCCTTTGCGATCCTGACATTTATTGTAATTGTGCTGCGGTTGTTTGCGAGAATCTATGTCCTGCGACAGATGGGCTTTGATGATTGTATGTTCAGCCAACAAGGGTGTGGAGAGATGTGCTGACCAGACGTCCAGATCTCATCATCGGTGCTTGTGTAGGGACCCTCATCCCCACTGTCCCAGACAAGGCTAACAGACGTAGCTGTTCTCGTGGGCTTTCAGTGCAGTAACCATTGTCGGTATGTGTATCCACACCAGCGTCGAGAAGCACATCTAGCTATATCCTGAAGGGTGCCTCGCTAACAAATATCCAGCCGTTCGACATGGGTTGGGATCTCATATGGCCAACGTCCCCTTAACAGGGATGGAGACATATGCCTTTGTAAGTCTCATCGCCGCCATGAAAACCCAACAGACTAACCATCGCAGGCCGTCTGGCTCAGCTCGATGTTCTATCTCGCCGCGATCGGTTTCATCAAGACCTCCGTGTGTTGGTTCTACACCCGGCTGGGGGCGCGCTACCTCACGCGCTTGGCCTATATCATGATGGTCACCGTCGCCTGCCAGGCCACCTCGTTCGTCCTCGTGGCGGCCTTCCAATGCAACCCGATCCCCAAGGCCTGGAAGGCGACCATGCCGGGAAAATGCGTCACCATCAACGTCTTCTACCTCGCTAACGCGGCCCTGAACATCCTCACCGACGTATTGACCTACACCCTGCCCATCAAGGTTGTCTTCCAGCTGCAGGTGCCCAGGAAGCAGAAGATGGTGCTGGGGGTGATCCTCAGTCTGGGTCTCTTGTAGGGAATGCCTGGTTCTTGTTTTCATCGTGTCCATGCTGACCCCGACAGTGCCTGTGTCTCCTCGATCATCCGCATCACCTACATCCCCGAAATGTTGACCTCCAAAGACGCGACCTACGCCATCACAGGGGCCATGTACTGGTCCGTGATCGAGATCAACATCGGCATCCTCGCGGCATCCATCCCGTCATTCAAAGCGATCGCCTCGCGCTTCCTGCCCCGTCTCATCGGCGAGTACACCTCCAACCGCAAGTACGCGACCTTCTCAGACGATCCGCGCAAGTACGGCACGGGTTTCTCCCGAGTTCAGGACGACGGCGTGGCCATGGGAGGGATGGGCAAATGCTACAACGACACGACGATGGGTACGCAGATCGGACGGACGACCTCCGAGGATCGCATCTTCGTGCCCGAGGGCCGCATCTACACCAAGACGCAGATCGAGACGAACGTCACAGAGAACCACGATTATAGCGGGCGGTCGTCATCGCTAGAGCGACATTAACGTCGTGCGGTCTTTCACATTGCTCTTTTCGTTTCTTATTCTCTAATACTGGGTTCATGTCAGGGTTGGTCGGGTGGATTCGGTTCGTACATACACGTTTACATGCATACACTCCTTTACACACACCCACACTCTCTCTTATATGGTGTGGCACCTCGCTCCTTATTGTCTTTCTTGTCTGTTTCTCCCTGATACCACTTTGTTTTGGCCCGGGTTTCGGCTGGCCGGGGTATTGGGCTGATGTCTTGCCGGGCATTATTCGTGCTTGTGGTGATATCCATTGTGAATCTTTTGCATGTCAGGCCTAGGCATGTTGTCTTGTCTATCCTTAGTATAATATCAGTTAGTGCCAGGTCAATGAAGCAAAAAGTTTTGATCGATGAGAGGTCAGTGCTAAATTGACGTGGATGCGATTGATAGAAGAAGCCTGGAAACCGAATCGAAGCCGAGTATGCAGAGATGCAACTAGGCAGACACTGACCATATCTGATCGACTGCATTTACTGCCCCAATCCGCTTCTAGATATGAAGTGATACCGCCACAGACAATCGACGAGTCAACCACACCAGCAAATGCAATCAATCCAGTGGGGAAGGCAAAAGACAGGTCATAATCAAGCCCCACCGACCCACAGCGGTTAGGATGCAGCAAGACATACGCAATTCTTTGCAATCTGTTGAGAACCTGAGATTAATCTTATCCCACTCTATCCGATCTTGATTTCCAAACCTGGTGATCGACACCGGGCGTTCCTCTGCCAGATCTGGTGGATACACATGGAATTATTCGGCCTTTGCCACGCGTCTCAGCGAGCGACAATCACGATCTGCACCATTGCAGCCCTATCTGAATAATATCCACAATGGCAGATAGGTCATCACACAACGATGGTCGCACAGCGGGCAGACTATCTAGGTTACCATGGATGGAGGACGACACGGTCGGAGTAGGACTTTCTGTCGGTATGATACAGTGATGTATTGCACAACCTCACCAACAAACCAGCACATTCTATGATGTATGATTTATACACGGAATAAACCAGATGCCATCAAAACAGGCGGTTAAACGGCGAGAACGGCCCCCACAAACGCCAACCAAGCCGGCAAGTCCGCGACGAGCATGCGCACCCGGTGAACAGACAACCACCGTTCCATATCCCTCGACGGCTGACCGTCCTCGTCGGCGTTCTCAAAGATGCGCTGCACGGGCGTCGCCACCAAGGGCACGAACAGCATGTGTCCTATGGCGGCGGCCAGTCCCGCCCAGTAAAAGGTGGAGCGGGAGATGGGCCACGGGGAGCGGTGCGTCAGAGAGCGAATGTTGGCGATAGAGGAGACGACTGTCGTCAGATTAAGGGCGACAACGGTGCAGACGGCGCGGTTGAAAGTGTAGGGGAAGACGCGGGGGAGGAAGCCATCTGCGTCTTTGCGCGTGTGGGGTTGGACGAAGGCCGAGAAGGCGAAGAGTTCGAGTGTTGCGTGGGCGATGGTTCCGGTGCTGGAGGCGAGGGGGGCAGCCCGGAGGAGGGCGATTGGATCGAAGATGACTCCGGAGGCCATGGTGTCTGCGAGTTCGAGGCCCGGGAATGGGGGAGGTATGTGGACGGATTTTGGGTACGGGAATGGGAGAAGACGCGTCTATAAGTGCTTACGGCAGATCAGACCATGTCAGCATCGGATCAACAGCTTCCGATCTTACTTGGTCGATTTGATGATTCGATATGAGGCGGTGGAGTAATTAGTGGAAGGTTAATCGACCGTAGTATTTTACGTCGGTGGTCAATCAACGATATATATGGGGATACATGGGCGCAAATATATAACGTGTAGATGAGAGAATCATTATGAACAGATCGACCGACATCGGTCAGTATACGCAATCTGCATGTATCCACAACGTAACCACAGACAGCCGTCTACTCCCCCTTCAGCTTCTGCTGATTATATACCTTGTAGTACACAAACGGATACAGCGTCTCGGGCACCAAGGTCAAAATGATGATCCACACGCTCGCCGGAGAGCCCACGTATGACCAATTCTGGGGAACGTTCCAGTAGCGCCAGAAAAAGACACCATAGGCTGTGAAGCAGCCGAGATAGCGCGTGAGCCTGCCTGGTGTCAGCATGGTTCCATCTCGATGGCCCAGGAATGGAAAAAACCGGAGAAGGAACCTACCAGATCTCCAACGAGTGTCCCCTCGTGTCGGCGTCCTTCCACAGCAACCCGAGACAGGCATATCCGATGGGAAACTGGAGAAGAATCCCGGTCCAATACGCCGTAATCTGTTCGCGCTCATCGGGAAAAGCCACGCCAAGGTACTTTAACCCCGCGAGGCTCGCAAGCGCGAGACCCACGATGTTTCGCAGGAGGGGCCATCGCTCGTGCTGGGGGTGCGCGCTCCGCAGCGCGGTAGCCACAAACGAGATATCGAGCATGAACCACGCCAGGAACGCCTGCCGTTCGAACGTGGTGGTCGTCGTCACGATAGCGTAGTAGAGCTCGTAGGCCATAATCGGGCCCATGAATTGGATACTGCCCCAGCGGGCACCGGGGTACATGCGGTCGCTGTAGGTGCGGATAATGCAAAAGGTGTAGCAAAGGGCGTAGATGACGCCACAGGCGATGATGAGACCATCCTGCACGAAGAGATAGCTCTCGGGTGGGGAGAGAGCTGCATCAGCGGGCTGGACGATGAGATGCGGGGTTTTGCGGGCGAGTTCGAAATTGTTCATGTTGATGGTGGTTGGACGGAAGGATGTGTGTTTCGCGGTTATATATTATCATAAACCGGGAATAGGCAGACAGATTCCCTTTATAGGCTGTCCTGTCGGATTTGGCGGATGGGCATGGTTGCAGGTTGGGTGTCTGTCTCCACCCCAGCCTGCGACTGCAAGGGTCGATGATGTCATCTATCATGAACGTCCCATGCGTGTCGATCACGGTTGCCTCGTCACCCCCGATGCAGACCAGAGGTATTTGATATTGTCTATTCCTGTGGGAGGGCTTTGCAGGACATTGTATCGACGAGGGTATAATATCTGGGGCCTAGGATTCTATCCATTTGGGAGGATTTAGGATT
Organism: Aspergillus neotritici; assembly: GCA_023619815.1. NCBI lineage: Eukaryota > Fungi > Ascomycota > Eurotiomycetes > Eurotiales > Aspergillaceae > Aspergillus > Aspergillus neotritici. The sequence continues at coordinate 486,345 of JALZYL010000027.1, read as the reverse complement.
GTCCTGACGACAGTCAGCGACAATCTCACACCGGATCGAGAGAGCGCCCGGATCTTACGTGATGGGGCAACCTCCTAGTGGTAGGACAAAGACGATCATAAGTCTCTTTCAACCAGTTGTCCTGCGATGGCAACTGGATGACGTGGATTTGCCCGGCAAATCCCATTCAACTGGCCAGTTGTGAGCCCAGAGTTACTCTTCTCCCACCATCCAGTCCTTGTATCCTCCAACTTCCTTCTTTCTTTCACGTCCGACGCTGGGACTGGCCAACGACGAACCGACCACATTCTTTGTATGCACCGGCCTGAGCGAGAGTGGCTGTGGTAGTACCGGTCCCAGATAGAGTCCTGTCTAGACAAAGGAACCTTACTCTTGGCAGAGGTTCTGGAGCGTGTCTTATCACATACGCAGCTTCCAGTAGCAATCATCCTCTTCTATCAGCATTCTATCGTAATGTTCTTGTATCTGGGCCCTATTCCGACTCATCGCGACCGGCGGATATCCGGGATTTTGAGTCATGTTGGGGACACCAGTCAGTTCAAGCCCTCCAACCTGCCGTATGGTCTTTGGTGCACTGGCTAAGAGATCATGACATGACAGACAATCAGTACCCGATGGAGTCGTCGCGCCCGCACACGTAATGACGTCGCATTATACGAGAACCCAATAGAGCGGGGACCGTCCTGGTGTACCGCTGTATGTATGCGATGGCACCGAGTCTATACACCCTCACTGGGAACAATCGGATAGAGTAGCGTCTAAACGGAGACTCTCGCGAGGATCGACAGAGACACGGCGAGGAAATGAATCCACGGATCGAATCCACTCCATATACGAAGTTCTATAACGAGAATACGGTGGTTAGCACGTTTCCAACCAGCCGATCACGGCACGAACCAAGGCTGCTCAGAACACCGGTCGCTCCATGAAACCCACATGATGCTATCGTCACCTCGAGTCTGAAAATAGAATCGTGTCGGACCGACTCGCAATGTGAGATCGATCCCTCTAAGCAAATATAAGCAATTCATCGAGCCCAAAATAGACTCGTATTGAGCCGTCTTTATTCGCATGCGGATTTGGATCCTGGTACACAATTCTTAGTCATCCCCGCATAACGCGGTTCATCACGACGTCTCCCAGTCAAATCTCGATATCAGTCTAGATAGAATTCTCGATATGGACCTGAATACGGGGAGATCACGCCCCTATTCCCTCGTATTCATGCATGTCACATCGCCGGTTGGGGCAAGACCATGGCATCGCCCCCAGCGCAATTTGGCAGCTCATCCTACGGTCTCATCGCATTGATGAAATTCGACGTGGACAGTGGATGCAACACGAGTCGGAGAGGACCTGGACTCCGGGGTCTGGGGGTTCATGGGCAAATGAAACACGATAATAGGGTCCGTTATCGGTCCCTGGCCTAACCGAGCTCGTGAGTGTCGCAGGTTAATGCAAGAGCCACCTCCCAAGGGTGGCGATCGCTACGGCATCCGGCAGGGATCGACATCGCCGTCCCTGGATGGCAGCCCTGTCATCTCTTCAGGGTCATCGTACCTGGGTAAACGGATAGCTGATCCTCGGGTACCTGACCATTCCATGGCATCTGGTGTTGCACTGAGGCGCTTGGCGGTGCACAACAGTGGTTATTACATGGATTAAGCGGGGTGTCAGGGATGGATGCTATTGTTGGATATCTCGACCATGGCCGGCCCGAGGCGAAGACCATATAAGGCGAGCATCGCGCCCGGTTTCTCACGCTCATCAGAACAATCGCATTCTCCGATCACGATCCAAAACCAGACAAAATGAAGTTCAACTCTCTCTCCGTCTCCGCCACCCTCGCCGGCCTGGCCAGCGCTGGTCCGCTCGCCGCCCGCGCCGACAACCTCCAGGGCTTCGACATCTCGCACTACCAGGAGAGCGTCGACTTCCAGGGCGCCTATGACGCCGGTGCCCGCTTCGTCATGATCAAGGTAGGCCTCCCGTTGAACCCCACTCCCATGGAATAACACCTGACGCAACGGAACAGGCCACCGAAGGTCTCGACTACGTCGACTCGTCCTTCAGCTCGCACTACCAGGGCGCCACGGACGCCAAGATCGCCCGCGGTGGCTACCACTTCGCCCACCCGGACATCTCCTCGGCCAAGGAGCAGGTCGACTACTTCATCAAGAACGGCGGTGGCTGGTCCGACGACGGCATCACCCTGCCCGGCATGCTGGACATCGAGTTCAACCCCAGCGGCGACAACTGCTTCGGCCTCACCCAGGACCAGATGACCGCGTGGGCCAACGAGTTCGTCGACGAGTACAAGTCCCAGACGGGCGTGTACCCGCTCGTCTACACCAACGCCGGCTGGTGGGACGAGTGCGCCGGCAGCAGCGGCGGTGGCATCGGCAAGAAGTCCCCGCTGGTGCTGGCCGCGTATACCGACTCCGCCCCGACGAACATCCCCGGCGACTGGGAGACCTGGACCGTGTGGCAGAACACCGACAGCTACGAGTTCGGTGGCGACTCGGACATCCTCAACGGCGGCGAGGACGTCCTCAAGAAGCTGATTGCTGGTTAAATGCTGTACTGGGGTGTTCAACTAGGGGTGGTGTGTATTTTTAAGCAGGCTTGATGTTAAACCGTACATAGGAAACTGGACCGGATCTGCCAGTTGATTTTCATTCTTTCTATCAATACATTTCTTTCTTTCTTTCCATTTCGGGCTCTACCCACTAAAAATCATTGTCAAATGCTCGTGTATTCATTGCACTAGTAATCGACCGCTATCTTGAATAAACGTCTACTTGCGCGCAGCCTGCCGGATGGCATCCGCGATCGCGTCCGGCCCCAAACCCTGGGCATTGATCTGCTCGTAGAGCCCGCCACAGCCCTCCTTGATGGCGCCCATCGTCTTGTACTTGGGGCGCAGGTTACGCTCCAGCAGGTGGGTCCCCAGGCGCGAGCCGAGACCCGTCTTCTGCGCGATGGACTCCACCGTGAGAACGAAGGGGGTGGAGCCGTACACACGGATAGCGTCTTCATCAACGATGTTCAGCGTCGGCTTGTTGACGAGACCGACGTCGAGGCCCTCGCGGCGCAGGCGCTCGACGGCGTCCAGCGACCGGTACAGCATGTCGCCGTAGGAGACGACGTAGCCGGCGGAGCCCTTGCGGATGAACTCCTCCTTGCCGGGGACGAACTCGTAGCCCGGGCCGTAGAGCTTCTCGTCGGCGCTGCCCTCCTTCAGGATGTAGGGGACCTTGGAGCGGGTGGAGAAGACGAAGCGCAGGCCCTTGGAGAAGAAGATCTTGCGGACGACGGCCTTCATCTGCTCGCCGTCGGCGGGGAAGTACAGCGCGGTGGACTCGGCGTCCATGAGGCCGTTGTCGGCGAAGAAGTGGTTCAGCCCGAAGTGGCAGGTGTTGTCGGCGATCTCGTCGATGCCGCTGTGCGAGAAGTGCGAGAGCACCGTGCAGCTGTTGAGGCGCGCCATGGTAATCTCGGAGATGCACATCTCGAGGAAGGCCGAGAAGGTCGAGAACACCCCCTGGCGCTCGCCGTTGCTGCCGAAGCCGAAGCCCGCCGCCGCGGAGAAGTTGCCGCGCTCCATGACGCCCGACGGGATGTACACCTCGGGGTGCTTCTGGTGGATGCCCTTGAGGCCGGTGGAGCCCTCGAGGTCCGAGTCGATGACCATGACGCGGCGGGCGGCCTCCTCGGGGCTGAGCTCGTCGAGGACGGAGTTGACGGCGTCGCCGAAGATGGTGCGGTTGGACCCTTTGTCCTTGGTGGAGCCCTCGTACTGGTGCGGGTTGCTCTGGGGCTTGATCTGGTCGTAGAAGGACAGTTGTTCGGCCGAGTAGCCGCGGCGCGTAAGGTACTTGCGGGCGAGGTCGACGGGGATGACGTCGTGGGCCTTGGTCTGGCCCTCGATGCCCTCGATGCCGGGCGCCATGGTGCGGTCGACGCTGACGGCGGCGGGGCCGTCGTGGGCGACGACCTCGCAGATGGCGCCGTACAGCGAGTCGAGGTCCTCGCCGCGGGCGTGGACGACCTTGAGCCCGTGGCCCTTGAGCGTGTCGGCGACGCTGAAGCCGTGCAGGTACTGCGAGGGGTGGCCGGCGATGGTGACGTCATTGTTGTCGATGAAGAGCTTGACGTTGAGCTTGCGCGCGACGGCGATGCGCGCCGCCTCGGCGTCATTGCCCTCCTGCTGGGAACCATCCGAGCCGAGTAGGATCACCTTCTTGTCCGGGTTCTGCATGGCGATGCCGTTGACCATGGCCCACATGTGGCCCAGACGGCCGGAGCTGAACTTGACGCCCGGGGTGAGGCCCAGCTCGGGGTGGCCGGGGAGCTTGGAGTTGGCCTCGCGGTAGTCGAGGAGATGGTCCGCAGGGATCTTGCCGTCGATGGCCGAGAGCAGGTACTGCGTGGCGACGCGGTGACCGGCCTCGTCGAAGAGGGCGTCGACCCATCCGCTGGGGTTGCCGTTGATGAAGGCCAGCAGGATACAGACCTCGGGGGCTGTGTCGAAGGGACCACCAGTGTGGCCGGCGACGCCGCGGGCCGAGCCTGTCGCTGTGAAGGCGACAATGGCATCGCGGAAGACGTCAATGTTATGCTGGAGGTCTTTCTTCTGCTCGGGGGAGAGCTTGGAGTTCTTGGGATCCAGCTGGAGCCGCTTGAACTGGGAGAGGTCGACGGGGAATTTGTAGCCCATGGTGTATTTTTCTTTTTTTGTTTCTATTTAGATGAATTAAAGGAAGGAAATTTATACAATGAGAACAATGGACAATCCTTATATATCGAGTGCAAAAATCCGCAAACGACGAGGCAAGAAAAGAACCGGATCCGGTTGAGCGCAGGAGGGGTTGATGATGTCATGGGCGCATCATGGAGGGTTTCTGGCACTGGATCCCACATATCAGGCACAGGGGCATTATTAATGTCGGAAAAGGAGGGCAGCGAGGTGGTGTTGTCGGACTTTTGTTTGAGTTACTCGACTGGGTATGTTGGTGGGTCGTTCACATTCTAGTCCGATCCGGTCAGGATGAAGCCGTGGGAGGGCTGGGGTCATCACGATCAATGGATTATGTTTGGACTCGACCAATCTTTTGATTGTTTATCTATTACATTTTTCTCAATATGTATATGTTTATATGTATATTCTTTTTTTGGTAAGGTCGGTTATTGGCATTCAAAGTGGATCGCGATGCGATATATATCCAGGCACATATCCCCGACTAAGATAGCATCAAATTCTGTCTATCGAGTCCTTGACGGTAATGGTTACACTATTGCACTCGCCCCCGCGAGTCCACCGGCCAGATCTCCGTAATGACTCCCTTCCGATGCGCATAGTAAAAGTCGTGCAGGTTCACCGTCGGGTCAATATGACTGGGAATCATCTCCACGCGATCCCCAACGGACAGCGGCGGCGTCCCCTCCTCCCAAGTGAGCGATCCATGCTCGTCCCCTAGGACGCCATACGCATATCTCGAGTCCTTGCACTCGGCCAATCCACTGTCCGTCGTCAGCGACTTGAGTCCGCTGTCGATCGTCACAGCCCGAGGCCCTTGTTGGCTGACGACAGTCGACAGAATCGTCAAGCTATTCGAATAGAACGTCCCCACCGCGTTGCGATAGTCCGTGTCCATGAAGATAAACGACCCCGGCTGCAACTCCGTCACCCCAGAGACCGTCGCGCAGAATTCCGCCGTCCCCGTACCCCCCGTGGTGACCACCTCGATCGCGAACCCCTCCGCGCGCAACGCATCCGCCGTCCCGGTCAGGATCTGCATCGACTGCAGACACTGCGCCCTCCGATCCTCCCGGTCATGCAAATGCTGCAAGTGGCCCTCGTAGCCCTGGACGCCAATCAACCGCAGATGCTTCAGCCCCGCCACATGGCGCGCCAGGGCCAGGGCCGGCTCACCGGGCTGCACGCCCGTGCGGTGCAAGCCCACATCCAGATCGATCAACACGGCGATGGGGTCGTTGATTCCCGATGTAGCCAGGGCGTCATTGATGGCCGTCGCGCCGACAGTACTATCCACCACGATCCGGATCCCCCGATGGCGACGGAACAGCTCCACCAGGCGGCGGACCTTGGCCGAGCCGACGATTTCGCACGTAATGAGCAAGTCGTCGAACCCCGCTGCGGCGATCGCCTCCGCCTCGCTGACTTTGGCGACGCAGCCGCCTTTGGCACCGGCGTCGACCAGCTTGCGCGCGACGATAGCACTCTTCGTGGTTTTGAGGTGGGGGCGGATGTTGAGACCCGTCGGGAGCAGTTGGTCCATGAGCTTTTTGACGTTCGCTTCGGCGAGGTCGAGGTCGACGATCATGGAGGGCGTGTCCAGGTCGTCGAGGGTGTCGCCGACTTTGGGGGCGTACATGATTGCGATTTATCGGGATTAGAGTATAAAACCAGGTGGATGGGTTGTTGAAATGAGAGTTCTCCCTGTTCCGTCGGACAAGAAGCGGACAGGGATGTATTTGTAAAGGGGAGGAAGACGCAAGGGGCATGCCCATGCACCAGAATTGGTCATACCAGCGAGCGTCCTTTCGATAGGACGCTGGTCGGTGATTCGTGATATATCGACCCCACATCGCGGGGGTCGTGAAGGCGCCCCCGCACTAGACTGTTAGTGTATCTGCTGCTGATATGATCGAACGGGTGGAAATGCCCTGTTTGGAGGTTCTATCCTTCGATAACGGGGGAAGTGGGGTATTCCGCACGGTCTCCAATTGGCATATCTGGTGTGATTGTAGTTGTGTGGAGGGTTCACTCCTGGGAAGGTTAAATCTCGATATACTATAGTTTCAATTCCGCTGCTGGTAGGATCCTTTCCAGACTTATAAAGATACACGGTCAATATTGGGCTTATGCTCCTGACGTTCGCCATCGTGGCAAGAAGACCGTGCAGGTCATGCTGTATTTCAGGGTATAATAAAGTTACATACAACGTCGAAGGTTCCAATTCCACCGTGGTTGTCCGACAGAGCCCATGGAAATTAAACCATTATAATAAACAGAGAAAGGAAAAGGAAAGCACGGAAAGTATCTATACGCATTACCTGGGAGAAATATGCCGGCCATTCGTGCATTTTTCAACTCCCTAACAAGTATCATCCGTACCCACAACGAGCATAGTGACGAGTAATGATCGATCCAAGCAGAAACACCAACACCGTCGTCTGTGCCCTGCCTGTATATACAATACGGTCATCGACGCCCCGGTTCGGACCCCATGAGCTCCGACGGGGGCGGTCCAGTAGAGCCTTGCATTTCGATCCTCTCGTATTGGTGGGATAGTTCCGCTGGGAAGCCTTTACCGTCTAGCTCCCGCGGTCCGGTTTGCGCGTCATATGGCGAAGCAGAGTGCTGGGTTGTAGCAGCCTCAGTGGATTGCTGTTTGTTGGCGAGCTTTCTCCGGGCGAGCCAAAAGCCCAGGAAGCCGACGAGGGCACAGCCCACGACGGGGCCGACCACGGCGCCTGCGATCCAAGCCCGGTTGGATCCCTCGTCGTCGGGGGGTGGGTCGCGTTGTCGGGATGTCGGCGTGGGTGTGGACGAAGGCACGGAGGAGCCAGGGGTGGCCATGGGGAAAGGCGTGCGGTAGGCGAGGTAGGTCACATCGGGCCAATTCTCACTCGTGGGTTCACAGAAGATGTCCACGATATGGGGTTGCGTTGCGGAGGGGGACTCGCTGATCGTCAGGTAGACGCATGTACTTCCTGCATTGCTGCCATTTCTCAGTATATTTAGACAACGTGGGAAAGGGGACAGAAGGATGCCCTTACCAGGTGGAGGTTTCCCCGTTCTGGTAGAGGACGGTTACGGTGTCGGAGCAGGACGTTTTCATGTCACAGTCCGCATATTCGTTCTCGCAACATCGGCCATATTCGTCCTTGGTGATATAGGTCTGGCGTTCATCGTTACAGGTGATCACCTGCCCTGTTGGAGACCATTGAATCAGGCGAAAGGGCAGGGGCACAGGATAATGCTGGACTCACACGTCGTTTCGTCCGTGTTGTACCACCAGGCTTGCTCGTTGGTTGTCAGAGGAGTGATTGTCGCGGTATCGTTAGCAGCCCGTGCGAGTAAAGGGGCGATGAGACCGAGGATCAGTGTGGCAGCCATCGTTCGTTCACATCCGATTTTTGGATCTTTCGCCGCGTAGTGAAGTTTGTAGAGGTAGTTCTGATGGGTGTTTCCCCGACGCAATTGAGAAGAAGGGAGAAACCGAGACGGGAATGAGCCACGAGGAACCAGGATAAAAAAAAGAAGAAAACAAAGCGAGGGACACAGGAAAAAGACCTCTCAGCGGCTCTGCCAGATCGGTATGGGGTATCGAGTCGGGCTAATCTCATTCTCGGCCGCTATACCCATAGAAGAGAATGGTCCTTCCGTCTACACCCTCGCACTGGGCCCTCTGCAGACCTGGCCAATGGTGGAGGCAATGCGATGCTCTTCTCGGGGATGGACGGCCATGACCCATCCCTGCTTAGGGCGAGGGGGATATTCTGCCTGGCCATTGGCCATTATCGAGAGAAAGTGGATAGGGAAGTATTTCTTGATGTTACTAGACCTGGGAGGCATTTATCATTATGATATACGAAATATTGTTCCGTATATCTCGTCGAGTTCTCGTAACAATCGCATTTTGAGCAACCGAGCAATCCACGGTTTCCATCCGCATCAGCTAACACGAGGACATGAAACTGCCAAGGACTGGATGTGAGCGTACAGTGACTGGTCATCTATTTCCGGGCAAGGTATCCGATCCGTGCCAGTGATCACCCTGACAATAGCCCCACTCATAAAGGGTCGAACACAGCGCCGGGGACAGTGGAGGCAGGAAACCTGTCGGTCAAACCCTAACCCCAGAGCTGTCTGTCTCGAACAAACATCCAACCACCAGGATACCCCATGTCAACTCTGAAGCGTATCAATAAATTCAGAAAACAGGATGAGAATATCATCGGATGAATGAGTCTCTGTCAGCATAAGATGATCCTTTGCTGATCCGTGGACATCGCATCCCCGAATCACCTTCAGCACAGCCACGCCAAGGTGATTAGGGAGTTCAGCCTTGTCCAGCATCTAATACTATTGGCTCTTCTTCCAACAAGAGGAAGTGCTTCAGGATTCAGCCCCATGTCACGAACGCCGCGTCGGATAGTGCAGTGGACCAGCGTGGTTGTCGTCGGCTCGTCCCCAAATCAGGGGCACCATCAGGTCGGCAACAGACCTCATCGTTCCGTCCCGCTGTGGATAGGGCGGGTCAATTCTGCAACTCAGTCGCCCAGGGGACACAAAGTTTCACACGAACAATGACTACTGAACCGTAGGAAAGACGGGACTTGGACCTTGGCGAGGTGCTGTTTTTAAAGGTTGTCCCGTTCTTCTCTAGTGCAGCTCTATAGGTTTCTACATCTAACAATCCATATACCTCCAAATAGAACCAGCTGGAAAAGACTGATATGGGCAGTAACCACCCTTTCAATGATACAAAGGAGGTCCATCAACCGAACATCACTTCGCCAAGTGCTTCAGTCCACTGGTCGAAACCAACGCCAGGTCCTAAGTCTCTTGATTAGCGCCATCAACAACCACACGAACAGTGTCCCAGATAACCTACCATCAACCAGGTCGGAAGCAACCAAGTGGCCCACTGCACCACCGACGCCATATTCCCCCTGAAGCGCAGCCCACTCCGACCCCCGAGCGCATCGTCCACCACTCGCTGCGCGTACACCGTGGCGGACATCGCGTGAGGCACGACCATGCGACCGCTGGTAAGGGCCGCAATCTCCTCCGCCGCCGGCGTGTAATAGGAGGTCTCGGCCAGACTGTTCTGCGGGGCGTTGTCGAAAATCTGGGAGGTCACCACGCCGGTCATGAGGGTCATGACCTTGACGCCCAACGGGGCCAGCTCGAGACGGAGAGTTTCGCCATACGTGCGCACCGCCGCTTTGGAGGCACCGTAGAATGCTACAATCGACAACGCACGTACACACATAAGCCGACCAGGTCCATTCCACTACAACGCGCAACCAAACGGAGACCAAGACTTACCAGCCCACGGCGAATACACAGCGCCCGCGATCGAGGCGTTATTGATAATCATCCCCTTGGAGGCGATTAGCAGCGGCGCGAACGCATTCGTGACGGAGACGACGCCCCAGAAATTGACATCGAAGAGCTTCTTCGCGGAGTTGATGTCCGTCTCGATGGCAGGGTAGTTGAGGTTCACTCCGGAGTTATTGACCAGGTAGTTCAACCGGCCGTCGCCGCCGGTGAGAGCAATGACCGTCTCCTTCGCGGCGGCGACACTGGACGGCGACTCGACGTCGAGTTCCAGCCGCGTCACGTTGGGCAGGTCCTCGAGGCCTGTCATTTTCGCTAGGCTGCGCGCGGTCGCAAAGACGTGGACCCCGCGTGCCTGGAACGCTTTGGCGAGGGCGGACCCGATCCCGCCGTCGCTACATCCTGTGATTAACGCGGTAGGGAGGGTGATTTGCTTAGAGTCGGCCATGATTCTGCTATGGACAAGAGGAGGGGACTTGGGTGTTGGTCAGGGAATGGGTGAAGTGGAAGAGTATGCACAGGACAGGAAACGATGAGACGAGTCTGAAAGGGCTTGACACCTGGCCCTCGCGCGTTTCGAACGCTAGATAAATTGCTGACGACGAGAAGTTGGCGAGCGTGAGCATGGGCAGGCAGCGACGGCTTACGTGACGCTGACCGAGGGTCCATCTCTAAGTCCTGAAGCTAATTCCTGGACCGAGACGCTTGGCCCTATACAGTAGGGCGTTCGTCGTTCATTACTGCAACAGGGTTAGGGCTGATCGCACTCGACCGAATGGGGTTTGGCATACAGGGGTAACGTGCTGGATTGAAGTACACCATGCTCGAGAGTAAGCATTACTGCTGCAGTTTGACATTGGCCAAGAGCGATGATGCCTCGGTACATGTTGGGGACAGCCGTTAGGTTAAGCCCTATACCAAACATTGTTCAACGATTTGGTGTAGCGGTCAATTGAGAGTACGAGGACATCACAGCTCGACGTTCTGTTTTATAGCTATTGTCGCTGACCAACCTGAAGGCGCAGCTACGTCTGACATCCGCTTGACTTCAATGGGATGCTAGGTGGGGCTGGAAGCTTTTTGACCCTAGTGAGGGCCAGCCACTGATCGTCTCCACCCGTCGAAATATACGATCCGGCTAGGTAGGCAGCCAAGGAACCCATTCCTCTGCCTGGCCCGAGTGACTATTCCAAGGATTTCCGTCCGCGGGCCAGACCGTCGGCTAGGATATGCTGGGTCCTGCCGACTAGTAGTCGGGGATCGCTTGAGCCAACCGACGGCAATATCATTCCCGGTAGACTCTCAACCCATCCGCCACGTATACATCGTCTTCCCTGCAGAGCCTCGACCCACTACTCGGTGCAGAACGAGCCGCAGGAACCAACGGGTGGTTTCGCGTTTACCCATATCCAATGCCAACGGAGTATATGGCACAGGCCAGCAGGCAACTCCGCCAGGTATAAACGGATCCAGTTCGCACGCACTAAGCGCTTGGCGGTCCCGGCCCCGAGATAGAACGGCCGGTCTACATACAGGTGGGCCCGAATCAGTCTGGTTCGGCCTGTTCTATACAACGATGCCGAGCGGTACCTCATGCGAGGGCGATGCGTGGGATCTTCCCGAGCTGGGTATAAATCGGGTCTATCTATCAATTTCCGTGGTCGACCAGGCAGTCATTCCAAGTGGGCTTTCCATATTCTCTTGCGCCGAAACTCGGATGGTGATCATGGGGTGGATTTGGCCCCAGGGTAGCATCGTCCTATTCTCGGAGTAGCGAAGACGCATGGAGAACCGGGTATATAAATGAAGGAACCTAGCCTGGGAACGGAACTGCGATAGTCCTTACAAAATCATGGAACTGATCTCGGTAGGGCTATGCAGGCGGCTCCCATTAGACACATATAAATAGCCAGACCAACAGAAACAAGACAGGAGGATAGGCTGTATAGACAACTACTACCTCACGTAGCTATGTATATTTTAAGTAGATATTACAGGTAGCTGTCATCGACTAATCTAAGATACAGATGGGGTTCTCAGGAGAGCCGTCAAAGCTTTCTTGAGAAGTGCACATCTCAGTCTCTTCTGCAGACAAGGAGACATCCAGCTTAGTGTCTAATCAGGCATGAAGGTTTCTGGGAGTAACAGTTAAGCTACGACTAGCTTGGCCTAGCCCACAAGGTTTGGAATTTGATATTGAGTGTCACAATATCCTTAGATCTCACCCATACATTAGACACGTGGACCACGGATACCTGCAAGAACACCTTCCTATACCTTCTCAATTCCCAAGTCGGTCTAGGGACATTTCGAGCACACAATTCACCAAACAGTGTATTGAACTCGAGTATCAATCCCCGACGACAGCCTCGTGGACCCTTACCGGCGATACCACATGCGAGTCACCTTCGTCCTCCTCATCTTCTTTAGTAACTGAAAAACGCCATACAGCAACGCCTCCGGCGTCGGCGGACAACCGGGTACATAGATGTCCACCGGAACAATCCGATCCACCCCCCTCACCACGCTATAGCTATAATGATAGTATCCCCCGCCATTGGCACAGCTCCCCATACTAATCACCCATTTCGGATCCGGCATCTGATCGTAGCACTGGCGCAGCGCGGGGCCCATCTTGTTCGTCACGGTGCCGGCGACGATCATCACGTCGGCCTGGCGCGGGGACGCGCGGAAGATGATGCCCAGACGATCCTGGTCGTACCGCGGCATGGAGCTCTGCATCATTTCAATGGCGCAGCAGGCCAGGCCGAAGCTCAGCGGCCAGGTGGAGCCTTGTCGGGCCCAGTTGACGATGCGGTCGAAGGTCGTTCTGTGGGGATGTTAGCTGCGCCGATGGCACGGCGGGCTCACGGGGAATGACGCACAAGACGTGTTCCGCTGCGTTGGACGGCTTTGGGTCTGTGGATATGATGGCTTTGGAGCTTGGGAATTGCTTGGTGAGGGAGCTGCGGGCTTCGGTGGCGGTTGACGTCGAAGCGGCGGCGTTGTTTCGCTGGCGCCGAAGGATAGAGCTTGATACTGGTAGCCGCGGGCGAACGGCAGTCAGAACAGGTGAGAATGCATGCCCTTGTATCGTTGTCAGCGGGGAGCCTGAATAAAGGGATCATCCTCCGTACCGCGTAGCATGTTACGGCCGAGTCCCAGAGCCATTGCTATAGTTCTAGTGTGTATACGTAGACGTCGGGTCGGTGGGAGAGGAGTCGACTTCTCGGGAGGCCACAATAACAGCCAGTGGCAGTACGCAGAAGAGGAGCATCAGAGATGGTGAATCCATTGTTGGGTGGTGAACTATAGGACTGCGGATCTGCAGCAGTGGGTTTTCCGACCATGTGGGTTTTCCCCGACTATAAATATATGGGTATACGCGAGACATGGATACGAGCGGACAATCCAGACCCACTTTCGAGGCAGTGCGCACCAGTGTATCCATTTTGCATGAAATTGGAGTTGAACGGAGCCAATGCGACGCGTCCAACGGCCATCGAAGGTCAAGACTCCAGGTGGCAAAAAGCGCCAAGAAACGCTTCAAACCTCTTCGATCTCCATTCTCTTCCCTTCCCGATCTTCCAAGTCAGCATGGCAGATCCCCGTCCACCCCGGAAACACAAATGCAGCCGATGCGGCCGGCACTACTCGAGCTCCAGTCATCTGCGGCGGCATGAAGCAACCCGTAAGGACCGAGGGGGCGATTCCGCACTGGCTCATCCGATCACTGACCAAGCCTTCAGACAACGCAGAACGGCCAGCAAGTTGCGCCTTTTGTCATCGCACCTTTATCCGCAGGTGACAGCCCCTGCTGGATTACTTTCCATATTAAATTCTGACGTCCTGGCGCAGTGATGTACTCCTCCGGCACTCGCGAACCTGCAAGCAGAAGGGCACCCGGCCAGTCCCGCCAGGAAAGCCGGGCAGGCAACGGAAAGCATGCAACGCATGTGGCCTGGCTCGCGTCGCGTGCGATGGAGAAGATCCATGTGAGACCTGTCTCCTCAGACATCTCGACTGTTCATATAGCCACGCGCAACCGCTCCAGGCGTGGTCTGGCGACGAGCCAACATTTCCACCCGAGGAATGACCGGAGACATTGAATCCTCAGCGGATCCCCATCTCCTTCCTTCTCGACTATACCAACCCCACGATTCAATCAGCGTATGATTTCCAACACATGCTGGCCGAGCTCAACACGAAGACACTGGAACCCGGGAATCAGGAGCGTCGTGGCAGCTGGTTTGCGTCCGACCATTTCCTCAACACCTGGCCATTCCTCTTCTACACTTTCATAAATTCTGCGGCCGTGGACCCGCCGATCCAGCCCTCGGGCCTCATGTACGGCACGGACGACGAAGCGCGTCTACCAGAGACGATTGACCGGCTTATCCTGCATCTGGAACAGTCGGCGGCCCCAAATGCACGGGGAACGAAATTCAACCGCGCGAGAGCCCGTTCATTTTTCTCCCGGGAAAACATAGCACGTTCTGTCAGTGCGTTTTTTGACAGAGTCCACACCAACAACCCAATTGTCTGCAAAGCGTCGTTCAATATAAATACTACATCTCTCAACCTGGTCCTCGCGGTCTTGCTCCTCGGCGCAACGTGCCTCTCCCCGGAAGATGCTAGCGCTGCTGAAGAGTATTACAGCGCGACCGAATATTGCATCTTTGAGGGCCCGGAATTTCGACGTCTTCTCTACGAAGAAGAGCGCCCAGTCCTCTCAGCGGAAAATATCCAGCTAATTCAAGCTTCAATCTTCATCATGTTACAGGGCTTCAAGGGCCCGTTGGAGGTAAGGAGACGAGTTCGAATACAACGATTTCCGGCATTGGTGGCCATCGTTCGCCTGCTGGACATGACCAGGGCTGTCAACGACATTGTACTCGATGAGGATTTGACAAATCTGCAAGACTATATCCACAAGGAGACGGTTGTGAGGTTGGCCGCCACATTCTCCCCACTCCATCGATAAACTGACGCGAGGACAGACTCATGGCGTGGATATATCTCGTTGACTCGCATCTTGTCATCTTTTCGCGCTTGCCCCCGCAGTTCCGCATCAGCGAAGCACAGTTCGGTCTCCCTCAGCAGGATGCCGTCTTCAATGCAGTCGACCCGACCCGGTTGAACCTTGGTGCGCCACAGCCTCCGCGTCAACCCCAAACATGGACTCTCCAATTGGCAGTCCAGCAGCTGATGAGCGATCAGTGGGCCGGGCTTCAGGAGATGCGCCCGCATATCGACACATTCTTTGCTCATTTTCTTCTTATCGGTGGTAGGCTTTCGCTTCCTTTGAGACGGATGAAATCCACCTACTCAACACATCACAGCCTTGCATTCTATCCTCTTCGACGTCCAAGCGCTGCAAAACTGCAGCGATATTTCCGGGACAACGATGCCCGTCGAGCGGGCGCTCGACCGGTGGAAGTCGCTATGGGACGAATTTCAGACACTTCGTGCACCGCAAGAGTCGACCTCTTCCGGATTCATGGCTCATAGCCTGGAATATTGGTGGCTAGCAAAGATGCTGGTCAAGGAACCGCGTCTCTTTGATTCGAAGGCCGCGACTGTTGCCGACTCGGTGGACGCATTCCATGCCGTACTCAAAAGCCTCAAAATGATGAATGCACAATAGGGTGTGGGTGAGAGGCCGATATTCCACCAACGGCCGAGCAACCAGACGGTCGAAGTGCCGGCTGATCGCAAATGTTGACACGGTAAGATCTACCGTATCAGCCAAATACAGGTCCGGGCTCTCAATTCCTCTTCTGCAATATATAAAGTCAATAGTGTCCAGACAGCGGACATAATGCGCGCCATATCCATCAATTTTCCTGCGTTCGGCACCCGGAAATAAGTCTCTACCCGAAGCGGGTCTTCGGTCGATGCCGCATGAGATGTATCATATCGACGATGCCGGGATTTGTCACGCATACTATATATAGCAGCGGTTCCAGATAGATCGGGAGGTGGGTGTTGAATTGGTGTGCATTATATTCAGGGGAGATCAATGTTTAGATATTGGAAGTTGGATTAGGAAGTGGCGAGGATGTGGGTTTATTTGAAATAATTGATTGATTTGACGTGTCCGAGCTGGTCTTGCTCGGTGGTAATTCAAGACAGGATGTCAGATCTGAAGAGCTATTGTTGGCGGATTGAGACAATAATGAACGGGTATCGTGGATAGACATATCCAGACTATATTATCCAGACTATATTATCAAGGTAGGTAAGTATTGTAGACGAAGATTCGGTGTCTAATAACCCGGCCATCAACATCTACCGGTCCTTCCACCAACTACCGCCAATATCCATGCAGCGAGACGGAGCACATAAGATACATACAGTATCTCACCTGACGACTCGCATAGAATCCAACCTCACTGCCGTAAATTTGAAGGGAACCGGTTTATCTCACGTCCAAGAAACCGCATGTCCCCGTGATCAACAACAGCAGCCATATACATGAACGCAGGAAGCCCCCTGTAAACGAACATCCCAGCCGAAGCAACGACCAAAGGACGATGCAGACCATGAGCGCGATAACCACCAACGATTGGATCCAGGCAACGACCAAGACTCAGATACGAGCCTCTGAGCTCTAAACCAGGCGGGCTTCGAAATCCCACCCGTGACAGTCCATCCAGATATTACCACCCCCCACGCCAGGGTTGGATTGTACACGGCATCGCCGGGAGTATATGGTCCGAGGCCAATCATGCATGGTCTAGAACGACACCGGTTGAGAATATCGAATGCGACCGTCCAATGACCCCTCGGGTCACTTGGAGGCGACAGCACGAAAATGGACTCCCGCGTTGTTCCTATCGACCGCTCGTCCGGTGCGACAGTCGGTCTACCTATGCAGGAATATTTCGCGCACGGCAGCACAGAGAACCCCTCGCACGATCCCATGTCCCGTCCCTCTCCAGCCGCGGGTTGGGCAGGTCCACCAGGGGGACACAAGACCGAGCCATGGTCTTGTCGGCCGGACGGGACACAAATGACCTCATCAGGCCGGGTTCCGAGGGGGAGATCCTAGGCAGTCACCAACCGCTGTAGTACAGACTAAAAAGTAAAAATGAATAAGTACAATGGAGAGGTAGACACGGGTGTGGCCGACAGTGGAGTCATAATGTCTCGGGTCACATGGAAGGCGAGTCACTTGGCGGGCTCGCCTGCCCCTCCATGGAGGGGAGCGGGGCAGATCTAGCGGTCAATCACGATCCATGCTCGAACGTTAGGCGGACCGTGGGATGGACAAAGAGCGAGAAACACGGATGCAAGTCGGAAGGCTAGCGGATAGTCTTGTTCGATGGTGCCATCGGGGTGGGAGGAGGACCGTAAGGTTCGCTGGCGTCGTGTTATTGGATGAGCCTGAGATGGTCGCGTGCGCTGTACTAGGGGGGCTCGACGGTGCGAAATCTGGGGAAGCAAGGCTACCACTGGTCTAAACCGACCGATCTCATTCACGATGTTATGCAAATGAGGGGAAGGTTGTATTTGCCAAGTGGGTTTTGCTGTTCAGACTTTGTTCAATGGGTGGTGATCGTGATTGGAAAACCATCACATGGCGACGGGTGCCCTAACCAACAAGATATCATCCACGGGATGGCGGTGGATCCCCAAGTCGAATCAGAATGTCACCCACGGCTGGTTCATAGTTGGGTTTCTTTATGCTCCTCGAGTTTCGTTACACCCATGGAAAAGAAGAGCGGGAACCCTGGTGAAAGAACAGGGGCAATTACCCCGTTGGGGAGGATCCACATCGGGTGTTGACTATGGATCCATCGAGTCCGTCAGCAAACATCGCCTCGCGCGAGGGATCATGCATCGATTGCACCCTCGATGCATGGAATCCCATCGGACAGCCCGGGAATCAACGGAATCAATCATCGTAGTGACTGTCCGACGGTCTCGGAAGCCACTATCAACTATCATCTGGTCTTTGTCTGCGATCTCGCGACCGGGGTCAAGGATTCAAGGTAGCAGGAAGAGACGCCGATCCTCCGCACTCCACCAGACGGGACTAGTAACATCGCGCCAAGAGACGAGGGGGCGATCAACGCGCCACTTCAAGGTCCACAAGGAATAGGTCAGAAAAAAAAAAAGGAAAGAAAAAAAAGAAAAAAAGAAAAAAACTTTCCGGCTCCTGCAAGGTCGGCACAAGACCATTTCTTTGTCGCCAGATGTCCGAGCAATGTGCGGGGGAATAATACGGCTCTGAGAGGGGCGATTCGGATTCGCCTCCGCGTCCAGAACGACTGGGTTTCAGGGGGAGAAATTGCTTGCATGCTTTGTTGGCTCGGCACAGATGCCTGACCGCATCCCACTCTTGCAACCATGGGCTCGTCGCGATCATGATATAAATGCTCGGGGGACCCGGACGAGAAGGGGGGGGCATGGATGCTAAGCACGTCTGACTCCGATCCTGTCTTCCCCCTACTCCATCTGGTGACAAGACGATCTGGCGTGTGTTACCTGAATCTGCAAGTTTGTCTGGTCGTGCACAATCGCCCTCCCTCCCTCCCCCTTTCTTCCCTCTCTATTTTTGGTTGGGTTCCGAGAGACAACTGTCGCGATGCATCTGCGCGCCTCCTGGCTCATCCCCTTGCTGGCTGCGGCGGCCGAGGTAGTCATCGCCTCACCGGTCCAGCAACACCGCAACGTCGCCCGCGCCCCCACCAAGTATGCCCCCAAGACACCGCCGCTGGATACTCCGTGGACGGAGAAGGTGGGCACCAACCCGTGGACGGAGTATCCGCGGCCGCAGCTGGAGCGTAGCCCGTGGCAGAACCTGAATGGCGTCTGGCAATATCAGAGCGCGGCGTCGCTGGACGCGGTCCAACAACCTCCGTTTGGGCAACCACTAGAGAATGAGGTCCTAGTGCCGTCATGTTTGGAGAGTGGCTTGTCTGGTATGATTGTGGCGATCCCGTGCGAGTCAAGGGAGGAAGAGCGCGAGCTAACAGGAATACAGGGATCCAGGGGAAGAATACCTACTACTCCTGGTTCAACACCCATTTCACGGTCCCTGGCGACTGGAAGGGCAAGAATGTGCTGCTGAATTTTGGCGCGGTCGATTACGAAGCCACCGTCTTCGTCAATGGGAAACAGGCAGGCTTCAATCGCGGCGGATACTTCAGCTTCACGGTCGACATCACCGAGCACGTCCAGTTGGACAAGGATAATGAATTGTAAGTGCGATTCTGTGGTGCGGGCCGAACCCTGCTGACGTGACAGACTCGTCTTCGTCCATGATCCCACGGACAGCGGTGACTATGTCATCCCTATTGGCAAGCAGAAGACTGCCCCGAAGAGTCACATCTTCTACGAACCCTGCAGCGGTATCTGGCAAGGTGTCTGGATTGAGGCGGCGCCGGCCAACCACGTCGCACAGTTGGATCTCGATGCAAACATGGACGGGGAGGGTAAGCCGCGTTCCTCTTCTGCCGCCATGAACGGTGTCAGTGCTGACCATCGTAGTGACCGTGACGGTACACTCGGCCACCGGAGAGAGTAGCCCCGTCACCGTGACCGTGTTTGACGGCGAGAAAGAAGTGGCGTCGCATAAGGATAACTCCGACAAGCAGTTCACATTCCAGGTCTCGAAGCCGAAGCTCTGGTCGCCCGAATCCCCGACGCTGTATAACGTGACCGTCACCCTGGGCGACGACGAGGTACACAGCTACACGGGATTCCGTACCATCTCCAAAGGCAAGGTCGGGGGCATCGTGCGACCGATGCTGAACGGCGAGTTTACCTTCATGTTTGGCACCCTGGACCAGGGGTACTGGCCCGACGGTCTGTACACGCCGCCTAACCTTGAAGCAATGGTGTACGACCTGAAGCTGCTGAAGGAGCTGGGGTTCAATATGGTTCGCAAGCACGTGAGTCTTCCATCTTCCTCATTCATGCGCGATGGTCGCTAATTTCGAGTAGATCAAGGTGGAGACGGCGCTGTTCTACCGGGCCTGCGATGAGCTCGGGCTCCTCGTCATTCAGGACATGCCGTCCATGCGACCGCTGCAGAACAGAAACGGCCAGACTATCCTTCCTAACGACGCCCAGCAGAAGGAGTTCGCCCGGCAGTTGGACCTCCTGGTGAACCAGCATAAGAGCTATCCCAGCGTTGTCACCTGGGTGTGTACCCCCGTCCCGGCCGGACAACTCGACATTGCTGACGTCGGCAAAGGTGATCTATAACGAAGGCTGGGGCCAGATCCGGTTCCCTTATCCCGAGTTCGAATTGACGGAGCGTGTGCGAAAGCTGGACCCGACTCGGTTGATCAGTTCGACGTCGGGCTGGTATGACCACGGGGATGGCGATTTCAGCGTAAGACCACCCTAGATCCTTCTGATCCACAGTGAGCTAAGAGGACCAGGACAATCACCACTATGCCAACCCCCAGTGCGGCACGCCGTTCTACTCCCTCGATTCGAGCCCGCACGACTCGTCCCGGATTGGATTCCAGGGTGAATTCGGCGGCATCGGCCACAACGTGTCCATCGAGCAGTAAGTCCCGGATGCCTCGTTCTAGGGTTTCTATGGTATACTGACCACCGATGAAGTCTGTGGAACGAGCAGGGTCCCATCAACGAGATCAACCGGACGTACGAGATCGACACGACCCTGGAGGCGTGGAATTACCGCGGCCACGTATTGCTCACGGAGCTGCACGATCAGATCGAACGATTTGAGTGCAGCGGTGGTGTCTGGACGCAGACCACCGATGTAGAAGGCGAGACCAACGGTCTGATGACGTACGACCGTCGGGTGAAGCGCGTAGACGAGGCACAGTGGAAGGCCGACATCAAGGCTTTGTATGATGCGGCCAAGGCTAGGATATAGCGGGGTGTGGCCTCGACGGTGGCAGTATCCCACGATACATGTTTTGTCTGTTCATGGATATATACTAGACTGAGTATATAGTGCCTTTTTTCGCTTCCATGAATTTAATTCTCAAATCGTTTACCTGTGTTGTTTCAAATAATCCGCGGGGCAGAGCACCGATATCAATCAAGTGGGATACAGTATGAATAAATACCCGGCCAACCAGGCTGATCGACGTTTGCTGGCAGGCCACGCAATCCTCCGTCGCTAGCGCTGATCCCCTCCAGTAGTTACTGCCCGGGGAAGGGTGGCACGTCTGCATGTATATTCGGTGGAATCGGATTGGCGACGTGGTCGGCATGCCATCGGATGACGAGTAAAACAGTCAGCAGGTGGGCGTGCAGATGTAACCCACGGAACGACCAGGACCAATGATGCCTGTGAAGGACGGATTGGGCGCGTACTGTGACACGCTGCAGGTCAAAGACATGGACATGGACGTCCTTGGAGGACAAGACGGGGGTCATTCATTGTGTGAGGTGTGAAAGGATATGACGAGGGCGTCGTCACATTCCAGGGTTAGGGCTCATCATGCTTCTCCTTCCGACCGGGGAACGATCTGCGGGCATCAATCGTTTATCTTGTATTTATTGGATCCCAGTTTGGGACTGGAGAAGGGAGGAAGGTCTTTGTTCTGGGGCATTTTTGGCGTGGTCCTCTTCTGATATTCAGGCCCATCGTCACACTCCCGTGGTTGGATAGTCCACTGTATCGTCTGTCTACTTCCACGTGTATCGTACATTTTCTGGGTGTATATGACAGCTTAGAGCATGACTATACCGTATAGCTTTCTCTCTAGAGTCTCTCTTTGGACGACAGTTGTTTACGGACAGTGTCCGGCGTGTGTGGAAATATGCTGCCTCCATTTGTCCCCAGTCTGACCCTGCTTGATTTATCTCGTATCTGACAAGCCACAGTGAATAGATCCGCCGTATTCTGCGATTTCGTTCCTACTGCGTGGCTTTGCAAGACGGTTCATCTGTGCTGTCGTTAATACCTCGTCTGTGCCATCCGACGAAACAAACGGGGTCTCCGGATCCAGAGTCGATAGATAGATCTGGATTATGGGCAGGTATACCTTCAGTCGTATCGATGGTCTTATACACACCAGGCCTATTATGTATGCCGGTGTTGTTCTTGCCTTGGGTATTGTCCATGGTCCTGTTGAGTGGCCCCTGCCCCGACCCACAATCCCGACAGAGTTTATGGGCTATGTGGCGAAACTTGCGGTTATACAGAATCTGACGACGAGACTCTTCCAGCCATTGACCTTAAAGAAGCTGCGCAGAGACGGGCGTCTGCATGGTTAAAAGAGGATGTAACGGAGGAGAAGCCTTCGACGCATAGTATGAATATTAAGTATCCGCCAATTGACCCCTCCAGTCAAATGACAATTTTCAGCATCTTACATCATACACCTTTTTCTAGGAGTCTGGTCACCGTTTTGGATTACCTGGGTAGTACTAAGCCAGCGGTGAGTGAATGAATCCATGCATATTCTGTAGCTCCTTGAAACACATCATTGATCACTCTATGCGGTCTGAAACAACAGGGTCGCAGTGATCAAGGAGCCGGTAGGACGGCATGGTCCAGACTCAGTGACTCGAGTTATATAACCCACCTCGGCAAGGAAACAATTCTCCTTCCACTCTTGACGTCGACATCGACTGCCTCCATGTCCGCAACTCTGCGGACTTCTTCTCCCTGCACGGGCAGGTGTTTCCTTCTGACCAATTTATGTCCATTCCTCTTGATTGACGCATACCGTGTGTTGCAATATAACAGGGAACCAAAAGTGTTTAGATGTCTTTTGTGGCCGAGTGGTATTCTTTTCAACGCCGTGCTTGGAGAGCTGTACCGGCAGGTCATCAACCGAGCTGAGCCAACTCCTTGGCCTTTCTTCATCGTGGATTCCCTCTTTGAGATAGCGGTGGACAGGTTGGTCCACCCGTATAGGAAGCGCAATTTGACGCTCACCTACCTACTCGACAGAAGTCGTATAACTAAGTGACAAAGATGATACAGGCCCCTTCCTAAGGTCGTTCTTTTGATTCCTTCAGATACCGGGACAGCGAAACAGACAACTGCTACGACCAAGCTTAGCCGCAACATCTCGTGAAGCGCTTGAGCACAGCTTTGCTGGACCGATTTTGGCAGTAGGCAAAATCACTCGCAGCGTGACAACTACCAATGGGCAGCGGCATCAACGTGAGAGCATAAGCACCGTTACCTGCCTCATCGACCTACGGCTAATCTTGAAGTTGCCCATAGCTTCCGTCTACCTTGGGAGTTTTCCAGAGGAGTGACGGCAACACGCACAAATCTGGAACTGTCTATACCGTTGCCTTCCAACTATTCGGGGCCTTTTCATCACAGCGATGAAGATGTCAATCGGATTGATAATGTAATGATGATGGTGTCGCCATTACATCGAGAGTTCGGCCGCTTCGCATTTGTCCTGGAGGAGACCAGTATTTCTGGTCGGTACCGAGTGAAAATCTTTCCTCACTGCTGAACCTTTTACCTACCTCACAAAAGTGTCTAGCTATTATTTGTGGCCGGGTGGTATTCTTTCCCACACCTGCCTTTGTCACCGTGACCGGTCGCGATGCCGGATACCTTGCATCCAATGCGTTTCTGCTCGCTGTCCACGCAGCCGTTGGGAACATTCTGCATGCAACCGGTCGTGGCGAACTCATCACGAAGACCATTCGGCACCTTGGGGGTAATGGCAGCCATGGCCTCGCGAAAGAAGGGAGCACCAATGTGGAAGAGCTACTTTCGGTGTCCAGACTTTCACTCCTGGCAAATCCAGACACCACTTGCCCCCGGGTGGGAAACATGATTCTCATCATGTTGACTCAAGGGTCTCTGGAGTGGAAAATCAACCGCCGGGTGTCATCGATAGGCAGGGTAATGGGCGCAGATAGAGCGATGGTTTTAAAGAGTGGGTGGCTGTTTTGCAGGACTGAATGTTAATTCATTTTATGTAGTATTATCACGGGTCATCGGTCGGTTACCTGATGTTCTCGATGGTAATTTTAGACTGGCCCTCCGATTATATATATCTTTATATGAGGCTTCGGTCAACAAGATACTGCGATTAGGCCCGTCGTGGGAGGCAGGCACCGAGGTTGTTTGGCCAAGTGGGTACGTATTCTAGCACATGAGACCTAGGGTGTAATTTAAATGGCGGGCATGTAGTTTTTTTCAATATGAAGATACTGTCAAGACCGTCGAATCGAACATGTCCAGAATGATTTTAGCTGATCCACCGCAGACCACGAGCAACCGGATCCACCCCACACAACGGCGGTGAATATGCAAGACATGCCGATCGCTGCAATAAATCGATGGGCAACAGCAGAAGGTCGAAGTAAGGACCGATCTTACAGACACAGGAGCGAGGGCAAAATTATTCAAGGTAGAATTGACGATGGTCGCGATGTAAACAGACTAGCCAAAACAAAAACAAATCGGCGACATGGTCCAATTAGTCGGGGGAGTTATATACAGTCCCTATTTCTCCCACTTCCCTCCCCACTTCTCCCCGTCTTCCCGTCTCCCCAACTCCACTCTCCACCTCCTATAGTCCACTCCACCATGGGACAGATCCTCAGTCGCCTTCGCAATGTCTACTACGACTTTCAGGCAGTATTCGCGGAGCTCTCGACCACCGCCCGCCCATTCGACGCACTGCTATCGCGGATCTCCCAGCCACGATTACCACCGTCGAACCCCACCGTCTCCTTCTGGCAGCAAGACCCCCCATTCCCCAACCTGGTCTCCACCGCATCGGCAACCCTCCCCGCACACGCAGACATCGTGATCATCGGGTCTGGCATTTCAGGCGCATCCATAGCCCATACCATCCTCACCTCCCGATCGGACGACAATGACCCGAAGCAGCACTCCCCGCACGTGGTCATGCTCGAAGCCCGGAATGTGTGCAGCGGCGCGACGGGGCGCAATGGCGGACACATCAAGCACAGCGCGTACGTGGAATACGCCGGCTTGAAGAAACGATTTGGGAAGACGCGCGCGAAAAGTGTCCTTCAGTTCGGGAGGCGCCATCTGCCGACACTACTCGAGTTAGCCCGGGCGCGGAAGGACCTGGAGATCGGGGAGGCGAGAGAAGTCGAAACGGTGGATATATACACCGACGGGGATACGTGGGCAAAAGCAAAGGGGATGGTGGAGGACTTGAGAAGGGATGTGCCCGAGGCGGCGGGTGAGATCGCCGTGTATGAAGGGACGGAAGGGTGCGAGGTACGTACCACCCACTGACTACGGCGAAGGGTTGTCGCTCCCAGCGGAGGATTAAAAAGGCTCATGGTGAAACAGAAGTACCAGGTCAGTGTCGACCACTGCGTCGGGATCATCACCTATCCGGCCGGTGCGCTGTGGCCGTATCGATTTGTCACGGGCCTGTTATCCGGCCTCCTGGCAGACTACCGCGAGTACTTCTCCATCGAGACCAACACCCCCGTGACAGAGGTCCAAACCAGCCCCCCGGGTGCGGGCCACCCGTACACGATCTATACCCCCCGCGGACACATCAGCGCCACGCAGGTGATCCACGCCACGGATGCATTCGCGTCGAACCTTATCCCTGGCCTGACGGGTAAGCTGTTCCCTGTACGGGGTCACATGTCGGCGCAAGTGCCGGGCACGCAGTTCCCGAAGCTCAACGGCGCCCGGTCATGGGGGATTATCGGGAATCGCGGTTTCGACTACATCACGCAGCGACCTGCGGCCGGGGGCGGCGAGCTGATGGTCGGGGGAGGGATGGTGCAGTCCCCGGAGCGGGGGATCGACGAGTTTGGGGTCTGGGGAGACGACCGACTGAGCTACCCCGTGCGTGCATACCTCGACGGGCTGATGCCGGCTGTTCTTGGGACAGAGAACTGGGGCCGGGATGCGGACGGTGGGCGGACGAAAAACTTGTGGAGCGGGTGCATGGGGTTCACGGTAGATCTGCTGCCCTATGTCGGGAAGCTGGATCCGAAGCTCACGGGGCGCAAACTGCCCAAGAAGAGTCGCTGGAACGGCTCACGCACTGCCGGGGAGTGGATCTCAGCCGGGTTCCAGGGCGAAGGCATGGTACTGGCGTGGCTATCCGGCGTGGCGGTTGGATTGATGGCGATGGGGATGGACGAGATCGACATGGACGCTCGTCCGGGAATGCCGGGGGGTAAGGTGGGAGACTGGTTCCCACGGGAGTTGCTTTGTTCGAGTCGTCGCGTCGCAAGAGGGAGTGTGGCGCAGCTGGCGACGATGCTGTAGAATTCTGGAGCTGGCGTGATGCTGGGCATCTCGCCGATACCACTCATGGTCTCATTCCGGAGAGACCGGTCTGGCCTTGATGATGTTAACGAACCGCCCAACCAAAGATAGATAACTCCAAATAGATCTAGCCATGACTTGTACCACAGAAAGCTCCTCGACCAACAAGATCTGGCGATAACGTCAACGGTCGAGCTACACATCTCCGTTTGGCCGCCCAACCATACCCAATAAACACCTCCAATCAAACCCTTGCACAGTCCCACTGTCGACGCCGGCTTGACTGGGCAGGGAACGGTCGACAGTCCTCCGAGCGCGTCTGTGCCCGTCCACCCTTTGTCCCTCGAGCCCGTCCCTGCATTTTCACCGTTCGAATTCCACCGAATCCTTGGAGTCCACTGGGGGGAACAAAGACTCGTGACCGTGACACTTGACCAGTTGGCAGGCATCCAACAGGCACACAAATCACGTGGTCCCCACCCTTGTGTTCCCTTCTTTCTCTCTTTTTCTTTGTTTCTTTCCCCTCATCGCCCCCTCAGCACCATCATCCCTGTCGTTGACCTGGGTGGAAATCCTGAATTTCACTCTTTCTGTCTTTCCAGGATCCAGACTGGTCCAAGGTATCAGCACAAAGACCTAATCTCCCAAAGCTAGATCCTTCGCTTGGGTCAGGCCTCATTGCGCCCATGGTTGACCCGGTTGACCCATCTCCACCTCCGGATTCATTGGAGGTTCCTAGTGAGTTCGGAAGAGGGGTTTGGATTAACTTAGCTTGTGGCTGAATGGTCGAACGCTCAGACGCCCCCCCCAACCAGTCGGCCGACGCCGCTTGTCCCGCTTGCTCAGCGTCGCAGCCAGCTAGCGCTTCCGCTAATCCCGTAGGATGGTTACCGTGACATGGGCAGGACCAGGACCGCCTCTCACTGGCACCAGGATTGCGCCACTGCGGTCATTCCCGCCTTGGGCACGTCAAGCTTTCGGCCTTCGATTGGTGGCGTGCAAATCGTGGTGGGAAAAGATAAAGGGGGGGGGGGGGGGGGGGCGGGGGGAACGGGCGGGGAAAAGCGTGGGGGAGAAAGGCCCCCCATGGCGACAATTACCAGGCAAAATGGATGGGG